>JAOVVG010000054.1:12377819-12398298 GCA_028566375.1 Leptodoras nelsoni | reverse complement strand
TAATATGAATTATATTATGAATGAACTAGTTTTGATGCCTTCAGTGAGAATCTACAATGTAAATAGTCATGAAAACAAAGAAAACGCATTGAATGAGAAGGTGTGTTCAAACTTTTGGCCTGTACTGTATAAAAAATTTATATATATATAACTTCCCGGCTTCGTCTGAAGGATATGATAACGAAACGATAATATAAACGACACCACAGATACAAAAAAGTATTGTATTGATACTGTAACCTCAAACTCCCTCTTTTGACTTTGTGTTGAATTTATATCTTTATTACGACTATTACTATTATTACTATTACTATTGTACTATTTCCAGTACTATGGCTACGTTTATAATTAATGGTTGATTTTGCCTCTTTCCCTTTCTTTTTTTCCTCCTCTCTCTTCAAAACATTATCAAGATTGTGATGCACTCGTTCTATATGCGAGTGTGCATATTCTGGGAAAAATCACAATAAACACAAAAGTATCAAAAAAAAAATAATGGCATGATGTTACGGAATTGATGTGGTGATTAAATCTTGTAGCGGATGATTAGATGATTAGAAATGCCAATAAACACGTAAGCATACATTCGAGGACACGAGATATATATATATATATGAGCTTAATATATATAGAATTCAGAATTCTACCTAATGTCTAGCTAATGTAATGTAGGCTGCATAAAAACAACAGCACTAGACCGTATGCTTTATTAACGCTGTGCCAGGTGTGATCAGACAAAATTTAAACGTATTACGTAATTTTTTTTATTTATTTATATTTGAATGCAGAGGTATAAAACACAGTACTGTAGTTCAGTCTAGATGTACTGTACTCTATCTGTACTCTTGCTTGTTTTTCCACATTACACTCTGAAATGTTGGGGGGTTTGCTGTATCTAGTTCTGTGATGCGACTCTTTTTTTTCCTGCTTTCTTTCGTGATGATGATAGTTAAGACATCATTTGTAGAGAAATCCATTCTCCCCCCTTTTGTGTGTAATATGGCAGTGAAAGAACTGGGATCTGTGTTGTTGTTTTTTTTTCCTCTGAAAAGTCAGCACAAGTCTTGCGCGTAGCTCAGTTTAATGTGCCTGTCTGTGCTTTCTAACGTGCAAACAGATAAATCATCAAGGTTAATTCTGTACCTAGCTGCATGACTGATCCGCTTTATGCCATGTCTCATTTATCTCCTTTTCTTCCCTCCTTTCTTTCCCTCTCTCTGTCTTTCCCTTTCCTTTTGTTTTTTGCGCCTTCATGAGGCAGTTGATAAAGTTACGCGAAGAGGTAAGCCCTCCTCCAAATTTACTCGTCCGTTTTTCCCCCCGAATCTTCTACTTACTTTTCCTCTTTCATTGCAGCTGAAGAAAGCACTAATCTGATTTCTCCCATTTGCTTTTGAGCGAATGTCAACAAGACGCGGCTCTGCGTATTGCTCAGTGGATTTCACCCGAAACGTCTTGTCGCACGTCTGAAAAGTGATGATTAGTCAAACTGACAAAACATGTTTCAACATTTGAAAAGGAAACATTTTTTTTTCCAGGGATTGAGGACAGGTGGGGGTGTGAACACTTTTTTTTTTAAACGTCAGTCAGCGTATCCATTCTTATAGCACTGACTCTAATATAGAGCTACTAATATTATCATCTAAGAATATATCTTGCTATTCTTATTTCTTTTTAATGCAAAAAATGCTTCATCGTGTACAGCTTATAACTCGGCCAGAATCACATTATTTCACCATCATTCATTTGGAAAAATGGGCAGGATCAGGTGATCTCAGTGTTTCGTATACAGCTTTGAGTTTCAGAACCACAGTAGGAGAAATCGACATATTATTATTTATTTTTTCTCCATTTGTGAATGCAGTATTGGTGTCACTGAAGGGAACAGTGTAGCCAGTCCTCTGTAAAGCTGATGCTAATGCGGTCGATTATTTTTGGAAGAGATTAGAGAGTGATTTGAAAAGCTTTTGTTTTCTTTGTATACGTCGGACCTGGCGATAATGCATATTATGGCACCGAACTGCCATTCAAACTTGTGTGCGTGTACATGCGCCCGCATTCAAACGTTTTTTTTTTTTTTTGTACTCAGGATTCCCCTAATCATAGCCACATGCGGCCGCAGAACACAGACCGCGATATCTGAACATCTCCATTCACAAAGAAAACTTGCAGCCGTCCATACGTTACTCCAGACTACTCTGTGTGCCGTCTCTCTCTCTCATTCTCTCTCATTCTCTCTCTCTCTGTCTCCCAGCCTGGTAAAAGCGTCTAGCTAGCGATTGCTTATCTTCAGAGATAATAGCGTTGATGATGCAATTTTTTGATATGCGAATTCTTTGGAGCAAACGTTAAAATGTATTCAGTACGAAAGTATGTTTCAGATGTCGGATCTAAACAGTGCAGCCACTGCTGCAAAGCTCATGAAAGACAAAATGTGAAAACCCCTGTAAAAGATTCAATTAAAAGATCTTCAGATTTTTTTTTTTAGAACAGCCCATTCCATTTTTTTTTCAGTTTTCAGAATATTTTAAGGCTTTGAATTATAACTTAATTCGAAAAACATGTATGTGTATGTAAATGTTGCTACATTCGAGCGTTCGTTTGAATTTGATTAATTTGTTTGGATAAATTCTTTTTGTTACATGTGTGTGTGTGTGTGTGTGTGTACGCGGGAGTGTGTGAAAGAGTCAGCCTTTGTTTATGTGTTTGTGACCGAGCGAGCCGCCGTATTTGTGCGCCTGCTTGTTTTTTTTTGCCTGTATCTTTTGTAGTATAGTTTAGTTTTTTTTGTTGTTGTTTTTTTGCTTTTCAGAGATGAATAATCCCACTGATGCAAAAGCCACCCAATTCTCCCGCATCCATAATTTAGAACGCAGTGCAATTCTCAAGACGTTGCTATCCTTGACTCGTGCTTTTATTTCCTAGTTTTTGTGCTTTTTGTCTTTCTTCCACATCAGCAAACAAACAGGGAATATGGATTAGCCTTGGGTCAGAAGACAACTTCATTGTTCTTATGCACTTTATCTGTTAGAATGGGTTAAATTAGGTTTGATTTTTTCCTCCGCCGCACACTTCACCTTTCCCTTCTGTTTTCCTGAATTTTCCTCAAAGGCCGCATATCTTATCTGCACTTAGCATGCTTTAAAAAAAAAAACTCCTTTTCCTTCACTGGAAAACATGTTTAAATATTTAGCACCCATACTCACAGCTGTTTGACACTTGTAATTCCGCGTCTTACAAGTCCCAAACAAACCATGTAGATCACGTCGTCAGCCCAAATCACAGCTGTCATCATTATTCACTTTGACTCTCGCCGCTTAATGGAATAAGAAGGAATCTGAACTTTTGAAAATTGCGCTCGTAAGTGCTTGTGTTTGATATTGGGGGGGAAAAGGAGAGGAAAGGGAGGAGAGTTCTTTTGAGCAAGCGGCCACGTTGTTCCTGGTTCCTGTTAATAACTTACAAGTGAATTCTTCTTGAAAAAGAAGACAGAAAAATACGGTTATAGCTTTTTAGATATTGGGGGGAGGGGGGAGGGGTGTGTGTGTGTGAAGGGATGTAGGTACTGGATAAAAAGGAATAAATGTCTAAGCAGAAATGGAAATGGGCACAGAGGAAACAGGAACACACTCACAGACACACCAGTATTTATCATGCTCTCTTTTAAGGGAGCTCCTGTTGAACTGAACTGTGGAATGGTTTTGGTGACAGCCTGTTGCTTTCAAAGCGAATAAACCAGAAACAGCTTCTTTTATTCGGGTCAGTCATGTCTGGGTGTAGAGGTGACTGATACGTATTTGTGTAATTACTGTATTTCTTGTGCTGTGTCTGATTTTCCATATGTATGCAGACCTACCTGGATTCCTGCACGAACCTCCGACTAGCTTAGAGTCAGCTTTTGGCAGCTTCCCGCGTTATGACTTATGACATTGCCCATGTCTACAGTTAGTCTAGCAAAGACCAGTCAGACCCTAGTCCCTCCTCTTTTTTTAGACTTCCAGGTAGTCTTTGGGATTTTTTTAGCCTTCCTTTTTCGGCTGGTGAAAAAAAAAAATAGCTGCAGAACAGCGTAGTGTCGTCACAGCGTCTGTGTGGCCACCTTCACCCTTCACGCTGCTCCCGTACGCTTCGAGCGCGAGCGCATAATTCTAACGATCCCCTCCCACAATGGAAACCCGCCATCCCAAAATACCCCCACCTCTCCTGTAGCAGACACGGAGAGGGAGAAGGGAAACGAGCACAAAAAGGGAGAAAAATTCAAGGAAATGCTTTGAAGTGGCTTTTCACTGCGCAAGTCTGCTGGCCGCCTCCCCGAGACGTGTCACCTTTGCCGAGAGGGAATAGGGAAATCACGTTTCGAATGGTAATGATAACATACTAATCACTTGAGCTCTTTGAAGCGAGCTGCTCTGTCAGTATCCCTGGCTGCCTCGTGCTCCCAGGCACACAGGCACACATCCGTGGTCTAGGTGTATTAGCTTAAGTATTGCATGTCAATACGTCCCCTCCATCTCCGCTGATCCAGAGGGGCTCATTAGGCACAGCCGACTCCCTTTTCCCTTTGCGTACACCACCCCCATCTTTCTTTTTTTTTCCCTCCTTCTTTTTCCTTCTCTTCCTTTCCCAGTCTCTCTCTCTCTCTCATTCTCACTCTCATACCCTTCTATCTTCTCACTACCCCCCCCCCCAGCTCTCACACCCCTAGAAACTATTACAAGTATTTCTGCAATTTTAAATGACACCTGTCAACGGCAGGGAGGAGGAAAAAAAGTTCAGTGACTTTGGACCCCCACCCTTTCTTCTCTGTGATTGTCAAACTTTTAAAAATGGAATTTCTTCTTCTCTTTTTTTTCCTAGTGGTGATTAGGTGGTATATATTTTGACAGCTTAACTAGAACGGTAGTCTGTTTTTAACCTTTTTCTTTCTGATGGCGTAAACAGGACTGATTCTTAACAGGGTTTCGGAAAGGCAGACCAACTTTTCTGAATGGAGAGCGTTTTTTTTTTTACATTCAATTTTAGCATTATGTAGTTCATTCATGTCTGTTAAAGCTTTCTACCTGAAATTAGGCAAATATTGATCCTTTTTAAAGTGAGATTATGCATCCTTTGGCTTTGTGATATTAATGCTCAGTTTGAAGAAGGATTTAACCATTAGAGACTGCACAATGTTATAGCTCAAGTGCCAGAATTAGGAGAAAGGTGTTTGTGCATAATGAGGTTTCCTTTGGCACCCCAAGCCTGTCCAACATTCTGATATTAGCTAACCTGGAACCTGCAAGTGCTAATTTATTATAGCTCAATTAGTCTTTCCTCCCATGCTAAACTTTGACCTCTCCCTGAATGTGATGTAATGAGTTCCTGTTACAATGAACCGCTACAGAATGAACCTGCGAGTGAAGACCAACCTCATTTAAAAAGAGAAAAGTTGAACTGTTTTATTTAAATAGGAAGAATGAACACATGTTATTGTTACAGTGGTGTCTTGGCGCTGTCACACATTCCTCTTATTTCATTGTGTTTTCTTTTTCTTTTTTTGCTTGGTCTGTTTCAGAGAGCACATCTGCTGGACAACACAGAGAGGCTGGAAAGGTCATCTCGGAGACTGGAGGCTGGCTACCAGATAGCGGTGGAAACCGGTAAGCGCTGCGGGTAGGGGGATGAGCGACAGCAAATTGTCTCGCCTGTGTGCGGGTTAGCGAGGGGAAAAATAGGCCTTGACGAGTGGTGACATTTTGCAGCGCACATCAAAGGCAGGCGAGGAGAGCGAGGTGTATAGACGAGGTAGCACAGGAGCTGCAGCTCAGCTTTAGACGAACACAAAACACACCGCCTTATCTTCCATGCACCCATCCTCGCATGTGAGACAGGGATTTTTATTCCGGCTCGAAAATATGGGTGGGGGGTCTACCGAAATAAACAACGTCAGCTTTCCTTAACAATTTTGTGGTTTCAGAAACAAAAACAAAAACAATCAATAAACCAGTTTCTAAATAAACCAGCATCCAAATGGTATTCCTGTCTTACACTCGGGTTTCATCTTTAAATATAAGAAAATGAGCTAATTTAGATCTGAAATAGATTAAATCTGTAGGCATCCTTTTCTCCCCCTGATGCTGCCACTGTTATGGAGGCAGAGTGTATTCCTCCGAGACGTATCAAAGCGCCTTCTTCAAGAAGCAACTGGCTTTCTTTGGCTTCCGCTGTAGTTTTGAAAAGTTTGTTAATTTACACTATAATGGCAGAGTAGCTTATGTGCGACATCGGCAGTGTTAATAATTCAAGTCGAGAAAGGGTTGCACAGACCACTGGCTTTTGATGTCATGCGAGCAGAACTTACAAATTCACAAATACAATCTGCATCCGCTGCTTAAAAATTGAGTTTCATTTGTTTCAGATGATCCTGGGCTTTATTATTATTTTTGTTCTTGCACTCTCTTTCTCCTGACTTGCATAATATCCTAGCGCTTGCACTTCACAATGTGAAGGCCTTTTGTTATTTTTCTATCCAGAGATATTTTATTACTTTTGCTCAAGCGTTTGATTCTCTACTGCCCCTGGTCCAAACCAAAGCCCTGTCCGTCAGCTTTAACAGCAGCATCAGACCTCCTGTGTGGGGTTTGTTTGTTCTTAAAAGACCACTCCTGTGTCCTTGAGACCCACGGAGATGTGCATTTTTTCCTCCTTCTTCCCTGCGTGTGCTGTGAGCGCTGAACGCTGTGTGTTTGCTCAGCTCTACTCTGTGCTAACTGGACCATGGCAGAGTCACGGTGGCCCAGAGTGGCTAATCCCCGACCTCCTCACCCTCAAGCTCAAGCCCTTTGACACACTCGCAAACACACCTGCCGCTCCCCGAATGTATGAGAAAAACCAAGATGGGACCAAAGAGGAGAGACTGCGTGTGGGATAACACATACGCATAGAATAAAATATAAAGAGGCGTCCGTGACGGCTGAAGCACAGCTACAGTTAATTAATTATACATTTTTGTGGCTGCATGTTTATTATAGAATATCAGCATGAGCAGTGTATTTGTTGCATCAACCGTTTGTCCTAACAGCTTTATTAGCCAAGGGTTTAAAGGTCAAATAATGAAGTATGTGTTTTATGAAAAAAAGAACATACTTATAACGGTTAAGAAAGAGTATATATTCATTAGAAGGAAAAAAACCAGATATGAGTGCCAGTGTTAGTAGCATGGCGGTGTAGAGGGGAGATTGGTGTGCTGAATCCCAGTGTGGTGTGTCAGATGCACTCCAGGCCCTTTGAGAAATATTAAAAGTGCACTCCAGACATGCAGAGCTATTTAGCACAATGTTTGTTTCATAAATAAAGTATGGGATGTCATTAGGAGAGGGAGTTTCTTTAGAGCAGTCTCAACACAAGGCGGGTAAGCCTGCAGCCACAGAGGAAGAAACGAAGTAGCCAATTTAAGCGTATTTAAATCAGGGATGTCCCAGAGCCTGAGAGCACCAAACAATCTCCAATCAAAGGCAAGGACACAGCCAAGGATTTCTGCAGTTGACAAGTGTTTGCCAAATCAACAACTACACTGACTAATATTTTGTAATAGTTGCATCACATTCTCACTGGGCCATACACAAATGCAGTCCTTTACAATGAAGTCAGACTTTAAAATATCCACATTTTGACAAGGAAACGCTTCAGTTGACTTGAGAACGAAATCAAAGTTAAGGTGCGTTGTTGAAAATTAGTGGTGTTGACGGGCGCACACTGATGACTGAGGCAAACAGAAGGCATGTAGCGATTGTTAAAGCAGCGCTGGCCTTTTGAGCGTGCCGCAGCAGTGTCTGCTCAGGATCGATGGGGCAAAATGAAGCCAGCTCATTAGGGATTGATTTCAGGAACGTTTAGATAAGCAGAGTGGAATCGGGCCGCTGCCCCTGGGGCCCTTGCAGGGGCCCAAAGTTCATGCAGAGCCAGGTAGAGAGCAGCTCCACAGGTCATCATCTTTATTAGCACCCAGATAAGCTGATTAGGCCTTGTCAATCAAACGTGCCAGTGACTCAATCCAGAGCCCCACTCTCTCGTGCATGGGCTCTCTCTCTCTTTTGTGATAAATCATTGAAGCGACCAACAAAGCGTCAGCCATGGCGGCTAAGCTAAGCAGCCCTGCAGTTGTCACCAAGGCAGACGTGAGGACCCTGTGATGATGTGACGACTATATTAAAGAGTACATCAATTTGTTTTAGAGCGGTTTGATTTTTTTTCCGCCGGTATTAAAAGAACGAGCGTAGGGGGGACGCAGCGTCATCAATGAGGGCTTCACGCAAAAGCCAAGTGTGTCAGGGTAGGGATAAATAAAGAAATAAGTGATGGAATGAAAAAAAAAAAATAATTATATTATGTAAACATAAAAAATGCTGCTCACTTCTGAAGCCAAGCATGGCTTTGAGACTTGCTGTGTCAGTCCATAGGTGCTAGAGAGCCCCAGTATCATACACGCCATTCTCTCTCTCTCTCTCTCTCTCTCTCTCTCTCTCTCTCTCTCTCTCTCCCTCCTCTGATTCTAGTTCTCTTTTTTTAGTTTAAGGTATAAATAACAATCTTTGTAGTTGATTATACTTTGGTATAATTAGATTCTGTAGATTGAAATTTTATGAAATCAGTCATTTTGTTCCATTTTAATGTTGTCTTATTTTGAATTAGAGTTTGTTTGTGTGTATAGAGAGTTTGTACATTTAAATCCGTAATAGCGCCGTGACACAGAAGGGCATCTCCTCTGCAGACAAAAGTGCAGTATAATGTGTAAGGCCAGTTTGTTTTTTCCAATTGTTTGTCGGTTTCTTTTGTGAGGATAAGTTACAAATGAGGCGCAGAATCGGTGTAGATCAAGGTGCACGCATTTGGTAATTTCAAGTTCTTTCACATTTTTTCATTTTGATTGTCTTTTCATTTTTATTTACTATTGGATGCTTTCAATATTTAATTGAAAAGTCTCATCTCTCCCTAATCACTTTACAGAATAATTTATTTTACAGTACAGACTTATTAAATGATTCAACACAAAACCCTCTTTAAAGAGGGCAGTGTATTGGGTGAAGCACATTTCCTTAAGGTACAGCATGCAATAGAACTTGGATTTTGCAATTTGATTAAATTTGAATATTGAGTTTCAAAAAGAATCTGACGTTATTTGAAAATTGTTTGCGCTAATGGAGCCGAAGCACAAGAGTTGAATATTTTAAAGCCTGCGTTTCAGTTATGCAGACAGGAAAATTCAAGTAGAATACATTTTCCTAGTGAAGTTGTGCCTTTTTCTGGGTAATGGTGTTACCTGTTTAAATCAGCAGTGTGTATATACTCTCACGTTTTCCCTCCACACATGTTTTGGTAGAGAACATTTTTCAAAAAAACAAGGTATATGTTTGTATACGTGTGTGTGTGTGTGTGTGTGTGTGTGTGAGAGAGAGAGAGAGCGAGAGAGAGAGAATGATATAACATTATAACGATATAACATTATTTTTTACTCAGTAAATCTACCCACGGGTGAGCTGTTTATCGCCAAACCCCCTGGCGGATGAAAGGCAATGCAATAATGATTTTCTTCTCTCCTAATCGGGCCTTGTCAGCGAGGCGTCTTATCATGGAGAGGAAAATGACACCGATCCTATCGAAGAGCTCAGAGTCCGAGTCCATGGCGTGCCCCCCTCAATCACGGTGGACCCAGCCTTGCCGTATCTAGTGCTGCCACAAACGGCAGGCGACGCGTTTTTCATCTGGACTTCAAAAACGGGCCTCGTCATTAAAATTGCACCCGCGTTCGGCTGTGGGGATCAGCCGCTCCGGAGCGAAAATGGGATGTGGGAGAGGAGACTCGCTAAATGTGCTAATTCTGCCCTCACATGTTTACGGCTTAATTTTAATCGGTTTGAGCGAGGAAGGGGAGGAGGACGAAGGAGCGTTGGGGGAGTGAAAGAAAGAGCCTTGCATTGCAATAATTCGCCATTATATTTGACGCAGAAGGACTCGGCTGTTCCAAGGATTTGGGGTCCACTGGCAACAGTGTTATACTGAGACATACAAATCTGTTTACGCTTGAACTGTGGTAGCTAAGGTGCATTCTGTGGTTTCAGCCTGCCCAGACAAAAGACAAGAAAGTTGCACAATGGCAAGCCAGCACACATCCTCTTAACGCAAGAGCTGAACCAACACACTCGAGTAGCCTGGGTGTGTGTTATTATGTCTGACTGTGTACCTCTGAGATTTGTGATAGCAAGTGCAGGTGTTGACAAGTTTCAGGCATTTGACTTCGTCTTGCAATATTAGGCCAACTTGAGTGACATCACTGTGTATCAAGATTCCAGGAGACTTTAGGGGGAAAGAATATTTCTGTCAAGTAGAAAAAAAAAAAGATTTCTGCAAGATATCTGTCTTTATGGACAGGCCTTGTAAAATGGTATTTGTCCTCAATTAAATATTTCTAAGCACAGGATTGATAAGATACGTTTGTGGCAGCACTAGAATTGTTTATATTATATATATATGTTTTGCAACACTTTTTACATTTGTTTCTTACAGTGAAAGAAGTAACTATTTACAGTAGTCTAGCATCATAGATATATTTTTATATGTTTTATAGTTTACATTTTTTTATAGTTTGATTATACCTGAACGAAGAAAAGGTTCAGATAATTCTTCTCATAAGAATTTCTTACGGATAGAAATGGTGGATATTTTGAGCCTGTAAATAAAATCTTTTGTTTTGCTATAGTTTTTTTTGTATCCAAAGTTGCTGTATCCTGCATGTTGCAACCTTTTTATTCCTGTTGTAGGACCCCTGTCCTTATATAGCACTGAAAATCCGGTGACTACATGGTTGATCTGTAAGACTAATCTGTTGCATATTATTAAAAAAAATTCAACTAATGATAGCTAAACCCTTTAAACCTTTAGTGTTCATGACAAAAATGCAATTTTTAGCAGTTAATATGACAAATGTTCCATAAACAGTAGCTGCATATTAGTATGAATTTTCTCTGCAATATAAAATCTGTTTAGGTTTGCACATGTGCACGCAGACAGCGGATACCCATGGACCACCCCTGTAGTGTTTTTGTGACCTCTGGCTGATACAAAGGAAGTGCGAGAAAGGCTGTCTGAGACACTTTGCGTTAAATTAAGTTTGGAAGACAGAACTGAGTTCTGTGGACCCCCTTGGGGTGATTTCTTATCTTTCGAGGCACATCTGAGTCGCTGGTATATTCTGAATAGAGTGACAAGAAGTAGAGGTGAGGGTTTAGGGAATATGCCACTGCCTTATCACTGCCAGGAAAAAGATCGTAAATGTTAATTTTGTGATGGGACTGATATGCTGATGACTAGAGAGTTAATAGACCAAGGATTCTCCGGGACTTACATGGCTGAGACTCATCAGATAAAAGACACAAAGGGCCAGTGTTTATTTAATGCATCATCAGGGCCTCTCGTTTCTTGCTTTTGTGTTTGTATAAAGATAGAATGGTAATGACATGTGGAATATAGAAAAGTTAAAATCTTGCTGCAGGTACTAATATATATTGTATACACCAATATATAATATAGGAAGATGAAGTTTTAATTTTGATTCTTTTTGATACGAATTATTTCCATTTTAAATTCTTGAGTTAAATTCTTCTCATTTTTTTAATTACAAAGTTACTGAAAGTAAATAGAATTTTAAAAAATTGCAGATTTTGCAGAAATGTGTTTGCAGATTTTTTTGTTTGTTTTTTTGCATTTTTGCATTGTGTGGGTGTGTGTCTGTGTGTGTGTGTGTGTGTGTATATATATATATATATATATATATATATATAAATGCTAAATATGTATTTTAAATTTAGATTCGATCTTTCTATCTAAATGTGCAGAAAACAGTAGCAAACAAACAAAGGCAATATTTGATGTCATGACCCTTTGCTTTTTTCCTTAAATAGTCGTCCCAGGAAAGATTTGAGGAAATTAGCTGGTAAATTTTACTGGACATCTTACTGAGAATCTGCCATAGTTCTTCTGGAGACTTTGATTGTCACACACTATATATATATATTTGAGAATCATGATATGATTTTCATCATATTACACACCCCTATTCTTGCATAATCACATTCCAGATAGTCTAGAACAGGCTATGAAAAACTCCTCTGAATAATTCTAGCTATGTTCAACAACTTGCAGGATTTAACAAGTTACGTTAAGCATGTCTTTCATTTTGTTTTTAATCCTAAAGGATCTCTGTAGGCTGCTTAGTCAACAACTTCACGTCTGATTGTGTTAGACATTAGAGTCGCTACATAGGATTATATAGGCATTGAAGCACTGATGCTGATTTTTAAAATTAAATATAAGGCAGTGTGTGGGTGTTCTTCGAGTGCTGGCAACCCTTGAACTACAGTGGGGAGATATAAAGGGCATCATTAGTGCTGTCCGTCTGTCCCCTCAGCAGCCGTGTGTGTCGCGTGGCCCCTCAAAGTCGCTTCCTCTTTGGTGGGCTGCGTCCTGATCCGGGGCGGCCGTGGGCTCAGGACGCCCGCCGAACATGAAACGCTCCGCCCGGGCCGTCAGCTGGGGGCTCCATCTGCCAGTCAGTGGGACAGCTTCACTTTTGTCTGGAGAGGGCGGCAGGACCTGGTCTACCACATGCCTCGCTGTGCTTAGAAAACATAGTGAGTCACAGAGAGCAAGCTGTAGCATTGCATATTAAGGCTGAATTTCATAATTAGGAGACCAAAATTTTGTTCTACAGTCTGCATTTTCGATTCAAATCAAATAGTTTTAAATTATGGCAACATTTCTACAAACAATCTCTCTAGTCTATTTTAAAGATAAGTTTTAGAAGCCCTCATGGCCAATCTACATATTCAGAAATTGCTCAGAAGTTTGGTGTACTTTGTTGTAACCTTGGGCACTTGGATAGTTTGACTGTCGTATAAATGTACGTGCCTCTGCTTGGGAGCTGATAGAGCTGCAGTCTGCAGTATGACACATAGGCTGCGCCCTTGAGCCACCGTAAAGAGCAAAGCTCATGTGGCTCTCTACTCTCTATCCATACTGGAGGTCTCATGGACTCAATTCTCAGCACTAAAGTCTTTGGACAATTCTCCTGGAGCTGAAAGTTCCTGAAAAGATAAGCTTTGCTTACAGCCTCAGAAACTTACAGTTTTATTTATTTATCACAGTTTGGCTCGTATGTGTTCTCTCTGGGTATGCAAGGATGTGCCTTTATGGTGTTTGTCTGCCGAGACTATTTCAAGTCATAGCAAGCTTTATGTATTTTTACCATCCGTTTAATTACCTTTAAAATAAATACAATGATAAAACAGGTTTCTTGCAGGACGCATTTTCGTTTAATCTGTTAATCAGGTTATACTCTGTGCTGTTTATTTTTAGATACTTTGATAATTGTGTGTGAGTCTTTGTATCCCGTTTTCATTCACAAAGAAATATCCACTTTAGAAAATAGAAATCAATATTACCTGAAGAACTAATGTTCAAGGTTGAACCTGATTGAATGCAGCCCTATTAGAAAAAAGCTTTTCACTCATAGAATTGGTCTGTAATACTTGGGCTGCCTTGACTCTGTGTCAGGATCATAAAAACTGAACCAAGGAAAATGTGCTCTATTAAAGAATGCAAGTGAGTCTTTTGCTTAGAGGCTCTTTTTTTTTTTTTAACCTGTTATTGTTGTATGATTGGTGTATCCTCCTCTTTTACAATAAATCCTCTTGAATGAGTTTCAGCTTGACATAATACAGACGGAGTTCGTTTTGTGTTTTATCGGCAGTAGAAATTCTGAAAATGGAGATGACCACAAGTTAAAGCATTCACTAATGTTTTTTTTTATTTAATGTTGATCATTTTTTTTATATCTGCACAATATACAATGGACCTTTTTGTAGGTTCGCATTCTTACATCTGGATCTTTTTTGATTGGCTGTATAGAGGGCAATTTGCATTTCTTATATTACATTATACATATAAAAAAAAAATATCTGCAATATTTTTATACCTAGAGACGCACATGGCTGCATTTGAACAATACCCTTTCTTTATGACTGAGCTCCTGGTAAAACCCATTGAACAGGCAAGGTAATTAATATGGCTTGTTGCATAATCCTTTATAATAATTAAATGTTAACACATCATCACCTGGTGAAAGATTACAACTTTTAATGTAATAAAAAAAATTTTTTTCCCTGTCCAGTGAATTGTCCTTACAGGATTAGATAACTGTCACAAAGTCTGTATCTTTATAATGTCGGTATAAATTTCTTTAACACTTCTACAATGCCAGGTCGGACATCCTGTAGCGAATTATTTGATTTATATTTTGTTATTATATTTCTTTTTTATTCTAAAAAAAAAAAAAATTCTAGTGGTTTACCATTACCATTTTATTTTATTTCATTTCTCTGCAAGCACAAGCCAGAATAAAATCACAAGAAATCATAAATCACAGACTATTATTAGTTAGTTATAGTAAACCAATTCCCTTTATCCTTTGACGTACTCGCGGCTTGCTGATCAGCTAATCATATAAATGCAACATCAGAGCTAGCTCTGCTATCCTGAGACAGCTTGCACCAGAGGAGGAGAGAGAAAATGCTGTAAAGAAAGCATTAGGGATTGTTGTGTGTGTCTGTGCACGGTATATCCAGGAGGAGCACACTGAGCAGACGGTGTGTCCTCCTAACTCACACCTGTACTCTAGCCTCACACTCTCTCTCACACACACACACGCTCTCTGTGGTCATGCTGTGTCCTACTTTACCGTGGCCCGTGCTCCCCTTTGATTTATGCCACTTAGCCAGCTACACATCATCTGCTCACTTCACACACTGTTCTTTTCACAGCACTCCATGTTTATAGAGATACATTTCACAGGCATGTTTAGTAAATAGTCAGTTGCTCCTTTATTTCTCGAAATACATACATATTTTCCTGGCATACGTACGACATAATAGTTTAATAGTTTTAATGCTAATTTTTCCATTTCCTGATTCATCTTGTCTTTGATTGGTTAAGAAACATGCTAGGTACCTCTTCTTCAAAGACTTTCACCCAAATGTTGACCTTGGCATAAAAAAAAGAAGTCAACTGTTATCAACTTTTACATTTCTTTATCCAAAGTTTAGAAGTTTAGTTTATACGTCACACAAACAGGGAGAAATGAAAGTTGTGGCTCTGGAACCTGGTGGCTCTGTTATGCTCTGGGGAATCATTTAGTTTGCTTCCACGGTTGGGTCCGCTTGTCCTCTTGGCAGAAAGGGTCTGGTAACTGCTTTGTTATTCTGACTGATGCCCTTCGTCCTATTCTGAAACACCGCTTTCTTCCAGGATGACGATGCCCCCATACACAGGGCACGACACCTCACTGAATGCTTTGATAAGTATTAAAAAGATACAAATCATATGCTATGGCCTTCACAGGCACCAGATCTGAACTCGGCTGAGCATTATGGGAGATTTAGTGCAAGCGTGTTAGACTGCGCCCTCTAACACGATCATCAAACACCAACTGTGAGGGAATCCCACCATACAGTTTCAGATACTTGATGCCAAGGTGTATTAAAGCTGGCAGCTCCTGTTGGATCTGCACCTTACTAAGATGTGTAATGCTGTTTATTCCGTAATTTGTTGCCTGTCTGTGTATTTCTTAGAAGTACACGGAATGAGTATCGTGTTTTGGCAACATTATCATCAGCCAATTCAGTTGTTTCAGTTTCACGTATTAGAGCCTTAGAAGCACTTGTACAGTTTTCTGAAATGTCCTGGTTTTGGGCATGTTGTTATATGTTATATGCATACTGGTGAATGAGTTGAATTATTATACCCAGTACACTGGAATTGCCTGTTTATATAGTTAGTCCCTATTATCATTGAATTTGTGTGAGGAAATGATTGATTGGTTCATTGGTCAATTCATTTCTTCTAAATACTCCTGTAGTCTGGTAGGCAATGCAGATAAGTCTCTCTAGTATAGTAAAGTTCTTTGAGTAGAGTCGGGAGGGTAAGTGATGGGGCAGACGTTATAGCAGAAGAATAGACAGTTTGATAGTCTAATGGAGGTTATATTTCTTGTGCCAGCTGGCCCACATTCATTTAAATGTGTTAATAATCAGGGCTACTTTAGGTTCCTTGCTTCAAAAGTCTGACAAATCATCAGTGGTACCTCAGTGACTCTCAATTCCCCTGTTCGTATCAGTATCTACCACCTCCAGCATGTCTCTTGCAGTCCCAATTACAGAGCTGCTGCAGAAGTAAGGGTCGTTAAGCCCTCATGTACATGTTATGCAGATAAGGGACAAATTGAAGGACTCTGTTATGCTTTGGGATGTTTATTTATTTTGCTGGCATGGTTTACCTCCATTTATGGTTGAAGCTCCTTAGAATGAAGCGTCACTGCAAAGAAATACAACATTCTTCTGACTGATCACGTTGATCCTATAATGAAACATTTCTATCCTGATGGGCACGGTCACATCTGGGATGACTCCGCACTCATCCACAGGAAAAATAAAAATCATCAGATCGTAATCCAGTTGAAAACTATGAGAGATTTCGGAGCCACGTGTTAGATAGAGCTCTCCATCAACATCGGAACAGTCTATAAGAGGAACAGTGTCCATCGATCCTGTTCAATTCCAGAGACTTGAGTCTATACTAAGACACATTGAAGCTGTTGTGGTGGATTGGGCCAGCCCAATACCTTACTAACACTCTTTACACTGTAATCTGCAGTTACGTATACCATGATTTAAAAAAAAAAAAGCTGTGCTCCCTTCGTCTCTACTGATGAACCGATGAATGATAACGTGCTCAGGTTTTGGTTATAGGCGCTGTGTTTCAGGTTTTTTTTGCCTCCGACCCTTGTCCTTCTCTTAGGATTTTAAGAAAATAGCAATGCCCTTTTATTTTGCTTATCTGTTGCAATTGACGTTGAGCCTTTTTTCCTCACAGTCTAGACAGAAGCCATGTTTGTGGATTTGCTTTGTAAACCTCCTGGCAGATTTGGGAAGCGGTAATACTCAATCCTGATCTCGTCCCTCCATAACACATTGCTTCAGAATTTGAAATGGCCTAGATGGATTTATGAGAGGAGATCCACATGGACTATGTTTTAGCCATGGTTCTTCACAGCAGTTGGTGTAATAAATGTCACTCACTGATCTCTGTGAGCAGCCCCCACTTCTCACTAAATCTCTCTCTCTCTCTCTCTCTCTCTCTCTCTCCCTCTCCCTCCCCATGTCTCTCTTCATTATTTAAGCGGTGCTATGCAGCCCATTAGCACAGAGAGTACGGAGAGACCTAAGGTGGCCCTGAGGCTTAGAAACCGAGCCGTCACAGAATCACAACTCCTCATCTGTGGCAGCGGACCCGTCTCCCAAATCAGCCTCGGCACCCCAGCAGCTTTCATGCAGTCTTGCCTGATTGCCGCCTTTGTAGTTTTGAGTTGTGCGTTGGAGATCTGGATCATTGTGTTGTTTCCTACAGCACAGCTGCTGGAGCTGGAGCTAAAGTAGAGTTGCTGAGGTTGGAGGTAACTGTTTAATATACATAGATGGAGGTGTAAGGTCATGTCTAATCTGACCTACAATCAGCTCAACATTCTTCTCCTGAGATCTCAGTGTGTGTACTGCAGCACAGCGCAGAGGATGCTGAGTCAAGAGTCTTTTCTCTGCCACTTTAATCATGAACAGCTCTTTAAATGCCCATATTTAGCTATTGTCCATGTAATGTAATGTAATTGGAAATAGATATAATGATATTTCTAAACAAATAGCATTATGTTTGCTTGCGTACTTAGTACTCCAGCTGTTTGTTGCAGGAACAGTGCTTCTGTCTGTCCCTCTGAAATCTAGCTGTGAGCACTGTGAGGACTCATTGACTTTCTAATGATCACTGGTCAGCCTGTGCAAGTGCCAGGGGTTTAGCCCATCTGCACTGTTCAGATATCGACTCAGCTGTGAGCTTCACCTCTCACTCTGGCCTGCCGGCTCTGTGTCAAAATCTATTACAACTACTATAAAACAGGGTAAAAAAAAAAGTGGGTTTTTTTTATTTATTGTTTCTCACTCCTCCTCTTCTTATTCTTCCTGATCTTTCGTCTCCATCAACTTCCTCTACTTTGTCAGAAAGCACTGCTAACCTCTGGCAGAGGATCATCCGGTTCCAGAACGATGGATGACATATTGATCCGGCTCCCTTTTAGGTCAAGTTGCGCTCCTTCTTCTGTTCCCAGTCCCATTTTTTTTTTTTAACCATGATGGCCCTCGCTGCTGCTCTGACCTACTAGGTTCCACTGTTTATGCAAATTCCCTTTCAGACATCATTTAATCTTTCCCGGTTCAATTTCATAGGTTCCCTGCTGTAGTAGTACTGTGTGTCTAAGTATATGAGAGTCAATGGTTATTGTCTCCCAAGGCATTCTTTTTTTCTCAACCTGAATTAATGTCAGTCACCGCATTGCATCATATGTAGTGTTGCATATTAAGCACAAAATATTGGAACCGCAGTGTTGAACCTGCTGATGTCTTCTTGAAGGGATGTGCCCATGGGAGGTACAGGGTTCTCTGCTCCTGCTGATGTTGATGATGATGATGGCTAAGCTAAGGCAGGTGTCTCCAGAGAGGCCTGTCTGAGAAGAGTCTGGTCAAATGCACAGACAGAAGGAAACTCACTGACACTTGTCACAGGCATGCCTCGCAACAAGCGTGCCTCTGAATGACATAACTAATTATTTTTTTATTTATTTGAATAACGGGGCATGAGAAGCAAACAAAAACAAATAACAAAATGACAGCCATACCAAAAGCACCTCAGGGCAGATGCCAACACATCACTACCTTGACACTTTCCTCCCCCTCTCATGACGGCTTCTGTCTCGATAGGTAGTATATCACAGATGAGCGCACACACAAACGCGGCTTATTCCACACACACTGTTGCCCAAACCCTCAGGCTCTTGAGATGGCAGGAGTGGCATAATTGTATTCCTCTGTTATCTGTGATCTCTGCTTGCCAGACAAGCAGGACCTAACACTAAGCCCAATCAGAGGCCATGCAGGAGCACAGGCCCCACGCTGGGGCCACAACGCACAAGGATGAGGAAGGGCTGACATCGACAGAGCAGTGGGAAAGGAAAACATAGATTCTAGAACAGGACATATGGGTGCTTGTTAGTTCAGCATGAATGAGAGTTTCTGCTAGTGTACAACCAACAAACTGTTCAGTGTATTCCTGTGCTTATAAAGCATCAGTACTATATATATATGAACATATGCTCCAGTGAAGACTCATTCACCGAGTATGACTCTTACCCAAAACCAAAAACTTAAAGAAAAAAAGTCTTTGTTTAGTATTCTCAAAAGTGGATCAGAGGCCAGATGGGTAACACGTTGTGACAGAGGTGATGTCTAAATTAATCATTCATGCTCTCTCACATGGCTGTGTGCTAAAATATTAATGCCTGAATAAATTTGATTCAGGGCTTGTGATTAGAGGGCTGCCCAGCACACGCATGTTTATTTATGCCCCGGAGAGCAGCCACGAGGGTCAGACTCATCCACCTCACACTCCTATTCTGCACATGGGCTTCGGCCCTGCACGTGTGTTTATATATGTGTGCACCGTGTGTGTCTGTGTGTGTGTGTGTATGTGTGTGAGAGAGAGAGATGAGGGGGACAGACTATACATTATACATCGTATAGTTGAACATGGAAATGATGTATTGAATAATGTTAGGTGTGGTTTCATTATTTTGTATTTTTGTTATGGCCTTGGTGCGTGTGTCCCATCTTTTAGGGGAGTGATGGAGGGATACAGGCAGTGATCACGGTAGCTTCAGTAAGCTGAGACAAGACCTGAAGTGCACCAAATACACTCCAGAAAATTGTGTGCTGTTTATTTTGGCATACAGTAGTTCACTTTAAAGTGTCAGTATTATAATTAGGCAGATATGCATTATTTTGCATGCATTTTTGTTTGGTGTGTGTGTGTTTTTTTTCTGTGCTGTTTGGGTGCATGGAATGATGCTGGGCTTTACAGAGTGAAGGATATATGACAGGTTTGGCTTCTGGGCCTGTTGTAATGGACCAGTGGAACAATGAATCGGGTGTTTACAAATGTTTCATAACACTAGGAAATCCTCTCTCTCTCTTTCTCTGTCTGTCTATCTGTCTTTCTGTCTCTCTGTCTCTCCTTGTCTGTCTGTCTGTCTGTCTCTCTCTCTCTTTCTCTGTCTGTCTATCTGTCTTTCTGTCTCTCTCTGTCTCTCTCTCTTTCTCTGTCTGTCTGTCTGTCTCTCTCTCTGTCTCTCTCTCTCTCTCTTTCTGTCTGTCTCTCTCTCTCTCTCTCTTTCTCTCTTTCTCAGTCTGTCTGTCTCTCTCTCTCTCTCTCTGTCTGTCTCTCTCTCTGTCTTTCTCTCTGTCTCTTTCTCTCTCTCTCTCTCTCTCTCTCTCTCTCTCTCTCTCTCTCTCTT
>JAOVVG010000054.1:12339403-12351146 GCA_028566375.1 Leptodoras nelsoni | reverse complement strand
CAGCAGTGTGTGACCAGGCTGGTGAACAGCATGAGGAGGAGGTGCCAGGCTGTTGTGGCTGTGTATGGTTCTTCCACCCACTACTGAGGCTCCTGTTTGTTAAATGAATAAATTTTTTAATTGATAATGTCTTGCTTCTTCAAACTTCAATGATCCAGTCCACCAAACACCAAATGAGTCAATGGCAGAATAAGGTGTGTTACTTGCAGTATATATTATATAGCTATTATATGATAGTATAGCTATGTTGAGCAGAATTGTTTTGTCTTAAGAACCTTAATTTGTGTACTTTCTTACACATGGGTTTTGTTTCTTGTCCTCTCAGCCCAAATGTGTGATTTTAGTGGCACCTATATGAACGCTTTTCTTTTTCTTTTCAGTTGAGAGAGACTGATGCGAACTTGGGCAAGAGCTCCCGTATCCTGTCGGGCATGCTGAGAAGGTAAGAGGAAGGTAGGGACCCTGTTTCTGCTGCCCTTTTTTGGATGTGTGTGTACTCCTGGTCTTGTTCTATCTATTGCATGAGAACACACACATGCGCACATGTATGCAAACACACACCAGGTGAGCCTGTGTGAATAAAAAGAAACATTTAAGCATCAGAGAACCTCACTGTAAGCCGTGGCACTTTTGCCTGTATGAAAATGATCTTGAAATATTTACCCATTTGCTTTAGCAGCCTGGCAGTCTGGCTCCCTAGTGTTTGCTTCACATTTCCACATTATAAAGATATTCCCAGATATCCCGGTATGATGCTTCTTGAATAATCAAGACAATATGCAAATACTCTCTTTTTTTATTTTATTTCACCTCTTCTTTCATGAGCACATTTATATGGTATCACCCTCACATCTCTCTCTCACTGGCTTGCTTTTTACACCCACACACACATACACATGCAGCCACAGAGGCAGGCATGCTCACACAGAATTTACTCATCTGTCACATCTCCATTTTATAAAGTGCCTTTGCGCTTGTCCCTGAACCGTGACGGCAAGGTTTTGTTTCTTTTTTCTTTTTTGATTAAGAGTAATATGTAAATGACACCAGCTAAATTTAAAATCCTGGGGCCAGGAAGGAAGTGCCAATTGAAATAGATGCTTCAGTGGTTGTTGACAATCAGGGCCGGCACACAGAGAGCCAACGAGAGCGAGAGAGAGCGAGAGGTTGTCGGGGACGTAGACTGTAACCAATATTTCTGCATATGTCTCCATTTTGTCAAGTCTCATTAGAGAGGCTGCGGCTGCCTGGTGTCACTGGAGCTGTCCAGAAATCATTCATCATCCCTCCTGCGTCCCTCCGCCGCCCCTCCCTCACCCCCTCCATCCCGCCCTGCCACTAAGTAAATAACACCACTTATTTCAATATTATCATATTAATGTTAAAGTTCAGCTGTCACCTAATGGGAAGACTTAATCAGACATAGCATTTAAGCAATGTAGTGGCACAGCGTGGCTGCTGGCTCAAGCCAGCTCAAATCAGGATTTATGAGCTTTTTTGCCACGCGCTGCCATGCTCGCGCCTGCTGCCTTTCTGCATGACGGCCCTGCGTGCCTTTTTCCCTCTCCTGGCTCTCTGAAAGGAAGCAAATTAAGCTCTCATTCTTTAAAGCTGCACTGCTATTCAATGTCATTTATGGTCAGGAGAAATGAAGAAACACACACACACACACAAACACACATACATTTCAACAGTGATGTTTTTTTTTTCTATTGCTGTAATTTACACACATAAACCAGTAAACAAACCTTTACCATGTATTACCATGTGAAGGTGGTATCTCATGTGAAAACAAGAAAAGCAGTGAACTCCATTTCACTGCTGCCACAAAGTCTAATATTCTGGAGATTCCATACACATTAACTCACTCACGCACTCCAGGAGTTGTTTGTCATGAGGTGGTTTCAAGAGGCACTGCTGTGCAGCGAGGACAACATTACCGTTCCGTGATAAGTTAAAAGTTGTAGCTTAAAGTTGTAAATATTGTTATAAGATGGAGCCAGAGAGGGCCATGCAAGTCCACATGTTTACCACTCTGAAGAGGCATGTGTACAGGTCTCCATACACTCATGTTCCTCTTTTAATAGCATACTAACCCAAAGCAAAAGAGCTGTTAGTGCATGGTGGGCCTGCACACATTCCTAGTCCTCCGCAAGGTTAAAGATAGACAAGAAGATGCGACGTGTGCTGTCCTCCTCCGTCTCTGAGGCGTCTCGTAGTTTCTCTGTTTGGAGCACTTACACTGCATCACACAGGAAGCATATTTCCCAGAAGGCTTCAGGGTTTAATAGGGACACAACCCAAATACTTTGCACTAATAGTGTGGCCTGTAATCAAAGGCATTAATGCCAGCTTCTGTCTTGCTCTGCTTCCTACTCCTCTTTCTGTCACAACTGTGTCGGGCTGTGCAGGCACCCCCCCCCCCCTCCCCCTTACGCCAACTGTAAATTATTCATTTAAGCATCACAACTCCTGAGGGTTTTAATTATATTGTCATGGTCACAGTCATCCCATTAACTTTTAATGCTAATGCCTGCTTATAGAAATCATAATATCATTAAAGAGTAATCATATCAATTAAAACATTTGCCTTGATGGTTTAATGCCCAGTTGCTCAGTTCATTCAGTGCTTAGAAGAAATCGGAGAGGACTGCGAGGAGCAGAAATACGCTGTGGAACCTGAGTAAATGTAATCTTGGACTACATATCTTGTCAAGGATTCTACACTAAAAGATGCCCATTTAGACACACGTCAGTCTAGTAGATCTCTGTCTTTGTAATATTCTTAAGTCATGTTTCTACATGTATGTTTTTCACCACTGGGTTTCATTCAGAGAATACTGTGAGATAGTAAAATGGCACCAGTGTCTGTGGAGAGACATATCCCTGCCTTCACACACATTCTGTTTTGTCTCATGCACAAAATTTTTTAAAAATGCACAAAATAAGAGCAAAGCCCTTTCAGAGAGAGAGGAAAAACTGATATGGAAAGAGAGAGAGAGAGAGAGAGAGAGAGTGGCCACAGTGTACTCAGTGCCTAGCTCTTCCACTCTGAGTGGTCAGCAGGGGATCGTGCCAAGCCAGAGCCTGATAGAGCATGCAGGTGGTCGAGCCTGTCGCCAGCCCAGATCAAAAAGTCAAACCCCTGGGTGGACCTCCCTTTGAAATGGGAATGGGCCAGAGATATCAGACAGAAAACATAAGCAAGCCCAGCACCGCAAAAGAGCTCCATATTCATGCTCTGGCTTACAGCAGCCAGGCCAAAGTCTTCAGAGAAGCCCACAGCCCGACTGGACGCTGATTAAGAGATCTGTGTGTGTGTGTTTGGTGAGAGGGGGTGGGGTGGAGTGGAGGGGCTAATTTAGGTCTAACCACCACCTTCATAGGTGGGCACTAACATACCACAATTACTCTGCTACTTTTTACTAAATATACTTTTACTTTGTTATATTCTAATGTGTTCCTTGTGGTACATTTTGTTCTGTTGCCTGATCCCAGTGGTTTTTAATCAGACACCTAGTACACAGGTTCTAGAGCACCTCTGGGCAATACCCAACATTGGGATTCAGCATAACTATACTGTACAGGTGTATAATGTTGCTCCCTCAGGATTTTATGTGTTTTAAAAATAGCATAGTAGCAGATGAACAG
Organism: Leptodoras nelsoni; assembly: GCA_028566375.1. Lineage (NCBI taxonomy): Eukaryota > Metazoa > Chordata > Actinopteri > Siluriformes > Doradidae > Leptodoras > Leptodoras nelsoni. The sequence continues at coordinate 12,347,495 of JAOVVG010000054.1, read as the reverse complement.
AATGTTTATAGTAGTCGATTTGGTATTCATAAATGTACACTGAATGCTTTGGATGATAATCATTGTCAGCATCAGTGGTTGTTACGGAAATGTAAATCTGAATTTGTATAAGAACTATTTATCACCAGATATTTCCTGATGCTTGTTGAAGTAAGTATTTTTTTGAGGGAACAGTACTATAACTTCTGCAAGGCATTCTGTAACGCATTCTGTTGTGTTACAGTTAATCATAAATTTATTACATATTATAGCTGGCATAAACATTTCCTCCAGGACTGATGATTTTCAATTCCTACATGCGTGACCTCTGAGACAGTCACACCTGACTCTAAAGATCATAAGCATCGTTTTTATCAGTTTGATTAGAATCATTTGGATGAAAGTTATGTCTCAATGTAGTGGCTTGATGACAGAATGGGGAGGTGGGCGAAGAAAGGTCTGTTTGAAAACTTGTATGCAACTCTGTTCTTGTTTTTGCCAGTCCCATTAAACAGACATTTGCAAACAATGTCAAGAGAAAGAAGATCAAAGCGAGCACCCCAGAAAAAGTGTCTACTGTGGGGGAGCTCTGATGTCCTGAAGATCTACAAATTTAGACTTCCACACTGTTGGCTTGCAGTCTCTCTCCCAGCCTGGAATATTAACTATCAGCTATGTAGGTCATATAATTAATGGGATTCAGGAGCAGCAGTGGGCTGTGTGAGGATGCAAATGGAGGGAGTCATGGGGGCCCTCTTGAAGTCGTGTTGTGAAGTTGAACAAAAAGATTTGATATTTTTTCTAATTGGAGCTGAAAGATGTAACAAATTATAGTTCAGCATGTGCTTTTCCTTCACACTTATTCTTTTTCTTCTTTTATTTATTTGGTTTTCCCCCTTTTTCTGAGAAGAGAGGAATTAAAAAATCCTGTTACCAGACTAGAGCCAAGGGAAGGAGGAGTCTGGCTGAACGTGTAGGCCAGACATCAGAACTTCAGCTCTTTAAGCTCAATAAATGTAAATGTTAAGGTGGGAAAATGTTCTATTTTTGAAAGGGGTCTCTACACTACAAATAGTTTATGTAAAACCTGAAATGTACAATATGCATTTTAGGAAAACCAGAAGTGGCATAATTGCACTGATACTTTGGTTTCTGGTAAAAAGAAGAATGCATTTGTCTAATGATACTTTACACAGGTCACTTAAATACTCCATATAACCACTAGACTGGGTTCAAATTGGCATATGAATTTACCTTTGCTTTTATCTGAAAGAAAGCTAGTATACAGTAAGTGCATCTTACTCTACAAGTGCTACAGAACTAAGAATCCACCAGCTAATTAAACTTTTCTGGTATTGGACTATAAGACGAGAGGGATGATGCCAGCAGCTTCGGTTGTTCTTGTGTTTTACTCATATGAGGAGTCAAACAAGCCAAAGTGTTTGCTTCTGCAATCATGCACATAAAGCATTTGCAGAAATGTATTCAACTCCTGAACGTCTACAGTTGCTTAGCTGCTTCACACGAGTTCATAATTGGTCTCAACCAGATGCCATGTGCAGCTTTCTGACAAGTTTTTGGTCTAATTTGACTGTCTGAGCTAAGGAACTATCTTTTAAAACATTTTCTAAATCAGGAAAATATTAATTATCGCTGCCTAATAACATGTTATTAGATTTACTTCAGTTTGTGGGTTTCTTACATTGCAGAAAGCAACAGGCGTGCTATCTACTAGAATCTACTAGGAAGCAGGGACACAGTGCTGCTGTGAAACACAATATCGGTCTTATTGATTATAATACCTCTATTGTTTTTGAGGAAAAGCAGGCTCCCAGAGCAATCCATTGACCATACAAGAAAAAGTGAATAGCAAGCCTTTTTCTTTTTGTATCTGTATCTCTTCATTTGAAATAACGTTTTGTGTAGTTACATCCTTACTCTACATGTACTCAGCATGGCTGACATGATCCTTGAAGCCTTTTATGAGCTTAATAAACAGTCATGATGGAGGATTGTTCACACGAGTCGTAACATTAAGGTTTTTTATGTGCCGTAAAGCTGAGTGCAGTTCTATAGCTTGTAAGGGCTTACAGCAGCTCTTTTCACCCTCTTTTTTTTTGTTGTTGTAGTGAAGGCTACCAAAAGCAGCAGAACAGCAATCTATAATCAAATATCTATTCTGTGGACATATGTGAAGTAGTCATTTGTGGCTGTGTGTCGGTTATTTTAGACAGCAGATATATAGAGCATCTTGAGTCACACATCATTTCACTCATAGTGTCTGGAGCTGACATACACCACCAGTCGAACAAGCTGTGCCCACCTCGGCTTTGCCCTTCGTTGGACTTGATTGGTTCTGTTCTTAGGAACCCAGACGTTGTAAGAAACGTTGCATAAACTTATTTAATTACAAAATCCGAACATCTGTACTTGACTTGAGTTTTTCTGTCATCACTACATTTCAAAATAAAATACTCAGACACCAAAATAAAAAAGAAAACACAAATGAAGACTTGATTGCTTCACATTTAAGAGTTTTTCCTCAAATCTAAAAACAACAGGTAAGCGATTGAATAGCTCACTAAAAATATACCTCATTAGCTACTTTGACTAGCAGACTAGTTTGTATCAAGTGTATGCTGACATTACAGTGCCAGAGGGAGGGAAAATCAGTTACGGTATGCACCATTATTCTTCTGTGAGGTAAAATGTATCAATATCAATGTTTTATTCATTATTCATTTGCATATGTTTGAAATTGAGGTGGGGGGAAAAGTTGCCATTCCTCTATAATCCTACAGGTGGCATGCCCTAAACTATTCACACAGTCGAGCAGCACGGCAATCCGAGTGATAGGACTGAATTATTTGCTGACTTTGATTAGAAATAAAAATTGACATACCAGCGATATGAACTGTTCCATCGTGGTTTAAATCAAAAGTTATATTTTTGATAATATGGTTGGTTGTTAGGGGGAAAAGTAATGTTATAAGGAGTAAACTACATTTAATTACTGATGTTCAGTTCATTTGTGCAGCTTTTGAATAAAGTTCACAAGGTATAAAGCTTTAGTGTTATACTACTACAGATTGCAATACAAATCAAGTCGACACCTAGATATTGTGATAATGTCATATTTGGTGGTCCCTGGTGATTCCAATCTATATATATGCTATATAAAGCATTGTAATATCAAATACAGTGGATATAAACGTCTACACACCCCTGTTACAATGCCAGGTGTGATGTATCAGACCAAAATCAGACCAATATAAATCATTTCAGATTCTTTTAATTTAATTGAATGTGTACAATTCAGTTGAAAAACAAACTGAAAAGTTCAGCAGTTCTAGTAGGATTTTCCTGACATTTACTTAGTTGCTTCTTACAGCAAACACCGTGGTCCACAAACAGCTTACAAAAGCATCAAAGGGATCTCATCATTTTAAGGCATCAGTCAGGAGCAGTGTACAAAAAATTTCCATGGCGTTAGATTAAATATACCACGCAACACAGTGAAGACGATCATCAACAAGTGGATATAATATGACACAACAGTGTCATTACCCTTCAAAACTGATGAAAGCATGAAAACAAGAAGAAAACTGGTCCGGGAGGTTGCCAGTAGGCCTACGGCAATTTCTGAAAGTACTGATTGTGTACTACATGTGACAACAATCTCCTGTAGTTTTCATGTGTTTGGACTGTGGGGTACTGTGGTAGAACGGAAGCCTTTTGTTACAAAGAAAACCGTTCAAGCTCAGGTACATTATGCAAAAACCTATATCAAGTCTGCCGAACGCATATAGGAGAGTGTGTTATGGTCTGATGAGACCAAAATGTAACTTTTTTTGACCATAATTTCAAAAGGTACGTTTGGTTCAAAAGCAACACTGCATAAAAAAAACCCACCATACACACAGTGAAGCATAGTGGTGGCAGCATTATGCTTTGAGGCTGTTTTTCTTTAGCTGCAATGAGTTCCAAATGAACAGTTCCAAATATCAGTCAATTTTGGCGGGAATTTCACCTTTCAGCACGACGCCTTTCACCTCCAACGCACACCTCTGCATCAACAAAAGAACGGCTTCACCCAAAGAAGAACAAACTTTTGGAATGGCCCAGCCAGAGCCCAGACCTGAATCCAATTAAAAATCTGTGAGGTGACCCGAAGAGGGCCGTGCATAGCAGAAGCCCTTGCAATCGGACAAATTTGGAGCGCTTTTGCAAGGAAGAGTGGGCAACGATTGTCAAGTCAAAATGTGCCATGCTGATAGATTCCTACCCAGAAAGACTGAATGCTGTCATAAGATCAAAAGGTGCTTCAACAAAGTATTGTTTTAAGGTGTGGATTTTTATGCAGCCATGTCTTTCTTTATTTCTCAATTGAATTTTACAGTTTATAGGTCCACCTATAAACCTAATAGGTGGAAAATGTTCTGAAATAATATATCGCATTTTTTTACAAGAGAAAAAGCTGGCATTTTAATGTGTGGAGTGTGTAGACTTTTTATATGCATTGTAGAGACAATAAAGTCATTAGTTGCTTTCCAGCTAAGGAACACTTTAGATGTTAGGGAAATGGCTGTTTAATGTCAGCATGGTTCTTGGTCCCTTGGCTGAAGTTGCACTAATTTATGAAAAATAAGCAAAATCAGTGTGTTGCTTGAGGTGCAGGCTTTTCTTTCACTTTTGATCATTTATTGTCCAACTTTAGCCATTTTTATTTGCTAGTAGTCTTTCGCTCGAGCAGAAGTTTCATGTTTACGATCGCTGCAGCAGCCCATGTGGACCACATCACGGATAGCATACAGCACAGTGAGATTCACAAAACGTATATATATGTAACATTTCGCCAGTCTACAGAACCAGAAATAAACAGTAGTGTGTCTTGTCCATGTTGATAATAAGTCATGTTTGTTCCGTCCTGTGCGTCATCTATATTATGAATGTGAGAACTGTACACCTTTATGCATTTGTTTGGCTGTGTGTGTGGGGGGGTGGCGCATGCTGACGGGTTGTTGACAGAGCTCTGGATGAGCCCCTGTAGCATGTGCGCCTCAGCCTCATTACCTGCTGCTGAGAGCCACACAGATAATGGTGACACCTAAACTCTGTGTGTCTTTCCGTCTCCTATTAGTGTGTGCTGAGCGCTAGCTTTGGAGAAAGCTCACACACACAGCGGCAGCACAAACAAGCCTACGCTTCAGAGGAAGCCGGTTCTGACAGGGGAGAAGTGCTGTGCTTTTAGATTAGGAATGCATTAGTTTGAAGGAATGGGCTAACTCTGTACTGACGTAACTCTCCTCAGCTCTGCTTCACTTAGTAATATTTATTCCACTGCCTGCATTTTGGATAAAAAAAATGAAGATTAATGGATATAATTAAAACAGAAGGGGATCACCCATCCTCTACGTAATAATCAGTTGTTGATTTTACTAACGCGTGCAGTCAGTGGTGTTTGTAGAGGTGGAGAAAAAAGCTCCTGAATAGTTTTAGTCTTTGTCTCATACTGACACCATCACTTTTTCCTGAGTTTTTAATTCAGCAGGGTCAGTGTGCGTGACACGGAGGCGGCGGTGTAGTCGTCCTTGTCTCCTCTGTCCTGGTGAAGGTGTTTCTTACTGCTTTCACATCACCGAGTGTGTAGCTCTTGAAGTGGCAGCTGTGTCACACCAAGGGCAGCGTGGTGTTTGATCTGGAGTCGGGCAGCTGTCGCCATACAGGACTCCGGTATGATTCCCCAGCAGGAGCAGTGAGAAAGAGGAGCGGAGCTCAACTTTTGATTGACAACGTAGGAGGATCTCTTCACACCTAGCACGAATGTGGGCTTCTGTAGTGTCTGCTGCTGTTAAGACACTGAGCAAACCAATGACTGTGGAATAGCATGAGGTAAATCAATTTTTGAATATGAGTGTAGCTTAAAAAACTGCGAGACAGGGGCAGAAGAACAACAGACAGAAATATACACAAGCAGTGATCACATTCTGTCTGGTCTGCTGAAAGAAAAGAAAAGCAGGCAAAGGCGGTAATGATGCTTTTGTTAGAATGACTAGACACCAAGTATGCAGAAATGAGTTGTTGTTTTTTTTTGCTGGAATTTTTTGTTGTTTACAGGTGAATTTGTTTTCTGTTGTGTTATTTCTTTTTTCTTTTTTTTTTAATCTCCACAAAATGTAGTAGTAAGTTTAAAGCTCAGGGTCTTTGTGTTGTGTGTGATAACCCATTCAGAGAAAGAGTGATCTTGGGCATCTGTCAAAAAGGGAAATAATGAGGTGAAAGCATGGAGCGCCTATTCACTTGTCTTGTTCCTTCTCTTCTTCACCATTCCCATTAACAGACAATTTAAATACATAATCATTACTTTGAAGTAATTAGAACATATCATAAGGTTCTTCCCTGACAATCAGTAATTTCAATGCACCATTGTGTGCTGATTAGTCTGGTGTGTATGACCCTGTACACGTTGTCTTTGTCACAGTCCTGCATCGAGAGAGAGAGAGATTTTACCTATTATTGCCACCAAGGCCTGCCAACTCTACTACCTTCCCACTGTGGAAAGTCTCTCACTCTGACTTGTGGTCACAGGAGATATAGAGTGTAACTTTGCACTGTAAAGCCATGCTAGAACAACAGAAAATACCCTTATCACCGTGCTCTAATCAGCATGGCCTGTATAGTACATCAAAAGAAAATCTGTAAGATGCATATCATTAGATATATTGCATTTGTAGAGGATTGTTATATCTTCCTGGTTCAGCAGAGCATTCAGCTGCTTCTGTTTTCTTTCTTTGATTTCATGAAATTACTTTTGCACAAACTTGCAGTCTTTACATGAAGTGAAACATCTATCTCTTCACTATGTGCGTCTTTATTTCCAGTTACAAGTACACCTCCTCAGATGTAGAAAAAGGAATGCATTTCTGTTTAGGCATGTGTGTTTGTATATGCATGTGTTTGCTTTTCACATGCCCTTGCCTCTTGTATAGTTGGTGGAATAAAAGATTGGGTTAAATCACAGCAGAAGCTAGAGAAGGTGCTGGAGTGGGGAAGAGCATAGCACTCATTTTGGGTGAGGGGTGCTGTAGACATTTGCAACACAGTGACCTGTTAAATAACCACGGTAGTTCCTAACAGAGTCAGCAATTTGGAGTGCGCATTGGCCACAGAGAGCGAACGTTCATAAAAGTTCAGGCATTCTCTCTTGTACAAGGTCTGATGATCTCCACAATTAACCTAGATAGACAAGGATGGATCATGCATCTCTTTCTTTTTGTTATGGTGTCTGTTTTAAGCGGTTTTAAGGAGTAAAGCCACATCTTGCAAGGCTTCTAAATATTTGTTTAGTGGTAGAATGCACTACTGTATTCTACTGTACTAATGTCAGGACCAAGGCCTTTCTCACCAGTCACCAATGTAGTTACTTATAAAAATATAAAACACAGAGCACCTAACGGTGAGTAAAGACAGTTTGAAAAGAAAAGTGTAATATCTAAGTAAATGAGAAACAATAAAGAAACCTAAAGCATAAAGAAGTGTGTAAAAATGGCCTCCACATCCACACTGACTGAGTTTGTGATAACAACAGCCCAGACACAGTTTAAAACTAAATTTTATATTTAATTTTTGTTCATTCAAAAAAGATTCATTATATTACTTTTTATTACCTATTGGTGAATATTCTGTATCGATAGCTCTGCTGTTAATTTTATTAGTAGTTATTTTTCATTATATAGTTTGTGACCTTTTGAGGGTGCTCAAAACTGCCAGTGTCATCCAGGCAGAGATTGAGTTTGACACCTGGACTGGAGTGTCATAGTCAGTTTATGAGGAGTCAGGTGTGTGTTTTCATCATAAATCACTCTGAACAGTGTAGCGCTCTCTGACCTGACACAGTCCACTCAACACTGCTTCTACAGCTGATAAATGTACAGTCAGGATGACCTGGTCACCCTCACTATCCTTTACAGGTGCAATACAGCTGCTCTATTATGGTGTGAATCCTACCTGATGATTTTGGTGGAGGTTGGTTGAAGTACAGGTGTTAGACAATGAAACTGAAACACCTGTCATTTTAGTGTGGGAGGTTTCATGGCTAAATTGGACCAGCCTG
>JAOVVG010000054.1:12273560-12284997 GCA_028566375.1 Leptodoras nelsoni | reverse complement strand
TATTTGTATGTATATATGTATATGTACATGTATATATGTATTGTGATTGCATGATTGATGCATCATTGGTTGATAAGTCACTGATGTGATCAGTCATTATAAAGATAAATCGATAATAAATCATGCGATATATTGTTATTATTAATGCTGTTCTTGTAAGCTCAGGCTTCAGTAGTGAATCATTTTAGACGAAGCTGTTTGAGGTGGTTAGTCCGTGCAGCATTGGCGTGGAGGGGGCAGGGAGGCTGAGAAAAGCGGGAAAGCCAGTGGCCGGTGTGCCCGCTGTGGAGGGGCCGAGGGTGAATGATGGGGAGGGAGATGCACAAAGGCTGCCTGAATAAGGTGCATAATTGCTGCTAATGCTGGGGCAATGAGAGCGGCCACAGTTCCTGGTTAGATGTCCAAACAATAGAGCCCCGAGGCCCTGCATTTATCTACGCTAAAAAAAAAGAAAGAGAAAAAACACAGCAGGGCCAAGAAAAGACAGGCAGGGAGGTGACAAGTTTATAGCCTTGTATGATGGACAGGCCATGTGTGTGGCTGTTCTACTCTTTTAGTGAATCGGTCTGTTCACTGCGTTTATTAGCTCCTCCTGACCCGAGCCTCGTCATCAGAACGACTGCTCAGGGTGAAGTGACTCTGGAATTCAGTGGCGCTGGGCTTTTTGTTTGAATTGGAGCACGCTCGGCCAAAGTGCACACACACTGTCATGATTTCTGTTGGAAAGGATTCTCCCTCTGTCCTTTTTTATGATAAATGGTAGTGACCGGAATCGTACTTGTGTTTCTGTGGGTGTGTGAGTTCGTTACGTATAAATGCGTGCACGATGTCATGATGTTTTCGCTGTACTTTTATTACAGAAATGGTAAAGATAATCAGGCAATCAGTACCAAAGTTCATAACACACCTTTAACAATGAGTGTGTAACCTGAGTGACAATGTATCAAGCTGAAATATTTCTGTTCTGCTGCCACGCTCACTTCAATTAATATCAGTATTTGTAAAACCTTATTTATGTTAGTTTGTATTTCAGGTACATTTATAGTATATATTTTAGATATTTCAAATGAGAGAAGGAGACGCAGGCATACGTTACGTTATTACGTGCGTTTTTATGGCCTGTCTGAAATGATTCTGTCTGTTATTTAAGCCTGTTTATTGTGTGAAACGTTCGTGTTTGATAAGAGAATTTGGCTGGTTTGGGACGAGCAGACGAGTTCAGTGTTCAGATTGCAATTTCTGATTCTGCTGTCTTTCTATCCTGGAAGATAAAATCTTATTTGCTCTAATTATCAGCACTATTTCCTGCAGATACTTTGGGAGCATTTTGCCTCGGTGAAACACAATTGACAAAATAATAGATGATAACACTCACGCTGTGTATTTTTAATCTTCTAATTAAACTTTTAATTGCCGGCGGTTAAGCTCAGAGGAAGGTCCTAAGAGTGTGAACGTATACGCAAATAGGCCCCTACCCTTTCTCTTTCTTTCTTTCTTTCTTTTTTTTAAAACTAATTCTTTAGCTGCAGCTATTCAAGGAATGGCTAAAGGATAGGAAATCGTGCACGTTTTTTATTTTATGGATTAGTGGAAAAATGTCACCATGATTTATACATGTTAAATATGTCTCTTTACACAAATGAAACTCCACGGTGCACTTCGTCATGCATTCACGGATAATGCATTTATAAGCCCAGGGATTCCTAAATTATAGGCATGAAATGGCCGCTCACCTGCAGTCTTGGAGATAGCGTTGATGTATTCAGTAATTTCAGTCTATTATACAATATAGATAAAGTTTTATATGATTAGCACTTTACTTTGTTATAGCTTCCTTTACTAATTTATGCTTATTTATTTCAGCTTAGTACGCAGATTAATATAGCTTATTAGAGATGGGAAATGCATCTCGTCAGAGACCCGTGCAAAATTCCAGGGATATAAACCCAATTCTACAAATGTAGAGAATGGACTTCCTATGTCGAATTGCGTTCCAGTTGGAGGAGAACTGAATGGATGTGCATCGGTGGTCTCTCGGCCCGAGGGTACGGAGAAGACGTTAGGCGGCGTTCAGTGATGTGGAGTGAGATTGTAATGATGCGCTCTCATCTGGAGGGTGTGAGACTCGTCACAATGACAGAGGAGGTGTGTAATCCAGCAGCTCCTCGCATTTAACAGAGATGATGAGCGTGTGTCACTGATAGTAAACAGTAATCTGTTTTTGTTGCCTATCTGACAGAGGCAAAAGAGTGAGCGATGAGACAGGAGTGATTTATAAGGAAAGAGGGCCTAATCCTGACCCGGGGCTGTTGGCTTTGGACGCTGGACAGATTTAGACACGCCATCCAGAGTCATGTGACCTTGGCAGTGTTCCGTTCGTCAGCGTGGCCTTTAGAACGCAGCTTTTCTTTATCTGTAGCTTTACTGCACCTCTATCTTTATGAGCCGTCACACTTTGCATTTTTCAAATATCAGTCTAGATAAATTGCCTGCTTTGTCATAACGAGTGGCGTCATGTGGCCGGATTTCAAGTTGGAGGCTAAGTTCCTGGTTTCAAGCTCTTAGCTAGCTATATCCTTGTATACTTGTACAGTAGCGTTCTTATTTCTTGTATAGCCAAGAAGTAAGAACGTGATGACTCCGAAGCGTGCTTTTGTTTGGTGCTGAGAATAGTCCTTAGTTAACTTTCCTGCTCAGTCCCAGGCCCGGGACCACAGAGAGCAGATGTTTAGTAGTGAGTATGCTGTGGAATTCAGCGCTGTTTAAACAGTGGGCTGTCTCAGCACTGGCCTGAATGGCTGCAGGGAAGGAAGTTCTGAGTGTTTACATAGCTCAATTGTCCTGCGGGCCTCACAGTGTCTAATGCACTACTGTTCAAACACTCAGGAGTGTAGAGTTGACCCCTACTACAGTTTAGCCACAAGCCCTGAGGGTGTGTGTACTTGTCTTTGTGTATGCACAGGCTTGCATTTGTTTGTGCAGGTTTGTCTTTGTTTTTTTGGCTGTGCTGGAAGTTGCGTAGTCAGGATCCATAGTTGCAGGCTCCATTTACTCCTCGGGATGGTGTTTGCTAGAGCCTAGTGGTTTGGCTGATTGATATTGAAGTACAGCTAAGCTCAATTCATCTCACTAAGAAAAGCAATGGAGGCTGGGTAAAGACAGAGCACGGAAGAGACAGATAGAAGTCCCCTTTGCTCCACCAAGACCGTGCCTACTGGAGAGGTAGACATTGACATACGGGGAAATCAACTAATTGTTGTTTGAATGACCTGTTGTGATCCAATGACAAATCACCCCCACTCCTGCCAGTGGAGCGGAAAATGTAGCCTGGATTGGCATGATGTTAGCAAGTGTGTAAACCATGCTTCAACAAGATGGATAAACGCAATTATTGGGCAGACCTGGAAAGGGGAAATCTATTTAAAGCCTGTAACGCTAAGCAGGGGCCGTGGTTAATTCATTTGGCCAATTTGCGGGTGATGTACGAGTGTTGGAGCACATTAGTCAGGGGTGTGCAAAAGCCTGGATGGTCGTGTACGTCTCTATGTGTCTAAATGGGGGAGTGGGTAGTGTTGTTGGAGCCCTGGTTTCTTTGGACCTGCCCTCCCCCCTAACATCCCTCCTATTTGTTTTGCCATCACTACTTCTCCAGCCATTTCAGCGGATAATACAAATGGACCCGGAGCGCTGAAGTGACAAAAAGATACACCGAGTGCAGAAAGGCAAATGAGGCAGGGAGGACAAAGTGTTCCTTGTGGGCTGTCCATTGAGCAGCCTCAACAGTTGCATCTCCATACCATACGCCACTGCAGTCTGCTGCCTGAAACTTCAGACACTTGTTCTGCTGGCCTCAGTAACAGTCTGTTTGGAGATGAGGTTAAAGTAAAAGAAGAAAGCAGGTCAAGGGAAGAGTTCTGTGGTAAACCAGACCTAAGGCAACCTAGTAACACTTTATGTGAATTTTCTACTGTTTATGATTATGTAACAGTTGCTGCATGCTGCTGTTTACTGCAGGACTGCAAAGTTCATGCTGTGTGCAGTTGATGCTTGCTGGAAACCAACACCACTTTCATGCTCTCATTTATCTCACTCTTCTCCTTTCAGGACTATTCCTGAAAAACCAATGCTTATTTTTTTTGAAGATGATAAAAATATATTCGAGTTTTTCTTTCATTTAAATAAACAGTGGAATCTTATTCAAGTTGTTCTGCCATATTACATTCCTCCGTCTCCCGAACCACGATTTTTTCAGTTGTGTTCAGTATGTTTTGAGCGTGTGATGTCTTGTGGGGAAAAACCACTTGACAGTTACACAAGTTGAGCAGTATGCAAACTCAGGGGGCACAGTACAGGGAAGCAAAAAGGAAGAGGCATTGCTTTATAGCTTATGGACACGGGTTTAACCACAGTTTTCAAACAGTCGGTGGCTGGGTCATAAATTTTGCTATTACCAAAAACCATGCATGGCTGAGGTAGGAGACCAAGAGAGGTTAAAGCACTGTGTTTCATGACCCATGCTTAGGAGACTTCTGTGTTGGAGGAAAAGCCAGGTTTGACTCTTGTCACTTCACTGTATACCTCTCGGGTGGTGAAGTCAAGAAATGAGAGCTGACATGGGCAGCTGGCCAAGCAGCCTGCTCACAGTTGCTGTGTGGCCCACTGCCTCCAATGCTCACCTCTGAGGCCTAGAGGATAGGGAGACCTCTCTGCACTCGTGTTGCTCCTTGTGGTCACCTTATTGCCACTTCAGTGTGAACAGACATAATGCTAATGGCCGCTACACAAACATTCCTTTAAGGATTCTTTAAAGATATCTCTACAGAAACATAAATACCTCTCCAAGTTCCTGGACTATTTTCAGAAACCTTTCATTTCAGTAGCCAAATGGATTTGCGAGCAATTTCCGGCTTTCTCCCTGCTCTGTGTTTTCCACAGGAAGTCGCCTTTTATCCCAATTGCACATACTAAGATTTCCTTGCTTAACCAGACATGCCAGACAATATTCCTTGTACTTTCTTTGGAAAGAAAAAAAAAGCCTCTGCAGTTGTAATGATATCTCCTTCTTCCATTTCTATCTCACATACTTCAGTTCAGGACAACTGCTTAGGGAATTCCTTGTTCAACACAGACAGTAAAAACACAGCTCGGCCTTTGCTGTATGCTTCTCAGATCAGTTTACAGCGAACGACATGCCTCTTCACACAAGTGTTTCAATTTAAGAGGAGGCTGGCCGTCTTATTAGAGCCAAAGATGGGACAAATGTTTTAACCAGCCATCCTATATGGATTCAAACACGTCTTAAAATAATTTGACCTGCAAGGCTAAAGGGCAAAGCTATAGTCCCTGTGACCCTATGGCATCTGTATGATAACGGACAATACAACAGTAGATTTAGCTCTAGAATATCAATGAGGGAATGCGTTCATTGCTGTGTCATGCTTCATACATGCATAGATGTTAGTGTAGTGCTGTACCGTAACATGTCCTCTGATGGTTACAGCAGATTTATTGCTTTGGTGCAAGGCTGAGGAGTTGCTCGCCTCGGCGGCATGAAGTCCATTCTCCCTGCGTGAAACATGATACCCCGGGGCTTGGCCGCAACATGCACCAATCAGAGATTGATTAACACCAAGCAACATGACAGGTGACCATTCAGACATAAATGTATGCCAGAGAAGACAGGCTCCAAATATTTTTATTGCCGTTATTTTGGAAGGCATTCAGATGAGCACTGACATCCACTGACAACCACCCTGGTTAAACTCTCATCAGAGTCATCAGCAGAGGTATTGTTTCGATGTTGGCCCAGATGGTTCTTGCCATTCAGACAGCGTCAGCAAGTGAATTTATGTTGAGAGCCTGATAGGGAAGTTGCATAGTTTGGTCCTCTTGGAGCTGTGGTCTGAGACGCTGGAACAAACGACCACTAATTGTTGACCGAAGCCAGTGGCAGAGGGAGTGGTGGAGGATGACTGGAACTTTGGCAACGAAAGGCTGAAGTCTCACGCCTGCTGCTGGGTTTTCAAGGAAAAGTGGATTCCTGGGATGCTCCCGAATGAAAAACCACAGTACCGAATAAAACCCATAAACTAAACACGTTCCCTCTTTTTAAGAAAAGAACATCATTGTCACTTCTCATTTTCACTTGATATGCGGTTTACCACACGGAGTTGCTCCGAATGGCTCAGTCAGACTCTTTTTGGGGGGGATAAAAACGGTGTACTTTTGTTTCCACTGATTATATTATTCTTCATTTGACACAGAGCCTAGTCTGTTCTATTTCTTCATGCCTTCTTGATTTCTGTCACAGATGCTGGGTAAGAGGGCACATCTGCTTTCATAAGGCTGTCAAGCAAATCCTGTACTGTAACATTGTTGTGTTGGCTAGAATTTAGCAAAAAAAAGTCATCTGCAATGAATCAATTGGATGTCCAGTTGCTGAGAATTGGCCTGTTTGCCATCTGTCTGCTGGGATTACTGTTTCTGTGTAATTAAAAGTGCGACCCTTTGCTTGGGCTTGGAGGAGGGAAGACGAGGCATGGGGCTAGGTAGTGTGATCCCATTACACCAGGGGAAGGAGGGGGTTAGGGGTGAGAGGAAGTGCTTCAGTGCAGAACTAAAGATAGCATGTGTAACAGAGTGCAGCAAAACTGGCACTCTACTGTACACGGATGCGTATGCATGGTAAAACCTGTCGGCTTATTTAGCATGAGTTTAGTTGGAACAGAGCAGATATCCAAAGTCCAAGTGATCCCTGTGTGCAGTCTGTGTGTCCAGAAGGGTGTGGAGAGGCAGGGGGTGAGGGCTCCTGCTTTATCTCTCAAATTCACATGAACCGTTGTTTTGACTTGTGAGCCATAGCTTCCCTTGGACACTTTCCAGAGGCTACAAGCCTGCTTTTTTTCAGGAGCCCTTCAGAACTTGAGTTAAAGGCCCTGGTCATCTGGAATCGGATTTCAGATCTCAGATCCTGTTGCCCCTAGAAAAGAGGGGTATAAACGACAAGAATATGCGACCTAGTGAATGTGTTCGTTGGTTTGAGTTGGTGTTGATTATACATTTACTTTCCATCTCGCTTCCCCTCTTTTTTGCCCTCCCTCTCCATCATCTGTCATTTCTCGGACACACAAACAGGATGTGGAGCTGAAAAAGTCATTAGATATGAAACCAGTAAGGGTTGGATGGTGTTAGCCGACACTTCCGCCAAGAGGAAGCGTGGAGTTTAGAAAGAAAACAAACAAACAAAAATAGTGGTTCTAATTAGCATGGCTGATTATGACATGGTTACCCAGGCATGGCCGAGGTGGCTCTGTCTGTGGGCATGGGGCCAAGTTCCTGGGAAATTACAGGCTGTCCAAACAAGAACCCTAGCCTAAGCTCTCGACTTCCTCCCTCCGTCCCTCCCTCTCTGATCGCATCCATCTTTCCATATCTCTGTTGCAACCTGTACCCTGCTGTAACCTGTGGGCCAGAGTTCTACTGTAGATAACTCCTTCGTTTATCCTCTTCCTATTCTTCAATTTATTTGTTTCTCCAAATGCCATCTCTAACATTGGCCCTTTCAGACTGTATTTCACTACATCCTCTCTCTCCCTCTCTCTCTCTCCCTCTCTCTGTCTCTCTCTCTCTCTCTCTCTCTCTCTCTCCGTGTCTCTCCCTCTCTCTGTCTCTCCCTTTCTCTGTCTCTCTCTGTCTCTCCCTCTCTCTGTCTCTCTCCCTCTCTCTGTCTCTCTGTCTCTCCCTCTCTCTGTCTCTCTCCCTCTCTCTGTCTCTCCCTCTCTCTGTCTCTCTCTCTCTCTCTGTCTCTCCCTCTCTCTGTCTCTCTCCCTCTCTCTGTCTTTCTCTTTCTCTCTGTCTCTCTCTCTCTCTCTGTCTGTCTGTCTCTCTCTCTCTCTGTCTCCCTCTCTCTGTCTCTCTCCCTCTCTCTGTCTTTCTCTCTCTCTGTCTGTCTCTCTCTCCCTCTCTCCCTCTCTCTCTCTCTCTCTCTTACTGATTATGTCTCCAAACTGGCAATAAGTTGATTGCTGTACAGACATGATGTAAGCCCCTGCCCTAGGGTACATCAAGTTGGATTTCTCCTGCTTTATCTTGTAAAGCCTAAATTAACAGTTGGTTTGGTTTGAGTTCTTCTGGATCTGACTAAAGGATTAAACATCATTCTCATGTGAGTCAATCTGGTTTGATTTATTGCAGGTCTATCAAAAAAAAGATCAATGGAGGCTCTTTTGAAAGTAAATCCTGGTTGCTATTTGCGCTTACTTGTCATCATTGTGATTTTTTTTTTCTTATGGCTCTCACTCCTTCATTCTCATTCTCTCTCTCCCTTTAGCTATCTTTTCCTCGCTTTCTTTTTTCTGTTTTTTTCCCTGTCTTATCTCAGCTACGCGGGGAGTTAGCGATCAGCAGTGTCTGTGGTATTTTGCTGTTGTACTGGATGGATTTTTCTTTCTCATTAGCTATCCATCACAGCTCAAACTGAAGCCCAGATTTAGTAGCACATCCTAGTTGGCAGCTCACTGCTTATTTTTATTTCAGGCCAGTTCTGTCTGTACTCCTGCTCCTTACATCCAGCTCCTTATTGTACAAACAGATACACAGTTCTGTGCATGGATCAACTTGTGATAAACATGCTTTCAGTCATAGGTTCACTTATGTATTAGCACATTTATTGCTAAAGATGTGCTACTCGACTGCATGTGCTCCTTCCTGGTATGAAGCTATTAATTTTATTATTGCTGTTTTATCAGCTGAGATGAGTTCATTGCAATTCCACTTGATCTGACCTGCTGGATCAGGAACACTCTGAGCAGGACAGTGTGCCAGCAGCCCTGGCTCGGACCTGGCAGGCAGGCTGAAATCAGATCCAGCCATGTTTTCAGTCCTCCTTACTCGTTCCCACTCCCTTTCTCTCCTCCTCGCTCTCCTCCATCCCTCCAACAACAGGCCTATTATACGTGTTCAGGTCTTTCCTCCTCCTCCTCTTGAAGCTGTGACTCTTGAAGAATCTTGCTGTGCAGTACACACACCAGCATGGCCACGCCGCCTGACCCACGGCCACACGTGGTCTGACGCACTAAGGCTAATAACGGCTGCTGTGAAAGAGCTGGGCTGAGTGCTGGTGAACGTGGATTACACAGACAGGATGGCAAAGCTCATTTCAGCATGGGTAAACACTGTCCGTGATTTTACGCAGAAAAGAGGAAGTTATCCTGCGACTTAAGTTTTTGTCCTCTTTCTCGTCTCAGCATGCTCTTTTTGCCTGTCTTTCACAGCCTTTCACTTTCCCACCCCTCACAGGCATGAATACCATAGCATATGATTGTGTGTGTGTGTGTGTGTAAACAGAGAGAGTAGCTGGGGCAGATCAATGTCAAGTTCAGGTGTGCCTTCTTCCTGGCAGAACAGGGCCGAAGGGCCGGGGTGGGGAGGGGAGGTTCATTGTGGGAGATGTGGGAAGGAAGGGCTTGCTGTCAGCAGCTGGACCTCTTAATCCTATAGGCCTGCGGGAAAGGGTGTGTGTGTGTGTGTGTGTGTGTGAGGGGGAGAGTGAGTGAGAGAGTGAGTTTGGTGTATGTGTGTGTGTGTGTGTGTGTGAGAGAGTGAGAGAGTGAGTTTTGTGTGTGTGTGTGTCTATGTGTGTGTGTGTGTGTGTGTGTGTGTGTGTGTGTGTGTGTGTGTTCGTTCATGCACATGTTTTATTTTTTTGTACAAGCCTATTTCTTTCAGGTTGTACATCGTGCGTGCAGGAAGTCTACTGTTGATTGACAGTGTATTAACATGATTCAGATATCTTGGTTCTACATGATTTAGGAGAGTGAAGGGGACTAGAGGAGTGTAGGTAAAGGTAAAGGTAGCGCACGTACCTTGTACGCACTCCAAATGTATTAGACTTCAGTTTGTACTAGCACACAGCAGAAATAGCTGAAAGGAGTGATTGCATCATCTTTGGACTTCATTAGGATGAAGCACACTATTTAGCCACATTCCATGCAAGCTTGCTCCCGCTCTCTCTCCCTCTCTCCCTCTCTCTCTCTCCCTCTCTCACTCCCTTTCTCTTTCCCACTCCCTCTCTCTCTCTCCCACTCTCTCTCCCTTTCTCTTTCCCATTACCTCCCTCTCCCTCCCTCCCTCCCTCCCTCTCTCTCTCTCTCACTCACTCACTCACTCTGGCATAGACTTTTGCATATATCACGGGCTGGCAGGCTAAGAGCCTGGGACTTCCCCACGCCACACTCCAAGCCTTTGATCCCTTGCTTTGGAGGTAACATCAAAAGGAGAGGCATAGAAAGGCAGCTACTACTGTGAAGTTCACTGTTCAACTTGATGGCTTGGCTGAGAGATTTTTTTGGTACGGCTTCCCTCAGCTGACAAAAACACACAGTTTGTAGCCAAAGCTTGTTTTAGGACATGTTAACCTTTATAAAAGCCATCTGTTTAATGTTTTTCTCAAACCCTCCATACTCCATTGAGTTGGCTAAATATGCTTTAGTCTCGCTAATCATACGATGGATGACGTTCAGCTGCCACATTGCGTCGTATCGCATCAAGGCTGCAATTCTTTAAATGGTGGTTTGATGAGAACGATAGCAGGCTGAGAAAGCAGCTACATGCATGTTCAGCTACATTCAGCTTCCTTCTCTTCTGATCTGACAGGGAGCTGTCTGTATCTGTTACGGGAGGAAAATTCCACATCCACCTGGTGTGTGTCGAGGCCTCACACTCCGTATACTGTCGTGATCTGCAAAAAGAGTCTATTTCATTGTGGCAGTGCAACGTCTGCATGACAATAGTATAATGTCATTTGTTGTATGGCTTTTGCATGCCTAGTAAAATCTGTTTTTACAGTTTGTCATAATAAAATAGAAATAGAATCCAAGCCACTGTCTAATCTGAACTGTAGTTCAGTTCTTTATCAGGGACAACACTTGTCGACAGACACGTAGGCCTGCAGTTACAAAGACAAACACCTTGTAGTTGATCCACCCTAAAATAGCCAGGGAATAAGATGAAGCAGAATGGTGACATTGTAGTCAGTTTCTTTTAATTATTAAAAAGTATAGCATTGGATTGCAATAAAATTGAGTCTTTTATTTTACACAGCCAGACAAAACAAAGAAACCATGAAGCAGAATCCCACATGAAAACCTGTTCACTATATATGCTGACAACATGGCATATGACGTAATGGATTTGTAAAACCTCAGTAGTGGACCGTCTGACCAATGGGACCATCATTTGAAGTTCAGAGTGGTTTAGTACACTTAATATTGTGGTAGAGTACACATAGTCACTTTATAGCACATTCTTTGTTTGTTTGGGTTTTTTTTTTTGGGATTACATGAGAATTTTTAATTCAAACATACAGGGGTTAGACAATGAAACTAAAACACCTGTCATTTTAGTGTGGGAGGTTTCATGGCTAAATTGGACCAGCCTG
>JAOVVG010000054.1:12259725-12269746 GCA_028566375.1 Leptodoras nelsoni | reverse complement strand
CTGCATTTGTAATAGTGCTCAACTACTTGCCTTACCTGTCATATGATGTGCCTTGAGAAAATGCCTCTTCAGTACAGTCTGACCCTTTGGCTCCACCGTTGTTGGCGTTGGTGCTACTGCTTGACAGCCTCAAATCCGATGACCGTACTTGCATACACTCTTGGTACTTCCAAACAAAGTTTTTCTGATGCACCTCCGGTCTCTCTGTCTTCATTCTCCATCTGTCTTTACTGCTCTTGAATGCACTGTAATGACAAAGCTTCTCCCAGCTGTTAACAGACTGCTAGGCTAGCTGGCTAGCCCGCGAGCTGTACCCAGCATGCCGTTCGGCAGGGGTGTCATTTGTAAATGTACATGTAAATGTTCAAATTCTTGTGGGTTAGTAATTGTTGTGTTATAACCAGTTATATTTTAAGGGTATGGATTTGAATCTTTTACAAAAAAAAATTTTTTTATTTATTATTAGAATGAGTTAATGTATGGTTAGATTCCCATTCCGGTTGGTGGTGGAAATGCAGGTTGCATGCCAAATGCCACACTGTGCTCTTCACAGCGAAATAGTATTTATCTGGATGTAGCTCCAGTTCAGTGAGTACCTCCACTTTGCTGCCCGGTGAAGATTTAGAGCAGTTGTTTCAGCTGTGCTATGTGGCACGGCTTCAGAAGTATGAAGAGCTTTGCTGATGCTGATACAGGAGCTCATGTATCTGTCACAAGTCTGATCTGAGTTTCTTTGGACTTCTCTGAACATAGTGGTGTCAGCTCCAGCCTCTTCAGCACTCCCTGTTTAAGCAGGGGTTTCGAGGTTTTACATGGCTTTCATACATCCTTAGTGAAAAGAAACACTTTGTAGATTTTGTGGCTACATAATCGACAAGCTGTTAAACTAATCCCATTTTCACCTAACCATGTTCATGTGAACACGTAGGTGTGTGTGTGTTTTGCCATGTATGCGCCTGACCCCTGGGCACAGATGGGCTGGGATGTGGAGGGCATTGCTGGATGTCTCTAGTGGGAGGCTGGCCAGCCTTATGCTGACTACAGCCTCCAGCCCTGCATCCCCCATCCTCTCTCTCTCCCTCTCCTCTTCCACTTCTAGCCATTTGCATTGTGTATATATCTGGAATTCTTTCTTATGGATTACTTCATTCTTTGCTGGACCAGTGGCCTCATGAAGCATATGATTAGTCTGGTCCTATAATGCAGTAACCTTGAGCTCTCTGGCAAAGGTGCATAATGTTATTAAAAGTACTTCATAATGACTACCTAACTCCTATTATTGGGGTTGTAATTATCATGTCAAGTGTGCAGTTGAATCAGCACTTCATAGCATTAGTGCTATAGTGGCCAGAACTGTCCCATTCAGCGTCATGTGCACATTGAGGTCTCTTTTGCAAGTTAAAGTTATCTTTACATTTGTGGTGCTTTGTGTCCTGATGTGACGAAGTACAAAAGAAGCTTCTTTGTTTAGATCTAGCTAACATTGTGAATAGTAATCAGCTAAATCTGAATATTCTAAATGTGAACATTTAAGTTAAAAATGACGGAGAAATATTACGTTACTGCTTTAGAATATGGCAGAAACCAAATGTTTTCCTAACGTAATGTTGCCAGTGTAAACCACCCCCCCCCTTCCCCAACTCTCTCTCTCTCTCTCTCTCTCTGGGAACTCTTTGGGCAAAAGAGGGAGAGTTCATCCCTCTGGGAGGATTTAGAAGACTCCCTTGTCTTTCACTTCATCAGAGACAATTGAGTCATTCAGGGCCATTGTGGCACTTTGGAGGCAAAAGAGAGGAGGCCTGATAGAGGTGGGGGGGGGGTGATGGGGGGAGCCCTGCTGTTGGGTTAGTGCACACTTTGGGCAGCTCTCACGCAACCCTGGCAGGGGTTGTTGTGGGCAGCATATCCTATAAGTCCAGAGCAATTTGACACATCAGAATGGCACTTGAGTTACCCAAGGGGCCTACTATGGGGAAATTTGTTGGAGGACGAGAGGCAGCAGGCGGAGGTCAGGGGTCACAGCCCAACCGAGTGCGTCCATCCGTCAGTGGGGTGGGGGTGGTCGGTGGGCGGCTAGAGAGGGGGTTGATAGCACTTTGGCAGTGCTGCTTTTCTTGGCATGTTTTATGAAAACTGTGTCAGGAATTTAAGAGAGAACATTTGCAGTAGTGGTCTGAAGTGGATACGCATGTTAGAGCATGTGCACTATGCCCTCTCTGAGGTGTCTCCTTTCACTCCCTAAAGCCAAACACTACTACGCTGGAAGCCAAGATGTCACCTGGCTCACAGCTACCATACACCACAACATTGCTTTATAAAATACACATACAATAAATATAATTTATTGCAAGGGACATTTGATCTTTTAATGGGCAGCCAATCCCTAAGCTGCAGCCTTTCTAATCACTTCTTATGATATGGAGTTTCAATGGTTTTCAATATTTTTCTAATTATAGCACATTGTTGGGCATTTGTAAAATCAGCAGCCAAGAAAAAAAAACACAAGGAGATCAACAGGAGAACTTTATGACACATTCTTTCCCTCCCAGTGCAGACACAAACTCACAAACAAATAGATGCTGAGGAGTAGGCAGTAGAAGTGCAGAGAAAGGGGAGCAGTGGATCTGAGGCCAAGGTGGGAGTCAATAA
Organism: Leptodoras nelsoni; assembly: GCA_028566375.1. Taxonomy (NCBI): domain Eukaryota; kingdom Metazoa; phylum Chordata; class Actinopteri; order Siluriformes; family Doradidae; genus Leptodoras; species Leptodoras nelsoni. The sequence goes on along the minus strand of JAOVVG010000054.1, from coordinate 12,267,097 downwards.
GTCCCTCCAGCATCAACCACAGGACTGCACCCTGCAGTGAACCTACCGCTAATTACCACTGAACAGACTAGCTCTCCGAAAAGGTCACACACACTCACATGGTACACACACACTCGTACAACAAAGCCACAAAGTAGACACATATCCACTATACAAGTAGTGCACCAGCACAAAGTGCATGTTCAGATAGCCACAGGCAAGAACTGAAAACTGCATGTAAGACAAAATCTAATTCCTAACCAGAGATGTTTGCCTCCTTATTTTACTCCTTAATCTTTAGAGCCCCTAATGCTGAACTAGAAATGGCTTCGTATGGAATACTGTTGAGGTTGAGCGCATAGGCACGGTAATATGATTTAAGGAGAGGCATGAAACGTTTTGATTGGGTAGAGGAGGATAAAGAGAATGAAGAGCAGGAAGAGCTGGGGTTGGATCTAGTAGAGATGAGGAAGGAATGATAACATTTTTTTTATACACACAGCTTGGCCATGAATTTTGGCTGGAATCCGAGCCCAGTGGTTAACGTCCCGATTGAATCGCTGGCCAACCTACAAGGCCAACCAACTTGTCAGAAGTTCTCTTTGGGGATCCTCGGCAGTATAGCACAGCATACATTATGAATAAAAAAAGTGATCCATTTTTATGTCAAGTTTACTCCAAATCCATTTTTCATGTTTTGAGCTCTAGGCGGCATACCGCATTGCCTGTGGTTCCAAGGTTAAGAAGTAGCTCCTGGCTACTTTAAGTAATGTTTACCCATACAGTACATGCTCTTCTTTCTCTCTATGTATGCTATTTTGTATGCTGCTTATATTCTCTGTTTACCTGCCTGGCCTATTTAACTCTCTGTGATGGCTAACCACCTCAGTTGTGTCTAACCTTATTATATAATCAAGCATTTTGCTAAGCTTTTATGCAAATCCAAAGAACCCATCCTCTTAAGCCCTCGGATTGTTTGAATAATCGTTTGAATTTACTCTCAGGCAGTGTGTGAAGCAGCTATTTTAAAAGGTCACATGTTTTACTCCTCTATGTATGGTGCTATTCAGGTTTCCCCTCATATCAGCAATCAAAAGCCAGTTAACCTCTGACCGGGGTAATTGAGATAACACAGAGGGCACACTTTATGCCAGAAAATCAGCAAGCATGTTTGTGAGTCCTGATGAGCCTGACCATGACCATGACTTTGACTCTCTGGAACCAAACCATGGCTGTGTGACCCTGTTTTAGAGCTTTTCATTACATCTGCAGGTCAGAGGTTCACGGCTTGAGGTCATTGGCTTTGTGAATGCTGGTCTGATGGTGCTTGTTAAAGCAGTTATTTTTTGCCATTAAAAGGAAAGCGCTGAGGAGTGTGATGTTCTGGCTTGGCTGGGAGAGAGGATGTGGTCAGTGAGCAGATGTTTGAGTATGTGGGGATAAGAGTGCACACGTATAACCTCTCAACCTGCACCGGTCAGGCACAGATATAAAATAAAATAAGGCCTACTCTTTAAAACAAGGATCAGGCTAAGGTTTAGGGGAAAGATGGGACAGATGGAATGACACACACTTTTCCTGTGACTGAGTGAGGCGGATGGGGCTGATGAGTTCAAAAACGTCACCTACATCCCTCTGGCTATGCACTTCCTCTTTAGAATAGATGTTATTGTATAACAATACTCGCTCATACTTTGTACATTTTAATCTTTACCCATTTCTACAGCAGAGTGTGTGCCCTCTGATCCTAACCATAAAGGATAATAATAAGGTTTTATAACTTAATTGCACAACTGATTGATATTTTTGAATCTCTCTGGCTACAGGCTGTCCCTTAAAGCTTACCATCCTTCACTGTGTGTGTGTGTGTGTGTGTGTGAGTGAGTGTATGAGTTCTAAGGAGCCTGGCTGGATCAATCATTTACCCAAGCGGTTGCTGAAATAACATTTTATAGACACATAAAGCAATATAATAGACCTGGAATTACATACATACTTTTTCTATGTATGATTCTATATCATTTATACAAAAGAGAACATGATTACGCTGACATTTCTTAATCACCCAGGACATCTGTTACTTAATAAAGAAACGTCTCCATGGCACAAACAGCCAGTTCCAACCTCATGCATTTTTCAATCCAGGATGAGTTTCAACACTATTTGCTTTTGTTTTCTTTTTTTTTCATTTTAGGATATTTTCCCTCTTCTGTTCCTTCCTCTGTTTGCTTTTCTGCATTGTTAACATGTTATTTTCTTTGTTTCTCCATTTTGTTTCTTTCCTCCATTCAGTATCTACAGATGAAATGGCCACTGCTAGATGTTCAAGCAGGAAGTCTTCAAAGTAGACAAGCACTTAAAGATGCCAGGTCCCCTTCTCCAGCACACATCGTTGTAAGTAACACCCATTAGTCATTACATTTACAAAGCTCTTTGTTTGTATGACGCAGACAAAAGATCCTCTTCCTGTCACTTGTATTGTCTGACTCTTGGGGATCTCGCACTCCTGGCCTAAAACAAACCTGTCGATTAAGTGCAAACGACTGCAGCTTTTTGTGTGATGAGTGGAGCTGCACAGGACTGTGTGCATTACTTTAGGTGGTAGCATGTTAAAAAATTTTTTACAGACAAGTCGAGTGGAATCTCATGCTGAAATGTTTTCTGCTAGATATGCAGGTGATTCATTCAGACACTTGTCATCTATTTTTAAAAACTGTGATATCGAAATATTTTGAAAGACAGGTCTGTATACCTATGAGTTAGTCTTACTTGCTTTCAGGTAGCTGGTAAAGCTGGAATTACTATGAAATATCTGCAACAATTGCATAAGGAAGTCATAATTGTCCTGTATGAATATTCTATTTATTAGTCTTGAGTTTGAGTTAACACTAAGTATATAGAAAGGGGGGGGTTCATTGTATTCAGCTTGAGATCCTTTCCTGGGGATGACGTGCTGTAAAGTTGGCTTTCTGAGGTCATTTTGGGAACAGAGAAATATCTTTTCATTGTTTTCGGTCCCATTAATGTCAGCTATCATAGCTAGCTAACTGCAGGCTTCTCAATTATATGCTCTTTACAGCGTGTCCAATGATGGCGAATGCCATTATTCCATTAGGGGCAGGCATTATCTTGCGGTTAGGGTGTCTACCCCGTGATCGGAAGGTCCCAGGTTCGATTCCCATGACTGACAGGACTTGGCTGAAGTGCCCTTGAGCAAGGCACATAACCCCCATTGGTTCCTGGGGTGCTGTGGCTAGGGCTGCCCACTGCTCCAGGCATGTGTGTTCACTAGTGTGTCTCACTGCACGGATGGGTTAAATGCATCAGGCAGGTTCAGTTTCACAGTGTGCAAGCACAGTGACAAAATAAGGAAATATTATTCATGCTTTGTACTGGAAAAAAGGGTGTGTTGCTTATTTCCTATTAGTAGCTAAAGTTTGTTTCTCTTGTATCCATGTGAGTGCATTTATATTTACCTTAACATTAATCACAAACTGAAAAGCAAAACTCTCCACTTTCACTCTCACACTTTCAAGCTGTATGTTCAGGAACAAAAGTATGAATAGCCATTGAAAGGTTCAGCTACGGTATAATGAATGGATCTTGAAGTACACCTTTGAAAAAATAAATTTTTAAAATGTATCCTACAGTTTCGGTGACATTAGAGCCAGTGAGCAAACCCCGAACTCTTCACACATTCAGCAATCATCAGTAACACCGAGGGTAGACATATCACTGCACTGATATAATGGAAGTGTGTAACTTTACCTCATGGTGTTCATCAGTAGAGCAACTGCTCTGTTCGCCCTGGAGTAGAGCTAAGAGCGTTGTTTGAATTTAGAGCCCTTTGTTTTGGTGGGTCCCATCTGCATTGTAGGGTCAGGAATGGCTCCATAATGTTCGTTAAGAATACGCATCATTAAAGTCTAACTATAGTAACTAGCCTTGCATTTGTTTTTACCATTAAAGTGTGTATTATTTCCTTTTTAAACTGGTGTTAGATCATTTTCCACTTTTGCCAAAAAGTAGAGCATTGAGCTCAGGAGGGCAAAACTTCTTGACACTTTCAGAGGTTGTTGTGGGTGACTCGGGTCCCATTATTAAATGACGAAAAGCTTCCATTCCTTCCAGAGGTGAACACACAGTGCGCGTAACGTCCTAGACTTCAGTGCATCTTGGCAGAACTGAGTTAAGAATAGCTCCCTGCCACACTGTTTATTTGAAACAGAGAGCTGTCAAAAGTTAAGTTTAGCACCAAAGAGTTGGCGATGGCAGCATTTTGATGAACTGAACAGTCAGTGAGATCTTCACTCTGTAAAGGTGCCGGGCTATTTCTGGAGCATATGGGCAGGTTTACGGGGCTGCTTTTTGTTTTTTTGTTTTTTAAAGAGGGGTAGAGAAAATGTGCACTTCTTCCTCTCAAATTTATTAAAACGGCAGGAGGCAGTTAAGACCAGTTTTAGATAAATGCTGTGTTTGACTCTAATGCCTGCCTGCATGGTAAGGCTGTAAATACATATCAAGCCAGTGTACTGCAGTTTTATAGTTTTAAAGCTCTCTCCAGTTAACAGCTATCCTCTGAATTCCAACCCCATTTTAATCATTTTCTTTATTTGTTTATTTATTAGTTGTTAATTAGGTCTGGGTGTTTTGTTTGATCAAGTCCTGGCTTGGTGAACTCAGAAACCGTCGACACGAACTTACTGGTTTAGCAAGAACTAACGCGCAAATCAGATGTGCGGTTTACCTGAAATAATCGCTGCTTGTTCTCCCCCCTTTCCTCTCTCTCTTCCATTCTCTTTTTTTATCTCTCTCCTTAGTCTGACACCGCGTGGCTTGATCCAGCGTTTCCTTCGTTTGCATCATGCAAGTGATGAACTTTATTCAGACCCCATGCTATTGTCTGAGACAGGTCTGAAGTGTCCAATCCAGTATATACATAATGTCTATATTGTTCTGATTTGTCCCAGTATGTGATCCTTTTATGAATCTAGTTCCACACAAAATCTTTTTTTTTCTGTTGGAAAAATGGAATCAGACCTGGCATTCTTGACCCAGGGTTGCCAGGTTGGGCTGTCTGCTGTGGCCCGATAAGAGAATACAGATAGGTAGGTGATAAGGAGCAGGAGCCGAAGTTTGTAGAACGTCAGCTGGAGAGAGACAGAGCGATAGAGAGGTGTATGTGTGTGTATGTGTGTGTGTGTGTGAGAGAGAGAGAGAGAGAGAGAGATGTGTAACAAGTATAATGGGAGAAACACAGAGATAATACTTGAGCAGTTGATGGAGAATGTTATAGAAGAGGTTAGACTGCAGGGTCATCATGATGTGTTCTCAGATCCATGGCTCTGTATTTTTGATGGGTTGAAACCCAACAGTCTGTCTTTGAGCCTCATAAAGTATTGTGCCTGATCTGTTTGTTTGCAGTAGGCTTCCATGAGAACTTGCACTGCCATCACAGGCACAAGCACACATCATGCCTGAAATATCCTTAAAGAATATCAAACCTTTAGCCTACTGATACATAGCATGCATTCACATTACTTGAGTAATTTCAGATGCAGCATAGATCAATCCTGACAAGTCAGTGTGTGCCAGCTTTTTCCTCGTTCATTTGTCATCAGTAAGCTCTTATCCTGTTCAGGGTTGTGATGGATCTGGTTACTTAAGTATCTGCCTGCTGCCATGTTTTTGGAGGAGACTGGAAAACCTAGAGGAAACTTGCCTAGAAAACGCCACGCAGACTGTAACCCGAGCTCAAACTGATAGTTGAGGGCACTAGACTGAAACAAGTCTTTTACTGCAGTGTACAGTATGTACAAGTGTAGCAGAGGTGAGGGAACAATTTCCTGTATGGAATTGTTGAGAAATCCTTATCCTTCATTCACATCCATCCCGAGCACATGCACAGATGCACAGATATGTTGTGATTAGTAACGCATTACAAGCTCGAGTCCCATTCTCTCTCCTCTACACACATGCAAACTCATTTGCGTGACGTCAGTCCAGAGTGGTGTAAGGGGAAACCTTTTGGTGGGGGAGGGAGGGCCAGGGTGAGATGGGATATTTCCCCACAGCTGTGACAGATTGGCCATTCGTTCCAGGCTCACTTTCCTGCATTCTCCGTCTGCCTCTGTGCACAGCTGTCCACTGCTGCTCCTGCAGCCACCATTGTGTTCCCATCATGTGACTGAGACGCAGCGGTTCATTCATACCACAGGAGCCAAGTTCATGACTGAAATCAGATCAACTGATCAGTCAGATGCACTTTGTGATTGAAATGTGCAGACAGGTGCCACAGTGTGAGATTGCCATTGGAGCGAGGAGAGCATTTAAAGCATTATGAAAGCGGGAAGGTGAGAATACTTTCTGAAGAGTACTTCTGCTGTGGTCAAACATTAAAAAATATATTGTTTAAAATAACTGCTTGGAAAGTGATGCAGAAATAAACACACACACACACAACACACAACACACACACACTGCCGTTCCCTCTGGGTCTTGTTGAGACTGGACAATGTCTCCATTGTGTTCAGGGCTTTCACTGGCAGCAGGGGACGGCTGGAGCGTTAACTGTTTCCCCACCGGCCTCCACCGCTGTGTGCATGTGTAGCTTTTTAGCCATTTGTGAGAACAAATGTGAGTGAATACATTGCAATTTTGAGATTTATCAAAAAAAAGTAGTATTTTTTTTGTAATGTGAAGAAAGATTAAGGTCCGCTACATTAACACACAAGTCAATGTAAATATCCCAGGATGATTCGAAGTGAGTGTTTAAAACGCGGGAACAGTAAGGATGCAGAGAAAGGGCAGAGGGAAGGAGGGGGAGAGCTGGGGGAAGAGCTCTGTTTTGTGCCAGTTCCGAGTGTATGGTAATTAGTAGTGAGGAAGTAATGGAATGTGAGCAGCCTGTACAGAGTGGGACCTCCCACCTGAAACCCTGCATTCTGTACCACTGAATACTCTTCAGTCTGTAATGCCAGCTATCACCATGATGAACTCTCATCATGGAAGCTCCTCTTTCTTTTAGCCATGAACATTGATTCATGTTGGGTAAAATATTTCAAGAAAAATCCCTCAGTGCACTTCATCTTCCCAACCTCCCACTGCGTGTGCGAGGCCGAGCAAGCTGTGTCAGGATAGTGCAGGGACAGAAGTTTTGCCTTGCTCTATTTTTTGTATGTGTGTGTGAATGGTGGTGCACCTGGACCAGCTGGACAATAGCTGGGAGGGCCAAAGGCCTGCTGGGAAATCCCAGCCCCCTCGCTGGTAATGAGCACCCCAGTGTCACAGACTTCAGACTGAGGTCCAATGCATTTTCTCTCTCTCTCTCTCTCTCTCTCTCTCTCTCTCTCTCTCTCTGTCTCTCACACATACTAGCTCTCTTGCTGTTTTT
>JAOVVG010000054.1:12228574-12247309 GCA_028566375.1 Leptodoras nelsoni | reverse complement strand
TGTGGGTGTGTGAGAGAGACATTGAGAGGTGGCATCCACTAGTGGCCGAGCATTAGCTCTGGGAATTATCACATTTCCCCATCCTTGCTCGATGTTGTCACTGGCTAATGATAACTATCCATCAATCAGAGGGGGTGGTGCCGGCCAAATGAAGACAGATTGGATTAGTTTTTAGTGAAACGCTCGACCAACTGAGCAAACCCGTAATTACGCTGTCGGTGGAAGTGAACCATCTCAACAAGAGGCTAACCTTAACACATTCACACTACTGTTAATTACAAGGTCTCTCATATGGGCAGATGCACCTCATGTAATCCCTAATCACAAGTGAATATACGGTCGTGTAGTGTGCTCTGCTGGGGGGAGTGGATTTACTCTCAGGATTACAGTCTTGTATTGTAAAATGCTTAATAAAAAAAAAAAAACATACATAAATACATAGAAACAATAATAATATACAAATTTCCTTGATAACAGCAAAGAAATAAAATAACCGTAAAATTCAAATCAACCAAGCTTTGACTGTAGCCATCTTGTTTGCTGTAATAGTTTCCATCACTAATATCTGCAGCTGTACACATCATTGCTGAGGCTAGAAAATATGAGCCGTTTCACGCTCAATTGCTGCAACAAAATATTTATGTTCACTGAAAGACAAATGAGATCCAAGTCGTAGTTTAGCGCTCTGTGGGAAACGAAAATTGGACTGAAGTGTTTTTAATTAAATGAGTCAGGGAAACTCTGGGAAATGGCTTAATTTTATATTGAGACACATGACTTTGGGATCTTGGCAAAGCAATTAACCTCAGCTTAGCTCATTAAAAAGCTGCTTTCATGGCCAGGAGCAGAGACTTATCTGTCAACGAGGACATGAAAGAGCAAATTTGTAAATCCCAAACTCTGAAAGTAATTGCAAAGGTAGATGTGGAGGGGAGTGATAAAGTGACATGGCCTAACTGAAATTGGACGGAGAATAAGATGTTTGTGCATTAGGAGAGGAATTAGACAGAACGATATACAATTATACTTTTAATAGCTTACTACGAAACGCACCGTGACTAAGTGTCAGTTAATGAAAACGACAGGGTAAAGTTCATCGTTATTCGCTTTTTTTTTTTGCAGTATTTATAGATGGCAAAAATACGGTTTAAATAAACGAGGATCTGTTGGCATGTGCGTGAAGTTGTATTTGCAGGTCATCACCCCGACAGAGTCTGTGTTGTGTCTTCTAGAGCGAGCGACTGAAAGCGGACACAGGACGTGAAAAACATTCCCCGGTCACCCTGCACCCCTCCTAGTTTTCCTACCTTATTGAAAGTCCATTAGTGTCAGGCCAGAGGAGATTACTGTCACCATTTGTTTATTTAGAGTTAGGATAATAATAGCTGTGGTTTAACCTAAAACAGTCTGATGTTTTAACCCCCCCCCTTAATCATGGTTTTTAAATAAAATCATTTAATGGGTTAATGGCATTCAGAGATTTAAAAAATAATTGGTGTAGGTCTCTACAGTGCATACATGTGTGTGTGTGTGTGTGTGTGTGTGTGTCTATTGGGGGGCACGCACACGTCTGTGTTTTTCATCTGAGAAATAGACAGCGTGTGCCAACCGCACCAAAATAATTACACTGAGAAAAATAGAGCCAGTGTTCACGGAGATCTAATCTAAAGGACTTGCAAGAGTGAGTACTGAGGAAGATCAAGTCTCAGAGTAATGGAAAAGATCAGTGTGGAGGTTTTGTCTGCCTCGGGCATTAGAAATGCATCTCTTCATGTTTTTGTTCTGTTTTACCTCTACTGGCTGAGCAATCAGGAGATGCTACACACCTTGAATAGCAACTCTTCACCTGTGAGCGGAGCAGGGCAGGCAGATGTTGGACGTAGACGATCACGGGGAAGTGGATTGGTTACACCGCGGCTGCTCTGTGACACCCTCCAGTAGAAAGTAAATGGCATCCCGAAATCTGATTAGCCCCCATTATAACAAGTGATATTTTCATCTCGGCAGTTCTCGGCACCGTGTCAGTGCTCTCCGCTAGTTCAGTGCCGGGAAGAGCCCCGCTCCTCTGACAGATAGTAGATATCCCACCCGCCGCTTGTTTGGACATGGCTGTCGCTGGTGACGAGCAGAACAACGGACAGCCGAGAAAATAAAAAGCAACTAAATAACGTCAAAAGATCAGAAATCAATGGGCCGGGGGAACGCGATCCTCTCGTTCCCCTCACATTTATTCCACCACAGTGTCTCTCCATGGCCGCTAAAGTTTCTTTTGTTCTCTCCCACTGAGATGTAACTTAAGCACTCGGAAGCTGAGTTACAGCGTTAGACAATCAGCAGAATGCAGCCTTCTGCTTTAAGGTTGCTTTTAGAGTTGGAGTTTATTGAGTTACAGACACAGACGAGAGCAGTTAAATTCATCACGTCTGTTTTATTGTGCAAATTGTTATTATTAGGCAACCCACAAATGACCAAGGCTATGTATATATGTGATACATTTCTTTCTTCATTTTGATTTATTGTTACAAAGTCCTGGATTTGAAATATCTACACGTCTGCATTCATTGTTCGGTGGTGATTTATGGAGGCACAAACAGCAGAGTCGAGTAAATCATTTCTCCCGCGTTACACGTCTTCAGTCACGTTGACCTTATTTTCAACTGACCTAATCACACATGCTGTAATTTTACTATAACACGCAAAATACATGTGGTAAACGATAGCCCATTTTTCTTTCGATTTATACGAGAGCCACATATTTCACAATAATACATCCAAATCTATTGTATTCTTTTGTTTAGTGGTCTTAATGTTGTGGTCTATGGCTTCAAGTTCTGCTGGAGTTAAGATCTGTTATAATAAATGCAGCGCCTGTCCGCTTTTGTGTTTCCCAAGACACAGACATGGGATTTAAAAAAAAAAAATAATAAAAAAAAAAAAATAACCTCTTTCTGGACAGTTCTCGAAGATAAATTTAATTTCTTTGCTATTTGGAGGTCTTCTTTGAAACCGCAAATTGTAATGAACACATTCAGAAACTGGAGAATAGATTTACCCTCGGCTTCAAATAAGTCAGCGTTATCGGACTCTGTCATTCGCTCCTTCCTATTTTCGAGCTGCTAATTGATGTTTTTGATGTTGGCGAGAAAATTGAAGAAAATGTCATGTGTGAACCAGCGCGGAAGTTAATAAGATTGACTGCGTTGACGGAATTTACAATGAGCAACCGAAAGGCGTATAACGAATTCGCCCGTCTATCTTTCCTTGGGATGAAACTGACACCCACCATTCTACAGACGTAACGCAAAATACATTTGGAGGAACTTTTTTGGACAAGTTCACCCTTTTCTTTTGGTTATTTTTATGTGCTGTGGTTTGTTTTTTCTTTCGTTTTGGAGGTTCTGCTAGGTGTCTGTAAGCAGCTTTGTGTCTAGAGGGCTCCTGCCCTGCACCAGGCCCGACAATCGAAGGACTCATCTCCCAAGGCTACTCTCCCGCTTCAAACAATGCTCATTCTTAATGCTGTTTTGAGTCTCAAAAGCCGTAGAGCTTTCAAAAGTTTAGATTAAGATATGTCTAAGAGATGCACTGATATCAGTTAGGGTCATTGCATGTGTTTGGGTGATGTGGAACTGAGCTCAGACTCAAATCCCCTTGAATAAAAGGATTGAAGCACCTCCATGGTAGCGCCATCTTTAGCCATTTATCGAACGCTGGCTGAAACCCAAGATAAAGCCGCCGTTCTCAGAGATCACGCGTTACTCCGTTTTAACTGTTTGATTAACTTTTTTCACAGAACAATCAAACCATTTCAGTACAATCATGTGCTGTTAAAATTTAAAGAAGCATTCCTGCAAATATGTATTTGTTGATTGGCAATATGGCTGGCTGTAATGGGGTTCTCTGTTTTTAATTAGGCTGTGGATTAGCCGAGTTTGGTTCAGTGCTTCTGATTATTTTTCGCTGGCCTTTAGGGGAATGAGCTAAAACCCTAATACAGCCAGTACCCCCAAGCGGTCTTCTTTTTGAAGACACCGAAAAAAGTGGACTCCACCGGCGCTTGGCCCTCCGAGAATCCAGAGTAAGGGACATTATTCTCGGAATAGCCAATTAATTCCACTAGCAGCTATCGGTTAGCGCTTCTTCTTCTCCCAAACACACCACCCGCCCTCCGCCCGCCATTTGAAATGCTAACACAATGAAATATTTTTCTATTGGTCGGTGTCCCTCGGCTAAGCCAGTGCCGCGGGCAGAGAATTTCATCGACTGATGAGACCAGAGGCAGACGCGATAAAAAGGTTACCTGTACGTGACATCCACTCCAAATGAGTAGCACCACCTTGAACTCGAAAGTTCTGTAACTTTCAGTTGACTTTTAATGGTTAGCATGCCAGCGCTCTGGTGGCCCTTCAGAGGAAGAATGAAGGACATACAAGTCATTGTTTTATTTGACATTGCATTCGTTTTATCACAAGTTCTACTTAGCGTTCTACATGAGCATCATACACACACCGGAAGGGCAAATGTTTGTTTTGGTGTATTTATTAATTATGGAAAGTTGACATCATTTTTGAAGAGCTAAAGCCACTTTTACTGACGTGAAGCCAGTAATATTACATTTATGCAATGAAGCAGATTTTATTAGATAGATATTATTATTATTATTATTAGTAGTAGTAGTAGTAGTAGTAGTGGTATGTTTTTATTTAAAGAACTATTCAAATGTATGTTTGCTCACTTAAAAGGATTTAAGATTAATAGACTTTTTTGCATTAAATGTATTTTAGTATAAATATAAGCACAGGTAAAGTTCTGAAATAATAATAATAATAATAAAAACAACAGCAACAACAATATTAATAATAATAATAGTAATAATAATAATAATAAATAATAAATAATTATAAACAACTATTCATTATTTTTTTCTTCCTTATTAAGTTATTATTTTGTTAAGATTTCTTTAAAACAGGGCATTCATTTATTTGTAATACACAGGTAAAAAGCACAAAGCCCTCTGTCTTTAATCCGACTATTTCAGTATTTTCAGTGTGTGTCTTTCTGGAGCTGGAGCGTTGTGTTTCAGCAGTATTGTTGAACCTATCACACATGATCACCTGAAGGCTGATAAAGCGGGGAGCCCAGAGGAGAAATTCGGCTCAACCTCTGCTGGTTAAAGCTAGGGCAGTGTCACGTGGCCCAACTGCCCCATAGCAGTGCTAGCAACATACAGGCCCAGCTGCACGTCCCATACCACACACACACACACACACACACATACATATATATACACACACATACACACACACCCACCCACACACACACCCACACCCACACATACACACACACACATATATATATATATACATACATACATACATACATACATACACACACATACATACACACACACACACACACACACACACACACATATACACACACACACACACACACACACACACACACACTTTGCTGTCTACAAGCAGAGAGGCAGGTGGCTCCCAGTAGCTGCGGCTTCATGACAGCATGCCATTAGAAATGGTGGGCCTGTTGATCAATCCAGCCGGCATGACAGGTTTTCCGTGAGGCCCAGGCTCTTTGAGCAGCAATGCCACGGCAGCTCTCTCTCTCTCTCTCTCTCTCTCTCTCTCTCTCTCTCTCTCTCTTTCTCTCTCTCTCTCTCACTCTCTCTCCCCTTCTCACTAATTGGTGAAAGTTGTTCTACGTTTCTATGTCCTTGTGCCACTGGGCTCTTTTTCACCTCGTCGGCTTCTCCTTCTTCCTCGGCTCCCACCTCTCCCCACAGCGCACCATATGTTTTCCCCTCCACAATGGAAGCGATAACTTTTAGTTCGATATTGCAAGCGGGTTAAATATGACGTGTGTGCTGGAGGCATTGTTCCTTCTCGTTCTCTTTCTCTTTCGCTGCACGATTTCCATAGAGCACTGACACCGATTCTCTGCAGCAGAGCAGAAAATAAGAGCATCATCCCCGTGTCGTTAAACGCTATAAAAACGGTGACGTGCCATACAACAGATTTAGTGTTTTATTTTATTCTGTATTAACTTGCAGTTGATCATATTTTTTTTGCCATTTTTTTTGCATGTTCTGGATCTGTATTTAAAAACACGACTGAAAGACAAATGGAAGCAATTTCTCACCCGGCTCCATGTCGACTGTCATGTTCCAGCGTGGTGTTTAAACACACTCTCATCTCCTGTCTCCTGTTAAGTGCTGAACACCCCTTCTTTGATTCCATTCATAACTAAATAAATTAGTGTGACGGGGGAAAGAGAAACACACAGTAAATGTTTAACTGTCTCCTATTTGTCATCTGTTTAGGCTTCTTAATTACACACACACACACACACACACACACACACACACACACACACACACACACACACACACACACACACACACACACAGCTAAGCACTAACACTCTGCCATGGCACACTCCTCTTGAGATTTGAAGCCTGAGCACAGGCAGTGTCCTCTCAATGATTAATTTAGTTGTTAATATTTAATATTTATTTTAGCAACCCCCTGTAGGCTAGATGAGGCCGTGTGTGTAAACTTCAGCTCTTTTACCTCCTCTGTTTACAAAAGCGCCTGTTGAAATCCATTTAGCAGCCGTTTCTTAGAGGAGGGACGTGAAAGGCAAATAGGCAAAAAGGCAGTTTTCACTTTAGCTGGAAAATTCTATTTTATATACGGAGAGTCTGTAAAATGTGCAATAAAATTATTGTGCTTATATAAAATGACTATGTTTTATTATTATTTTTTTTTACATAATTTATATCGTTCTGGTGTAATAGCTGATGATTGGGTGAAATTGTTTTGTTCTCTTTTATTGTGTCTCCACCCAGTGGCACAGGAGAGGCCTTAATGACAATATCTATCTTAAACTTGTGTCCTTTACGATTGGCTATTCTTCTTCTCTGGGCTTTAGTGTGTTACGCACAGAGACCTGAATTTTTACTCTTCTTGAATTTGAACGCTGACATTTTTTAGATTGGCTTTAGCCGAGGCTCCTAGCCGTATGTGTTTGTGTTTGTGTGTGTTTGTGTTTCATTTCTGCCACCATGGAGCCGTGCATTGAGAGACTTTTGAGTTGTCAGTGTTGTTTCTGGGGTTCACTTTTAACACGCAGTCGGCGTAAATCCGGCGGCTGCGTGATGCCGAGGCCGCGGTTCTGGAGGTGGAGGGGAAACGGCGTTCAGGCTGAAGCCGGCGCTCGGCTCGGGGGGCGGCTGAAAGGAAAGCCGAGGAGAGGAATCAGGGCTTCTTTTAATGCTGGCGCTCCTGCTCTGAAGAGAGAAAGGAATCAAAGCAACTTGTTTTATGTGGCTTGTGCAAGACTTTGAAGTCCCCGAGTCACCTACAGCACTCACTTCATCAAGTTCACTAGTGTCTTAATAGCAGATCAATAAGTTTCAAAGTTGGAGAGTTAATTTGATACTAGTGCTGATGTGATCATGCTGCGCCGGCAGCCACTCGCTCGCACCTCTCTGCCTCTGCTCCATCCACCACACACACACACACACACACACACAAACACACACACACACACACACACAAACACACACACACACACACACTCAGCACGCGCACATCGCATCTATTTCTGCCGCTCTTAGTGCACATTAACAGACGGCATCTTTTCATCTCGGCTCCTTCCTTACTTCCTTACTTGACACTCATTCAACACCGAATTTTAAGCCTTTTATTTTTTTTTTAGAGTGCGCCGTGTATTTCTGAATTTCTGTATTTTAGTTTTCTCTGAGCTTCTTGCTCATATTAATTCAAGATCCATAAAATGTATATTTTCTGCCAGTTATTGTATAAAGTAATAACATACAATTAGCATAAAAATGAATTGTTATATGAATTCATTTTAAGTGAATGATTAAATCATTATAAAAAATGATGATTGGTATTTTTTCTTATTTTCTCTTATTGCACTCTAATTGAAATTGCATTCCTGAGTATCTGCAGAATTCTATATAAAATAATTTAAAAGCCTTGTGAAAATTCTGCCTGTGTGTAGGTTTTATTTTTATTAGAATATTTAACAGATTGTTTTTTGTAACTATAATAAGCCACTTTTTTGCCCTTTGGTTCAGATTTGAAATTCCAAATAGTTTTCAGAAAGATTTAAAAATTCGAACCTGGACGAAAAACGAGAACGAAGATCGACATTGTTTGAATGTAAAAGAAAGCAGAACAGAAGACCTGAAAGCTGCTCCTAAGCGGCTTTTCTCGTTTTTGGTGGTTGTATTGGTAAACCTGAGCCGGCGGCCTCATCTCTGCTCCACCAGAACAAAAGCCCAATTTAGTGTGCTCATCTGAGGGTGCTAATGGTATTAGGGGAGAGACGGGGTGGTCAGCGGGAGCACCGAGCTCTAAGGTGAAGCCGCAGCTTGACCCGCGCCCGTACCGATTCACCGCTCCGATAGCATTAGAGCCGTCGCATCTGTCATTTCTCAGCCACCCCCCCCCATCTGCGTCTTTTCATTCCGCTGTTTATTCGCCTATTTTTCAAAGTAAAGAGGAGGAAAAATTATTCCCATTTTAGAAGCAAGAAGATGATGATGATGATGATGTGGGCGAAAGTCTAAAAAAAAAACTCCATGGTAGTCTTCGTTCGCCGATCTTAAACTTTTTTAATCTTGGCCTTATTCTAATGTCAGAAACGCAGCCGTAGTATAAGTGTGTAGCTGTGTGTGTGTGTGTGTGTTTCGGCTGCATGCGCTGGCTGTTACTGATGGAGCGCACGACGGAAACTGAGCTGGATTAAATGGCACATTACTTGGCTAATTTGTCTAAGGCGCTGTTCAAGGTAAGATGTTCTTGATGAAGTCGTTTATTGGAGAATGCTGGGAAAATCTGTTTTTAACTACGTTTCAATTATGGAGGCTGTTTTTTTTTAATGCTGCTTTTTTGAAAGGACGATGAACTGGTGTTGGGAGCTGCGTGTGCGGCAGTGCGTGTAGAGCGTGTGAATCTGGGCTTGTGGACGAGGTGAGGAAAGTGTGTGTGGTTTGGGTTAGTGCTGTCTGTCTGTGTGGTCTTGAATGATCACAATGAAAGCCTCGAAGAGAAAAATCAGGCCTGCTGTCGCAGATTAATGCTTTTTTTTTTTTTTCATAATTATTTCATAAGCATTTATCAAGTGGTTCATCCAGTTCTTTCATGTTCATAGTGTGATGTGCTCACCGATTTCGTCTGAATCGAAGCATTTGTTATGTTAAAAAATGATTGTCTGTGAAATGAAATTGCAGCCCTTTATGGCCATACAGCATCTCATTTTAGATGTTTTTTTTAATGGGCTTATCAAAAATACCCTGAATGATAGAATAGCATTTTGTATCTATTTTTTTCCTGCCTTGTATTCTCCTTCACATACAAAATAAAATATTGACTCAATAAAAGTCTATTCGACGGGTTTATTATCTTCTGAGGGGTGCCTAAAAATGATAGTCATTTTCTTTAAATTGTTGAAAGAAGAAAAAAAAAAATCAGGCAGATTTAGTCCCTGTCAGTCAGAAATAATTGTGTGCTTAATCTTGTCCCTGATGGATGACTTGGAGTTCAGCAACGGGCCAGCTCCAATGACAAATACAATATTAATATTCATTAACTGCTTTGACAATGCTAATTTTGATGCAGTAGTAAAGGGCCTTCCAAAGTTAGCGGCCAAAGCATCAGAGCTGCGCAAGGCGGCAAGATAATTTGTGCTGGTTTACTGAGCTGAAAGCTTTTAAAGTCTTAAACAAAAAAACGGCTAGGTAGCACAAACGAAATAAAAGAGAAAGGGAAAAAGTTCAGACGCATTGGAAGGCAGGGCTGCGGAAGTAATACGATCAAGAGACCGCTGCGAAATTTTTGACACCTCCGATGCTGCATCTTTGAGCAAATATTTTCCTTTTTTTTTTTTTAACGAAAAGTTTCAACACAAAAAAAGGAACGCAACATGGTAAGTCAGCACATTCTCAATTTTTTGTTTAATCTTTTTGATCTTTTCAATTATCGCCATTTGAAGATCAATGGTGGAGTTTTTTTCCTGCTATGGTTAAAAGGCTCACAGCGGTGGCACGGCGTTTGGTCGGATCACGGCTTTAAGAGTGGGCTTCCTCACTTCCAGCCGTCAGTTGGCCGTGTTTAATTTTCCTATTGCTCGTCATCCAGAAATCGCCCCGGCTTGTTTTAGTTGTCAGTTTTTAACATTTATTGCTGTTGATTTTGGGCTGTTTTGCCGGTTTGACTTTATGGTGCTTTCGGTGCTTTTTTTTTTTTTTTCTTTTTTTTGCCGTGTTGTCTTTAAAGATCACTGAGACTCGCTTGCAAGTTGAAAAGCTTCGCTTCCATGTGCAGAACTCTTTTGTTGATAAATGTCAGTTTATCTTTTTTTATCCGTTTCTGATGCCTTGTGTCCTCACATCAAACTTTGGGCACGGTGAGGCGAGCGGCAGCGCGGGGCGATGTGGCGAAGTGTCCACATCCAGCCGCTCCGAGTCACATCGGATTACTCGCTCTGACTTTTTCTGCACTCCTTTTTTCCCTGCTTTTGTGTTTTATTTTTCCTGCCGCTGTGAATGGAGCGTGGCGTTAGGGATTAATGACATGACGAGGGACACCCTGCTGCTTGAGTTTAGCCAAGTTAGGGCAAGTCCTATAGAAGAGGCTGGAGTAGCGTTATGCTCGGCGAGCTGCGGAAACCAGGAGAGCCCCTCTCTCTTTTCCTCTGTCTATTTTTTTTTGTCATTCTTTCAACTTAGCAGGAAAAGAGAGACGGACACAAAGGGCTTATTAAAGGAAATATGAAGATGAGCGAGGGGAAGAGAGAGGGATCTGATCTTCTCCCAGAGAGTGAGTGAGGGAGCGAGGGAACAGGTTCAGTAGCGTCAGCCGGCAGCTGATTGTAGCTCCGGGGCTGAAGGTGCAGCTTCCCGCTCTGTAACGGCTTCAGGATGCGGCTAGGCAAGTGGGAACACTGTGTATCGGAGTGTGTTGTGTTATCGGACGGACGAGATCAGGGCTGCCGGGCTGCTGCAGATGAGGTGCTGCCCTCCAGTGGATTAGCAGATGACATGGTGAGGTGCATGTTGTAGTCAAAGCGCTCGGGCGAGTGTCAGCATGCTCGTTTTAACCAGGAACCAAGCAGCATCAGGACCCCATCCCATATTGAGCTTTTGTAAATGGTAAGACTTTATTTTTATATGTCTTTTCCTACTTATTCTAAATGATAGCTCTCATTTGATCCAGTTTCCCTTTTTTTTCACCTGGCAGTTATTTTTCTCATTTTCGTTCTCGTTGATATTTAGCCATTTATATCACTTAAGTTGATACTGACAGCTTGACAATATTCTGTAATGAACGGCTGCTCTGTTTGATTGCCCTGTCAGGTGCATTCTTCCAGCTTTTTATAGAGACAAGAATGGTGCTAAAAGATTTGAAGATATTACATTTCTTCATGGGGAAAAAAAACTAAATTTCCAAATGTGTATTTATACATTTATTAGCTATTTATATTTCACTTATTATTTGCTGATCAGTGACTAACCATTTTATTACATTCAATTTATACTGGGTGTAGTGTTTTAATAGATATAGTGGAAATAATAAATTGCTATTATTATATGAAATATTGTATATCACGTGAAATGACTTACTAAAAAGTATTACAGGATTACCAGTAATGATTCTGAATTTTATAAAACTAGCATATTCCTAGAATTATGTGTGTGAAGTGTGAAAATATGTTTACATTATTTTTTATATTCATTTAAATTATATACATATATATATAACCTATATCGAAAATTGGTTTTATGAAAAGAAATGGTAAAACAAGTTTCTTGGGTTTTTTATTAGTAGTAGTAATTGTATTATTATTATTATTATTATTATATTATTATTATATTATTATTATTATTATTATTAGCTGTAGTAGTATTATTGTTATTATTATTGTGGTATTATGAATATTATACAGCTCTTTTGTTAGTTGGATATTTCTGCACTCTTACCTAAACCACATGTCGTAAATCTTGGGATTTTATTTCGATTTGCAATTATATTTTTACTCCAAATGATATTATTTGTAATCATTACACATAGAGTGTGTAAAAGTGGTTGGTGATTGTGAGCTGATGCTCAGTAGCGCTCAGGCTGCCAGTTTGCTGTGGAAACTGCGAGCCTGATGAAGGTGTGTGCGCGACTGTTAAGCGGCTGAATGGAAAAAAAAAAGAATTGAAGGCAATTAGTTGCCACGCTGCTGCCGTTCTTTACTTGTCACACTGCAGCCCGCTGCTTTTGTGTGCAACATCTATAAGACGTTCCCAGGAACCCAGCTCGGGCACTAAAGGCCTCGGGATGAGCGCCAAACGCCAGCCAAGAGCTGGACAGCAAGTGAGACAAAAGAGCAAAATTTAGTAGCACTTAAAATATTTTACTACTAACTTTCAACTGAAGAACTGAAATGTATTTTCTCTTCTTTATATATCCGTCATCTTTTTTTTGTTTTGTTTTGAGAATGGACAAATATTAAAATTATTATATATATATATATATATATATTTATTCAAGATTTGTTACGATTATTATTTAATTATATATAATTACTAATGCTTCTTATTTTTTGTAATTTTTTCATATTAATTTGGTCACAGATATTTTTAGATTTATAAATAATAATATTATTTATATATATATTTATATATGTATATATTATTTAATATATTATTATTATTATTATTATTATTTTAAAAGCGTGTTTGAAAGGAATAAGGTGTGCTGTGGTGTGAGGATGGGGATACGCCAGCGCGTGCTGTTCTTGTGGAGCCCTGGTCACAGTCCTGCGTGGAGGAAAGTGCAGACGCTGCGGCCGCTACATATTTACAGGAATTATTCCAGCACAATGAAGTTTCGAACGAGTCAGTGTGGTGGAGGATAAAGGGGGAAATGTGGTCGCCGCACTTAAAGCCGTGGCCTTGTGTATTCAGCTTTTAGGCATGGAGAGGTCAGCAGAAGTTAAGCACAGGATCTTCTTTATTCTCTTCTTCCCATTTATAAAGGAGAAAGAAGCAAGAGCCATGTCTGTGTCTAAGTGGAGACAAATACCTTTCTCTGCTCTGCCCCCCCTCCCTCCGCACACACACACACAAGCAGTGTCAGAATTACAGTGTTAAGTGACTACGTGCCACACTTTGCTGATCTTGCCCTCTCCTTGTGGATGTTGTTGTGTCTTCTTTTCGCCTGCTTTTTTTCTTCTCTCACTCTTTCTTTGTCTCCTTCTTTCGCCTTGCTCACTTTGCCTTGTTGTAGCCGAGGCTTTTCAAGCTGCTGGTTTTTGGGCATCCTGGAGGCAGTTTAGAGCCCACACAAACACTGCTTACACACACAAAGTAAGAAGTTCAATTTTTCTTTTCTTTCTTTCTTTCTTTTTTTTTTTATTTGATTTTATTTTTTTTACAATTTTTAGGTTTTTTTGTAGAAGTTTTTTTTCCGCTTGTGGGAAGATTTCTCTGCAGTGGTGTAAACTCACCCAGGCTTTTTCTTTTTGCTCCCTTGCTTTCAAATGATCTTTTTTTTTTTTTTTTTTTTGATAACCATTTGAAAGTTTGCTCGAGGAGCGAGCCGCACTGGCCGTTAAAGAGGAATGAGCTGAGTTGATCTGAGGCGTGTGAAGATGGAGCGAGATGTGTGATGAGGCTGAGGAGTACGGGCCTGACCGGGCATCCTGAGACCCGCTTCCCGCCCTCTTCAATGCTAAGTATCATCCCTGGCAATATAGCGCATTGGTGAAGTTGCTTGTTCGGTGAGGGACACACATGCGTCCGCTTAAACACAAAAGGAGTTCTGGGGCAGAAAACAGGGCTAAAAAAGAAAAAAGGGGAAGAAAAGGGAGGAAGAAAAGGAGGCGTGCAGTTTGTTGCTGGCTGTAACAACAGAGCAAAGTTGTAGAGGGGAGGGGGCCGTGGTTATGAACCTGAGGGAAGGCCTGGCGTTGGGGCTGGATGAAGGGGCTGGGAAGAGAGCAGCGCTGCCCTCCAGCCTCTCTCTGCTCCAACAGGCCCACTGCTGGCCGCTCACTCTCACTGCCTGGGTGAGTACCCATCATTCTGCAGTCTTACTACTTATTTTAGGATCATTTAGACCATTTTTGAGGAATGTGTGTGTGTGTGTGACATGAAGGAGGAATGCTTTTTGGAATTCTAGGGTGCAGTAAGTTCTTACTGGAGTTGTGTAACTTAAATGTAAAATATGTGGCTCTCATGAGACAAACAGATTATTATATGTTTTCTATTTATAATTATATTTATTCATTAACTATAGTATTAATATAAATATTATATTTATTCATTAACTACTGATCAATTCTCTCTTAGCAGCAGTTATTAAAGCTGTGTGTGTGTAGCTGCCAAATGTTGATTGCAAATACCCCTAATCCATAATATCCCTAATATCTTCATTCCATCCATTTTAATTCATCTTAAATTAAGTGGGAAAAGTCGTCCCTTTTAATATTACAGACTCCATATTTCAAAGAAAATAAATGTTTACATGTACCATGATATTAGTTCATGGATAAAGTCTAGCTTTAATCCTAAATCCTAAATCTAATCCTAAAGCATCTTAACAGAAATATTATTAAACAGCTTTAATAATGGATAAAATGTAACATTTTGTCATGATAAATGTGCACCTGTCAACAGAGATTGGGGCCCTTAATTATGAAAGCTTTTTTATCTTCTGTCTGCTCTTTGACCCAAGAGCCATGTGACTGCTTGTAGACTTTAGGAACTGCATCCTGATAGCTGATTTTGTACCCTGTTCTTAACACATTTCTCATACTCCCAGTCGGTTCTCGTGGAGAGTACATGTGCATACTCGGCATGTATGTGAGTGTGTTTTCTGCATCGTGTCCCTCTGTGTGCTTGGATGCAAGCCACTGGCACGTTCCCTCATTCACTTCATGTCTCTGGCAGCGTTTCCTGCTAGCTCTGGAATTTGCAGGCCTGAGAGTCCCCTATCCATCACAGCGCTGTCAGTCCCCCACCCCAACCCAAACCGCAACCTCACCACAGCTCATTAGGGCCCGCAGGCCCTACTGACAACTCATCAGATCATGACATAAAACAGGGAGAAGCTCCCGGGCCCCCGGGGGACCACAGGGTCACCACCTTCACATTTAGGCTTTAAATTGCTGTGCAAGGTGCCACCGAGTGGAAATGCAGTGCAAACAGCTTGTCTTGCTTTGTCCACATTTCTGTCCCTCAGCCCTCTGATTTTGACATCCTGCACCATGTCTAATCCACTGGTCTGCAAAATATCATACTGATATTTAACAGTATTTAACAGTGTTATTTGACCAGAGTAGTATCTGATATCAGATATGTTGTCCTCTAGCACATTCGGTCAGGATTTTATGTGCATCCTAGTGACAGGACTTGACAGACACGCCAGGGAAATGAGTGTGACAAACTGGCCTCTCCACACTTTCCATTCAAACAGTCAGGCCTTTGTAGGACCACCTCTAGGGGTCATGACCCCAAGCATGAACTGTCATTTACATTACGTTGGCAAGAATGAGCAGTGGAGCTCCAAACACTCTCACACTCCAAAGACTCTTAGACAGGTGTCAAATACAATGTCTGACAAACATCTATCCTAAAAGCCATTTATTTCATTTGGTTTCATTTCCTGTTACTTTTTACTGATCTTTTTCTCCCTGTCAGTGATGTTACTTGTGGGAGGTACTGACAAGTGCTTGAACACAAGGCTTTGCAGATGATATAAATAAGACGCCTCCATATTTCTTTTCTTTCACACACACAAACATAAGTGTGCATCTGATTGGGAAGTAGGATTGTGAGAAAGCCATTGTGGTGGTTGTGTGCTGTGTGTAGGTGGTCTTCTTCATTCCCTACAACTGCTAGAGACAATTAGCCATGTCTGGAGGAACAGTGTGAAGCCGTCGTATAATAGCACAAAGGGTCAATATGCCAAGTTTAAAATATGGCTTTTCTAAAGACTGAGGATTTAATGGAGCTGAATAGTCCTCTGAAAAGGGAATGTTTGCAGGATCTGATTGTATAATATGAGAGAACTGATTTATCCACTTGCCTTGCTATTTTTGTGTGAGAGACTGAAAGCAGTGATGTTAGGAACAGATGTTAATAAGTACATTTCATTGCAGAAATGTTTTAAGAATTTTTTTAATGTATGTTTTAGTTATGCGTAAATTGCATAACAAGTGAGGATATTGGACCAGTATCCTGACACTAGTTCACAAATCTTAAATCTTGGCCTACTTAATGTCACACAGGAGCTATTTGGGCTTTGTATTTTTAGAGGTTTACTTCCAGTTCTCAGCTTTCGTCCATCCCGGTAGTGTTTTCAGGGCCACGTTATTGTGTGGCGAGAGTATAACTGTAGCCAGCGCTCCAGATAAACGGAATGTCTCCCTATTAAACGTGGGGCGTTTGAAAGGGCGCCTGTTAGACCCATACTGACTGTGATGTAAATCATTTGGCTTGTCTCTGGGTGAATGTGGCCGCAGTGGATGGCCATTTGGAACCATCTCTCAATGGAGAGCCATGGACAAAAGAACTCATTTAAATGGCTACTAAAGCCTTTCAGCATAGGGAGAATTGACAACATTCTTTCACATCATTATGGAGGGGAGGTTATGGGGAGATGGGTGGACCAGTGCATTGCTTCCTCAATGGCAAACTCATCAGCTGTGTTTGGCAGCTGTCATCACCACATCTTTTTTCCTGATTATGGGATTTAATAATAATAATAATAATAATAATAAAAAAGAAAACACTCCCAGACCTTCTGTTTCCAGATTTAACAAGTTGCCTCTCCAGTCCTACCACTCGTTATTTTTTTTCCTTTCCCGGGTCTTTCCTTCACTAACTGTGTGTTCAGGACCCTGAATGAGTCCCCAGAGCCCTTTTCTTTCTCCCAGCAGCTCTGCTCAGTTCATTAATCTTTCATTGGGAATATGGTGGAGTGGGGAACCCCCCCCCCCCAGTTCTCAATGTGGGCCCTCTCTCTTTCTCACTCTCTCACTCTTTCCCTAGCTGAGGGGGCCCTAGCTGAATACTTTAACCACTCAGATCCAAGCTGTAGTCAACCTTCGACATGCAAGGTCTCTCCTTGGCTAAATGCGGGGGGAGTGACTCCAAGAGATTAGCCCGAACAAAAGGATGGCTTGTGTCCGCTTTCAAAAAGCCTGTACAAGCGGTCACAGTCATTGTTTCATGTGCGTTTTAACTACTTTGTGACAATGCCATCCCTCACAGCATCTCACTGGGGGCCAGATTTGACTTGTAATGTCATAAGAGGAGAAAATAACAAGTTATTACATGCCCTTCCGTGCCTATCCAGGGCAGGTGAACAGAAGAACAGACTTAGTCACTGAATCACCACTTGCTCTTCATCAGAGCTTAGCTTCACCATGCTGTGTCCTGAAGATGAGGATTGTTAATGGTAAAAGGATTGTTGGTGAAATGCAGGCAGACTGTAATTCGCGTGCAGGCTGCAGTGGGGCCTGTCTAATCTACAGCGGAGCCGTAATCTGGTTAGGTAGAGTGTGCTGGGAATCCGCTAATGCCAGGCTATGCTTCAGCACCCCTCTGCTCAACTGTAATCTTGGGTAATTGAAAATGGGGCCTGTGCCACTTAGGAGCACAAAGAGCAGATTACATAGCTAAAACCAATTTGGCCACAACGCAGAAATGGATTTTCTCGACCTCCCCTCCCAGTATTTTATAAAGCAAGCCCTCCCCAAAAACCAGAGCCTGGAGGAACAGGAGGGGAGGAGGTAGGGGACCGGGATGTGCAGGGAGCTCTGACAGGGAGTCACAGGAAAAGGAGCAGCTCAGAGAGTGAGCGAGATAAGTAGGAGTCTTGCAGGCTACTGTTGGAGTGTTTGGATTGCCTGCCATTTTGTTTATTAGGTGGTTTCCCTGATTGTGTTTGTGATGATAGCTTTGGGCAAAGCCGTGGGTAAGAGGGGTGTATAGTGTAACTAAGCAGCCACGGGGGCTTTTTTCGGTGTCAGATGTCTGTTTCAATATCCTGTGGCCCAGCACCCCTGCACAAGTGTTTTTCATTTCCAACCACAGCCCTGTGGCTGGAGCAGAGTCAGCATGCTTGATTTTAGTTGGTTCTTGACAGACTTGCAGCACAATCGTAATTATTATACATATTACATGCATATTAATTGTTCTTTTCTCTTTCTTCTTTCTGTCTCTGTAGTCTAATAAGGTCCCGGTGGTACAGCACCCTCACCATGTGCACCCACTTACACCTCTGATCACATACAGCAATGAACATTTCACGCCGGGGAACCCTCCTCCACATCTACAGACAGACGTGGACCCCAAAACAGGTCAGAAAACAACCACATACACAACCACACATCCATTGCAAGTGATGACACTGGTAAACCACCACCTACCTTAACAGCACGTTACCAACAGCATGGAAGCAGCCAGTGCAGGCCAGTAGTCAAAGCCCTGTATATTGAACATGAAGAGAAGAATATCCACCAATATTATGTATGCTTACAGAAAGATAGGAGCATGGACTGGACTTAGGAGTCAGAGAGAGGGCTAGGGTTATATTACTCCTTCTACACTCATCTGGTCTTAACCTGAAGGCACAGCTCTTTAATCTGAACTGAGCAAACAGTTGTTCACAAGTTGATTGGCAT
>JAOVVG010000054.1:12214470-12228474 GCA_028566375.1 Leptodoras nelsoni | reverse complement strand
ATTAGTTAATGTCTCATAGATTTGTACATAAATAAGGTCTCATGTAGATTTTCTGCAGTTCTTTAGGATCTTGTAGATCGTAAAGCTGAAACACCTCAGACCTCAGAGCTAGAATTAGTGCCTTAAGAGGTTCTTGATATTGAAGTCTATTCCTTGACGGTGAGTTTGCACTGAATCAAATATTCATGGTCCACCTAGTGGCTGAAAAGCTGAGGTTTATCCTGAATTCTGATTCACGAGTCTGTCTCAGAACACCGAGAGTTTCCCAAAACACAATTATCACACATTATTAACCCTCTGACTCAACAGACAGACGTGACAGGTTATTGTTGTTTTTTCTTCTTGCATTTCTCAGTGCAGCACTTTGCGACTGCCTCCACAGGCTTTGATCAAAACGTGTGTTATCTCAGGCTGTGTGAACATAACCGCTTATTCTTCTCCTCCCTCTCTCTCTCCCTCTCTCTCTCTCTCTATCTCTCTCTCTTTCCCTTTCCCTCTGCTCACCTTTTAGTGATATTGGCTGTGTACAGTTATTACTATGCACAGAGTGATTTTAACCCTCTAACCTCAGGACACGGAGATGAATATCTTGACAATGTGCTGCTTTTCTCTGTTTCTTTGAAATGTACTTGCAGGAATCCCGAGGCCTCCACATCCTCCAGATATATCTCCATACTACCCCCTGTCTCCTGGCACTGTAGGCCAGATCCCCCATCCGCTAGGATGGTTAGTACCACAGTAAGCGCAGCATTTTATTCCTCCTTTTATGTCTGTATGTCCTCACTTTCTGTCTTTGTGTATTCTGATTTTTTATATCAGCATAAATCTCAGTAATGAAGTCATAGTGTATAATATTGAAAAGCTTATATGGAAGGCTTAAAGTAATCTCCATAACCTGTGTCTCTTCCGCTGACATGGCTAATTCTGCTGCTGCTGTACCATGTACCTTGTTGTTCAAGCAGTTTAAAATTTGTAAATGGTCAGATTAAAGCTCTGTTTATCTATGCATTTTATACAGTTCATCTGCCCCTGAACCCTAAGTTGTTTCTTTGTGCCAAACTCTATTTCGCACGTCACAGTATTGTCCGATTAGAGTAGTGAACTGTGATTGCCCGTATTTTACCCACAATTCCACATGGGGTCTCTCCCCTGGTAACTCTTGTCAACACTTGTTAATATGACAAAAGGCTACAAATTAAGCTCTGTTAATTTAATGTTTTCTCACCGCGATCTAAATACCAAGAGAGGCCCCGAGCACAGCCACGGTCCTTTGATTTGCTGCACTTTATTTTGGTATAAATTTACATTCATTATTGTTTGTCTTTGGATGTGTAGACCTCAATTAGCGTGATGGCTCCATTAAAGGGCCTGGTGCTTCGTCTTTAATTATCACAACAAAACACCTAGTTCCAGCTCAGGGAAGAAGGGCCGCCGTCGACACCAAGCACAGGGTTATGAAATTTAATTAGCTATTCCTATCAGATTTGCGGAATTCAAATTGTTCAGAGTTTGCTTCCCTTTGATCGGCACTCTGCAATCCCCTAGATTTTTGTCACGATCAAATGAGAATAAAGCAGTCGGCATGGAGAGAGAAGCTTTTTTTTCCACCCCTTTTTTATCCCCTGCTTTACCTTCATCCCTTTCTTCTTTTCCCAGGCAAGGTCAACCGGTTTACCCAATCACAACAGGAGGTTTCAGACACCCCTACCCAACTGCCCTCACTGTCAACGCATCCATGTCAAGGTGAGTTGCGCCCTGGGACACAGCACTCATGGAGTGAATGCTAGCTAGACATAGATTTAGCACATGATATAGCTAAACATGCTGTACATTTTCCCTTAAGACATGTCTGCTCATGCCTCAGCGCTCAGAAAGTCAGTCCTCAGCACGCTGCTCTCTATTCAAATATTAATTATTGTTATTATTTCATAATGAGATCCCTGAAGAGCCTTTATCCCTGATGAACGTTACAGACCGCTATAGACTGTGCATAAATAAGCCAATGAAGGCATTGCTGAGAAGTAGAGGTTAGGGATTGCTGCTTTTCACACTGCTTTTGAGACTTGTGGGGACCATTAAGAGCACATAAACACCCCCACGGGAGAATTGATAGTGCCGTGTGTGCATCACAGCAATCATTCCACAGGGATTCTCAGATGCCTGGTAGAAGTTGGAATTAACTGCAGATGACAAATCATCTTATTGCCTTGTTCTTATGTCTTTTGTTCAAAACCGAAAGAGGCGCAACAGCAAATCTGCCTGTAACCGCTCCGTCCACCCACTCCTCCATCTCCCCTCCCTCGTTCTGCTGCACATCACCCACAGCTCACCGATGATGGTGATGATGGTGGTGATGATAAAAGAACCCTGAAAGGTAGCGAGGCAGATCTGGTTTATAGTTTGGAGAAGCCCGGTCTGTCTCCAGACAACGACAAACTCCCATTTAATTGCAGCGCGATTGGAAAAACAGCTTGACAGGGCTGGTCCTGCTGAGCCACAGGACATTGATGGATAAGTGTGAGAGAAAGAGAGAGTGAGAGAAATGACTAGAGAACTGTTGTGAGTGAAAGTCCTGTGAAGCCTGACCTGGGGTTAGTGTGTGTAGAAAGAGCCTAACATTCGCAGGCCTCTCACACAAAACAGCTGTGTGCCTAACAGTGACGGAGAACTCATTAGTATCGCTGCTATTACACCTACAGCACATTTACCTGCATTCGTTTTCATTATTTATTTATTTTATCATAGGCGTAATTTAGAATTATATGTTGGTGAGGAAATTGAAGGTGGATTTGCTTTCTGGACAGACCTATATATTGTAATACATACTGGATCATGTAATACATAGGTTTGCTGTCTTGCCTCTTGTAGGTCTAGATAGAATTTAATCTTCAGAGCTGAAAAAATTCATCCCAATTCAGAAAGAAGTTGTATGGATGTATGGATGATGAAAAAAAATTCCTTTTTTGGTTGTTTTTCCCCCCCAAGTCTCAAGTTACCAAGGTTCTGAATTCCTTGTCGTCAGCTATTAATGCAACTTATCAAATGCATATCAAAGTTTTCCCTTTTCATGATACAGTTTAATGAGCTTTAAAAAAAAAAAAGAAAAGAAAAGAAATGGGTTTGAAAAGGTCTGGAATGTTTTCACAAGAAAAGGGCAAGGACCCTGCCATAGGTCGAGTCATCAGTGAGACTGTGTGTGTGCTTGTGTGTGTGCGTGGGTGTGTTTGTGTGTGTGTGTGTGTGTGTGTGTGTGTGTGTGTGTAGCAGCTTTGGCTCTGGGGGCTGCAGTTTGTACTCGGCCATGGCTGACTGAGCTCTGCTAAGTCTCTACACTCAGGTGCGTGTGTGTGCGTGTGTGTGCGTGTGTGTGCGTGCGTGCGTGCGTGCGTGCGTGCACACGTGTGTGCACCTTGTTTTCGTGAAATGTCAGGACAAATGTCAGAAAATTCAGTCCTGCTCTCTGGACACATGTCAGTGTCAGGACCAGAAATCATGTCCTGACTTTTCTGAACAAACTAACATGTTCATTGACATGACAAAACCTAAAAGAGACCTGAGGTTTATTTTGGGTATTGAGGTTAAGGTTGTTAGTGTTAGGGTTAGGATTAGACATAGCATTAATTAGCTGTAGTACTAATTATGTGAATGGAAGGTCCTGACAAAGATAGTAAGACAAATGTGTGTGTGTGTGTGTGTGTGTGTGTGTGTGTGTGTGTGTGTGTGCCAGCCACACGCTCCCCAGCCTCTAGTGGACCTGGTCTTAAGTGACAGCTAATTCCCCCCTAATGAGCCCTTTATATTGTGATCATCCTATTTCCAGTGCTGCCTAATTGAATCTGGTGAATGGGGGCTAGGGGGATTGGAGCTGGGCTGGGGAAGAGCTAATGTGTTTTGATAATCTATAATTGAATTAGCATAGATTAATAGGTGGTAGTCTCGTGTCTGTGTGCAGCAAAAGTGCTTTAGCATGTTTGTGTCAAAAACTGCAGAAGCCTGGCTGCACTCAATCCCATGTTCACCCCACCTGGAAAAAAATAATGAGAGCCCAGAATAATCATTTATTCTGTCTCAAAAGTTGAGAGGCTTTGTGAAGATTTCCCCCTACAGGACACGGCATTAGCGCTGACCGTTTAGTCTGCTTTTTAGCATACAGCACTCATGGAGCAGTCCTCGCTGCAGCCAGGTACCACAGCGACCTCCTGAAAAATACATTTGAGCAGAGTGGACTTGGATCTGGCAAATGAGCTACAT
The DNA here is from genome assembly GCA_028566375.1 of Leptodoras nelsoni. Lineage (NCBI taxonomy): Eukaryota > Metazoa > Chordata > Actinopteri > Siluriformes > Doradidae > Leptodoras > Leptodoras nelsoni. The sequence goes on along the minus strand of JAOVVG010000054.1, from coordinate 12,224,223 downwards.
TATTTTGATAATGGGGTGAAGGCTGTGCGGGTCCATCACCCATCCCGAGTGGCAGGAGGAGGAAGTGCAAGGCCCCCTGTCTGCGCCTGCCCTTTGATATGTTCCTCCATCTGCACCTATGCTCCCATCCGTTCTTTTGCCAGAGGGAGAGAAGGAGTACACCAGCGGGGTCATTATACATTAAACAGACACGGGGGCCGCAGCTTCAGTCGGCAATTAAATGGCTCTCGCTGACACGCGGCTGGTGAGGGAGAAGATTGAGACATTGCAGCCTGCAGGGGCCCTCTCTCTCTCTCTCTCTCTCTCTCTCTCTCTCTGTCTCTCTCTCTCTTTTTCTCTCCCATCTCTCTATCTGATTCTCCCTCTCTCTCTCTCTCTCTCTCTCTCTAAATTGGTGGCAGTCTCAGCTCTGTGCTGATGAGCTGGATGATGCCCTCTGCTTCAAAGACACGGCCATCATGTTTAAACCATAACCTGGGCCTCACAGTGGAAACAGCGCTGGTGGGAGGGGCCATTCAGGGACTGATGGGACACTAAGAAGCAGAGAAGGGGGGAATCTTGGGTGGTGGAACTGAGGAAAATTTAACAAGAATGCAGGAGAATGGGTGGAGTAGGGGGTTCTAATGATGGCGGAGCCACTGATATGGTACAGGTCGCCTTCAGCAGAGGCAGGCATGTGACACAGCGCAAACGCAAACGTGTCAGCGATGACGGGAGGAGAGGAGGAGAGACTTGGGTAAACACCGTCCCCAGAGAGTGCCTCTAACAGAAACTAGTTGTTCTTGTGAGTTTATGCTCATCATTATATTCTGGCTCCAAGCTATGAAGCCAGACTCAGACGGATAATGAGCTGTTTTTTTAAATATTCCGGCTCTTTTTTTCATCATCTTCCACTCTTATTCTGAGATATGTGTAAGGATTTGCACAGCTCACACACATGCATAGAGAAATATTCGCTTGCTTTTACACAGCGGTTTATATAGGCTTTCTCTAGGCTAATTACTTTGTGTTTAGAGAGGATGATGTGATGTGTCTTTATGAGCCTATTAAAGATAACCTCTTTAAGCCCTACAGTCATCAGAAACCAGTTTTATTAATTTTATGGAGACTTGGAAGGAGGGAACAGAAGGAGTTCCCACTAGGTCTGAACAAAAACAAAATAATGATAATATGCAGAAACGGTTAAGTATGCAGTGTGTTAATGCAAAGAAATGCTTAACCATTTAAAATCTTAAAATACCTTGTGAGATTCATTTGTCATCTGCAGTTTTTGCTGAATTCATAGGCTACTAAATTTACATTTACGTTTATGGCATTTGGTAGACACCAATATCTTATCCAGAGTGACTTACATTTATTTGACTTACCCAACTGAGCAGCTGAGGGTTAAGGGCCTTGCTCAAGGGCCCAGCAGTGGCATTTGAACCTCTGACCTCTTAGTCAGTAGTCTTACATCTTAACCACTGCCTATAATAACCCATAATAAATGCCCATAAAAATAAAGAACATAAATGTTATGTGTGTATCTGCCCCCATTTCACCCGTGTCCACTCTGACGATTTACACAGTCTTCTCTCCTCCAGATTCCCTCCCCACATGGTGCCTCCCCACCACAGTTTGCACACTACGGGCATCCCGCACCCTGCCATAGTCACACCCAACGTCAAACAGGAGTCCTCTCACAGCGACATCAGCACGCTCAACAGCTCGTGAGTTCAAAAGCAACACGCGCAAACACACACTTTTAAACACACAGCTTTTAAAAAAAATATTAGACCCATTTTTAATTCAAACTGCCATCAATGCCAAGGCTCGTCTCCTTCTCTGAAAGCATCTGTTTCAAACCAACAGGAAACATCAGGACCAGAAAAAGGAGGATGAAAAGAAGAAGCCGCACATAAAGAAGCCTCTGAACGCATTCATGTTGTACATGAAGGAGATGAGGGCCAAAGTAGTGGCAGAATGTACGCTGAAAGAGAGTGCAGCTATCAATCAAATTCTGGGCCGAAGGGTGAGGGCACCAGGACACACACACACACATACACATGTACACACACACACACACACATACACACACAAACAGACACAAATAGACATGAGCAATCATGTCTTAACTGTTTAAAGATGAAAAATGTATTTTACATACAAATACATGAACTCTGTATTTTAACATTCATTTCTCTTTTTCTGTTTTTCATCAGTGGCATGCCCTGTCTCGAGAGGAACAGGCTAAATACTACGAGTTGGCCAGGAAAGAACGACAGCTACACATGCAGCTCTACCCCGGCTGGTCAGCACGAGACAACTATGTATGTTTTTAGGTTTCTCACACATTTAGGTTAGAGGTTGTTTAATGGGGCTTCCATTATCCTGCAACCTGCACATATTCAGTCATATATACAATCAAATACAGGAATCTAGTCGATGCTATGAGGCATTAATGGCCACGTCAGTTCACCTCACTCTGTAGTTTGAGGTCAGGACGGTGCATCTCCGAGCATCCGCACCACAGCATAGCTTCTCCTCTTCCACGTTTTCATACTCTCTCATGCTTTCATTAGTATTCCAGTGGTTCACCTAAAAAAAGAAAGACAAGCTCAGATCAGAGTAATTAAATAACCGCAGGGCTTAAATGCCTCACAAATCTGATGAAAGAGAATGTCTCTTCACAGCCGAGACAGCGGCAATGGGGGATGACCACACCGTTTTAAGGCCCAGACAGAGTGCAGCGCTGATCCCACGTGCCCGACAAATCGCCCTCCGCCCAATCTGTCACTCCCACTTGCTGTCTGACGCCTCACAGCCAGAGCAAAGGAAAAGAACTAAACAAGAGCCACTTTGGTTTAATACAATTCAGCCTCTGATAATTAACTAATGATTAAATACATGCCCAGGTTCAATAGCTCAACCCTGACCTGGTCAGTGGACAGTTGGACGTTCAGCCAAAGCCACGAGGAGGCAAATCAACATATGAGCAGTTAAGAAGGGCGCTCTCGTCCTCTTTCTTCCCCCCAAGTAATCTGACTCTTTCAAAGAACTCTCCAGAGCCCTAAATTATTTCACAGCACAGGGAAAATGAAGGAGTACCTCGAAAACAAAGGAATAAACACAGAGAAAAAGCGAGAAGGACGAGAGAGAAAGGGAAAGTTGTGCTGTGGCCCGCAGTGGAATTCCACTCCTTCAGGCTTGCGCATGAATAAATGAATGAGTAAAAGCACGGCTCTCTTGTTCAGTTTGTTTCTTGGCCTTTTCTTGCAATATAATAACTAAGGTTCCTGTCTATTTCTTTTTTTTGGCTGCTAACCAACAGGGGAAAAAGAAGAAGAGAAAAAGGGAAAAGCAGCAGGCAGATGGCACTGGTAAGTGAGATGCAATTATGTCTCATATTAGAGCAGATCCATCATCTGTCACAAGGGTGACATCTCAAAGATAAAAGTCCAGCTTTTTTTCTCTTCATCCCTTTTTTTGCCTGCCTCATCTTGTATATAGTTATGCTACCCAATGCAATATTTACACGTTAGACTGCTTGTTATCCCCCACCTCAGCCCCATGTCGAGCACTAATAACATTGAATATGCATGAATCCTACACCCCAGCAAGTCGTCCCTCCAAGCACAGCCCCCTCTCCAGCATTTAGCATAGTGTGTGTGTGTGTGTGTGTGTGTGTGTGTTGATCATGCTTCTGAATGAGTGCTGCTCCTGTGCCAACCCTGACCGTGCTGCCATGTGTGTGTGTGTGTGTGTGTGTGTGTGTGTGTGTGCACGTCATGCCACTGGCCTGTGCTTCATGTTTGTCCCGCCTGTGTTTAACTTTCAGCTGTGCCTGCTGCATGCCTCAAACTGATATATAATAATTCTAATAAATAAAAGGATGAATGAAAAATCACCCATCTCTTTAAATTAAGGAGGTTTGCTAGTTCTTTGATTTTCTTCATTTGACATTCTTCTTTATAATGCTCTTATGATTCTGATTCTTGATCTATATTGTGAGATTTAAAGGAGAAATGCGAGTAATGATAATATTTGCGGTCTTTTTTCCAACATGGAACCCTTTTTGAAGACCTCTCTATCTGTTCTTTTTCTTCCAGAACACAGAGAATATTTTCCAAATCCTTGCCTTTCACTCCCTCCGATTACAGGTGCTAATGTCATTTTGAGTCTTAAATTACTAACTTGCTTTTCTTCCCCCTCTCTTCTAGTTTATTTTCTACTTAATTATCTATCTGTGTGTGCAGTATATTGTATTTATTCCTGAATAATGCAAGCTACATCTTTCTATATTCTTTTTTACTTTGTATTCATTTATCCTTCTTTGAAGTACGAATCGCTTTTGTTTCGCTCTTCCACTCACTTTCATTTTGCTGTTATCCTTATTCGAATTTTCATACTTTCTTTGCTTGTAGTGATCAAATATCTCGTTAAAGATCCTTCTGCGTTAAGAATCCAGTAATGTTAAAGCGTTTCCATTTGACAAACACAAGGTGCAGTGTATTTGTAAATAAACAAAAAAAAAAAGACTTCAAAGGCCAAGAATAACCAGAGACGTTATCAGGGTAAACCTCCTTAATCTGCTGGCTTTAGTCGTTTGCCGGCGCAGCTGCCTGCTCCTCAGCGTGATGTCTTGCGGCCTGCCTTCTTCATCTTCACACCTCCACACACTGGCTGTGAGAGGCTGATGAACGCAGGCCCAAGCTCTCAGCAACCTGCACTCTCTGGCTGTGTAACGTTTCACTGGCTGCAACTAATCAACCCTCATGTCCTTCACAGTAAATCAGGGTACAGGCCTGCGGCAGACATGTAACCATATTTGCTGCATCACGTGCTATTAACAAACAAGCTTTACTTATTTACAAATTTCTGCTTTGCTCTTATTCCTATTTATTCTTTTGCTCTCATTTCTTACTCAATTACCTTTGCATTGATTTCTAACTTACATTTTTTTTACTAATGTCTGAAAACTAACATGAATTTGTCAGTCTGTAAAGTTTAAAGCAATAATTTGAATCTGGGAATATCATTGGAATATACAGTAATATAATGCTGTGACTTGGAGTGATTTAGATTCATCGATTTCCCTTTTATTTCCCTCCATCTCTTCACTTTGTGGTCATTTCTCCTTCCCTCTGCTGGCTTCTCCTCCCTGCATCGGCTCAGACCTGAGTGCCCCTAAGAAGTGTCGCGCACGCTTTGGGCTCGATCAGCAGAATAACTGGTGTGGCCCCTGCAGGTGTGTATCTGGTGTGCTGGCAGGTACGCTAGAGTGGGTGACAGCTGGGAAACTTACACTGGCAACGCCTCCCTGTGTCTGCCTCTCGCAAGCCTCTACCTCTCTCTACACCTCTCTCTCTCTCTCTCTCCACGCCACCCCTTATGCTACCAATCAGCTGCTTTTGCCACTGTGAATCTGGGTCATGCCAAAACATGTAATGATGTATGACTGTGTGGGGTGCACTTGAATGAGTCAGTGCTTTTAAAATGCAATCACAGATTGGCGCCGTGTATATGTGTATTTATTAAACCTGAGCCATACGATCTGAGTGGATACGTTGTGAAATGTATTGAACGTGATGACTAAAAAAGGGGACGTGGCTGAGAAGGGATAGGATTGGAAACTGCCGGTAAGTGTTGGGGAAGTGCAGTGCCAGTGTCCCCAGCTGAAACCTGTGCTCTAGCTACATGTCTTGTTTGTCCAAATGACGTCTTTTGTTTTCCTTGTGTGTTTTTGTGTCTACCTTTTTGGCTAACAGATGCAAATACCCCTAAGAAGTGCCGTGCCTTGTTCGGGCTTGACCAACTCAGTTTATGGTGCAAACCCTGCAGGTATACTCCGAGAGGCACGTTTGGGAAGGATGTAGATCATAATGATGATAAAGAAATGATGAAGATTGATTTCTTCTTCTCACCACTTCTACTGTTTGTTTTCCTTCTTCCAGTCTCTTTAGTATAGTCTTAGTATATATTTGCAACACTGGTTGGTTTTGGGTCTCTCTCTCTCTCTCTGTGTTTCTCTCTGTTTGAGATTTGCTGTAATAGAGCGGCTGAACTCCTTGGGCAGAAAGTGGAACTTTCTGGAGCTATATGTCTGTCTGTGATTATAATCACGCATCATCTATATTCTGTATTTGGCATTACTTTCTACAACAGAAATGATCATTGTAAACCCACTGTTTACCATTTTGTCCATTTTCTGCCCTATGGTATATCTCTGCCATCAGAACAGTCTTGATCAACCTTCTGTATAAACTATGTTGTGATGCAGCCTCTTGTCCTCCCTCCTCAACAGCACCCTTCCCTATCTCTCTGATAACCCTTTACTCAGTCCCAAACTCTTGTCTTTCTGTTCTAACACAAGCAGTCTTTGAATTGGAAATGTGTTGATGGTAGGTATTTGTTTCTGCTAAGTAATACCCTTCTCTGTGTCTCACTTGTGTTTCCTCCATCTCCTGCCTTCATTGCGAATGCCAGATATTTGTCCTGTTCTGTTCTCTTCCACTTCCCTGTGCTGTTCCTATCAAATTTTCATTCTGTTAAATCTTTAAGTCCAACTGAAATCCATAATTATGACTCATTCATTTAAAGTATTCATCCACCCTCAGATTAAGCAGTCTAGATAGGGAGTAGTGTCCCTACAAAGCACCTTGGGTGTCTAGGTGTTTGGCTGCTTTGGGAGAAGCGCTGGTAATTGTGCCCTTTACTCAAGGAGCTGGGAGGTTAAAAGACCTCACTAGACTCGGTTTCCTGAAAGATGTATCCGCACTAATTCCCCCAGAGATGCAGAAATCAATAAGGAACAAGGGGAGATACATAGAATCAATAGGGCTCTTAAAAATGGATATTAGGTTATTTGCAGCCTTTTGACAGGCAGTTAGCACAGCGCTGCACTCTGGAGTGTGTCCAGACAACAGCAAAGTATATTTCGCTCTATGGGAAAGTAAACTGCTACTACCGAAATGAAATGCAGCATAATCGAGTCTATCCTTTCATTTCATTTATTCATTCACCCATCTCTGCCCTTGAAGACATGCACTCTTAAGTACTCTTTACTGAGCTTCTTTGTTCATCATTTCTGTCCCAAGAGTGTTACACTTTTTAGTGGGGTCCCTCACAGCCCTCTACAAACAAAAGCATGTTGTGCATGTCCTTTAGCCACACAGAGTATGCGTCTGAATCAAACGTCTGCTTCTTTCTTCAACTCTACACATTTCTGTCTTGTCTCAGCTCTTTCTTCTCATCTTAAATGCGTCTGCCAGACAGTCTGTACCCTTGTCCTTGTCCCTCTGGCTCTCTTTCTCTTACTTTTGTCTCAAACCTATACTTGTATGGTGCATAAGACCAGGCAGGGGTATAACTTAAGAAACAATCCTCACCTGGATTTCAACAGGACTTAATATTGACCATATAAAAAAAAGGAAAACAGTTCCAACTAAATTCACTTCTTTTCTTACTCCATAGCTCCCCCTATCTTTCTGTTCTCATTTTCACTGTTTGTTTTTTTCTGTCCCTGTCTTATAAACCTGTAGGAAGCTGAATAGTTTAACATGGCCTTGAGGCATTAGATTTGAGTTTTTTTGTGTTTTTTCCCTTTTTGGCAGGGGTATGGGGTCAGGTCATGCTAGGGCAAGGTACACTGAGGGTTTTTAGCTCTCTTTCCATCTCTCTCTGGTTACTCTCTCTTTCTTTCCTCCCGATTCAAAACAGGGTATGCATCCAAGCACCTAGGAGACATTGGAAATCTCTCTCTTTACTTCTCTCTCTATTTATCACTCGCTCACACTCTCACTCAATATCTCTTGCTCTCTTTTCCTCTCGCACCCCTCTCGGCGTACTGGCTTGGTGCTGCTGTGTTTGCCCGTGTGGCTGGCTGGAATGGCTGGCCGTAGGCGTAGCAGACGAGGGAGGGTCCTGACCCGAGCAGAAATGCAAACATGGCGGCGCGACCTCTGTGCACAACACTCACACACATGTCTTAGGGGCAGGCTGAGAGTAGCGCATCTCCTCTAACCTCTTACCTCTCCATCTGAACTCCCCCCAAGGAACATGCAGAAAAAAGCAGTAAAGAGACATGAAAAAAGGAAGGGAAAAAGAGGAGTGTAATAATTCAAGCTGATGTGTTAAAACCGGATGGAGTCCCATGCGGTTTGCCGCGCTGGGGTGGAGTTCTTTGTTTCAAGCTCGTTCTGTTATCCTAGTAAGAAAAAACAAAGAGAGATGTAGTGTTCACCCTTTTGGCTGTGTCCCTCTGAACCTCGGAGGTACTTATTCTTCCAAATTCCTCATCCTAGTGCTTCTTGTCATCACTTTCCCCATCTGTCTCACTGTCTCCTCATCTGGCATCTGTATCTCTGTAGATCCTTCTCCTCCATGTCTGTCTTTTTATGCATGTACGATATTGGTTGGAAGGTGAAAGGAAGTCAGTGGCAGAGAGCCAGTGCTCAGCTGCTCATCTGTTTGTATTGGCATTCTCACAAAGCAATAGCATCCAATTAGATGTCCAATCTATATCTGAAATCGATGGAGCATGGTTCAGTCGTGCTGAAATCATCATTCTGAATGAATATCACCAGTCTTCATATATGCGTACTGAACTGTGTGATGTAGGATGTGCATTTAACTGGATGCTAAGGCTGTGAAAGTTGGAAAGTACTGTTGACATTACGTAGGAGCTAAACAAGCCTGCTCTCTGTTTGCAGGAGAAAAAAGAAGTGCATTCGCTACATTCAAGGTGAAGGCAGCTGTGTCAGTCCTCCCTCTTCGGATGGAAGCTTACTAGAGTCGCCCCCATCCTCTCCCTCCATGGTCCCCAATTCTCCACCCCCGAAAGAGTCCAAACCACAGACTGAACAAATGCAACCTCTTTCACTGACTATGAAACCAGGCCCCTTGGTCTCATCTTCACACCACCATCACCACCTGTCCATGGCTCCGCCTCCGCCCTTAGCTCTGCTGGACAACTCAGGGGTAGGCAAACCCCCCGGCCCCGCCCACAACGGCTCCTTGGACCCTTCAGATGTGTCATCATCTCGCCCCTCAGGCTCCACCTCCTCCCAGCCTGCATCAGTGTGTCATTCCCATTCTCTGTTGCCCAGCTCTGCCCCAACGCAACCACTTTCGCTCGTAACCAAGTCAATAGACTAGGCTAAACTGTCTCCGATTTACCAGCTTTCAGCTCCTCCCTTCTGTCTGCTGACACTTATGTTCTTTTATTCTTTTTTTAATTTTCCTGTCACATATGGCTTTGGAAATTAGTTCATTCTTTTATCAAAGTTCATTGGTCAATATTTGACCTGTCATTATCTAAAATAAATGGAACTATTATAATAATAATAATAATATTGATGATAAAGTGAAATGAGTTGTAGAGTATAGCTACTTTTTTTTTTACTGTACAACAGAAAAAAGAATACCTGTTATGTAAATTGACATAGACATGTTAAAAGACAGATATAAACGTAGTCTAGGTGAGGATTCAGTGAGCCCTTTTCTTAAAGTTGGTTCTTCTTCATTATTTGTATTAAATACGAGCTTGCGAACCAATCATTTTACACCTGTTCAAAACATGGAGGGCACGAGGACCGTGGAGATGCACTTCTCCAGCTGAGGAACAACTTTAATTGTGATGTTACTTGTTCTTGTTTAAATGTACAGAAATATTTGGGGGGTTACTGTGTTAATATGCATTGTTCCATTGCGTTGTCTATTTTTATTTTTTTGTCATTGTTTACCGTGGGAGGGCGGTGGAGGTGGGTTGGGGTG
>JAOVVG010000054.1:12186149-12197028 GCA_028566375.1 Leptodoras nelsoni | reverse complement strand
AAAACATTTAAGTGTGACAAACATGCAAAAAATCAGGAAATCAGGAAGGGGGCAAACACTTTTTCACACCACTGTACTTATTCAACTCATTCCGTTATGGACCACAATCTGATCTCCTTTGTAATAATGATTATTCATATGGTAACCATTTGAATGTATAATATTTATAATCTTGAATCAATAATACTAGTAGCCAACAGGCTCATGTGGACTGATTCATGAATTCATGTAGCTAACAGATTCATGTTGCTTTCTGCATAAAAACACCTGCTGGGATGAGGTATATTTTAGCCATTACATTGCTAGAGCCAAGCTCTTTTTGCTGAACTTAAAACTATTTAATTGTAGCTATACAGTCAAGGCCTTGAACACAGTATAATACTTAATCTTCTATTTTGGATTAACCTACTAAATATATACAAATCATAAAAAAAATTTTTTAGTAACAAAAATGTGATTATCTTTGGAATTCTTTCTCAATCTTTAATTCTTACATTTAGGCAAAACACAATTGTGTAGCAATCTTTTTTTTTACTATAATAATTTGTCCCAACATGTTAAGGACAAATCAAAGGATAATTGGATAATTCAGGTGTTCATCTACATGAACCCAGGAGTCAAAGAATGTATAAACAGAACTTCATATATATATGCACAGGGAGATCTTGTGCATCTTTTTTTATATAACCAGTCCTGACTATAATGCGGTGTCAAATAATTCATAATATGCACGTTTGACACTACAGCTGCTCTCAATATTCAAATGCAGTGTGGATCATAAAGCTGGATGTCTCTGCATGCTGTGCTTCATCCATCATCTCAGCTCACCATCACCTGTCACTACACATCAGCACCAGCGATAAAAAATAAATATAATTTCTGATCCTAAAATATATTACCTTGCCTAATCATAGCACATTGGTATTGTGATCATATATTAAACATACACCTAATTCCTTGGAACACTGAATATTCATATTCACTTTCTGCAGTACACATACACACACTACAGTGGGATCATAGGTGAGAAATGAAGCGTATTTAACAGAAATGAGCAGTGTGTCTGGGGAATAAGTGCAGATCCGAGTGTATAGTCACGCCCAGTGCCCCGCCAGATAGAGATGAATTGTAGGAGCACTAGCTGATGGGTAGGGACACAAGCCTTGACAAGCTTTAGATTCAAAGAATGACAATAGAACAAGCTCAAGCAAATCAATGGTAAGGAAAGCAAGTAGGGTCAACTCTTAGGTACACATGATCAGCACAACAGCTAAATGATGCCATCCATCAGGACGGACAATGCAATTTGCCCTCCATTTCCTCATCAATCAAACTTGATATGTGTGAATCAGTGTCTCTGTGGGGGTATTTGGGTTTGCTGGATGTTACAACAGAGATAGAAAGATATGGCCATTTTAGCCATGTGCACGAAGTTTGGAATATCTTACAGAAGCAGATCAAAATATTTCCATTTGATTTCATCACTCGGCAAAGATTTATTAATCACAGCTCTCAGGATTTGCTGAAATCAGTCAGTCAAGAGATGGAGAAGATCTGGCATCTCATTATAAATCATCTTAATCACAATCCACATATTTAGTGCAGTTCTGTAACTATTATGAGCTTTTCTCTAACAATTAAACACATCTGTATGTGAACCGAGTGGCAATTATACGAGTATGTAACTTCTAATGTTTAATCTTATGTTCATTTCTATTTAATTGTTACCCAAAGACATCTACACAAGGACAGTAAAGAAAAAAAAATACTGGATAGTGCACTTGCTCATGATATTACTCTGAGATTGCATTTTGTTTTTAAAATAATTAAATAATTATTATGTATGCAAAATGCAAAAGTAGTTGAAAGCTTCATATAATACTAAATATTGTTTGACAATTATAATAACCTATGCATCTATATCCTGACCTGTAATTTCTTTGAGATACACGCTTTTGCCTATGACCTCACTCAGATGATTGAGTGATAATTAGCATGTGTCACAACATATAGCCCACAGATTTGTTGAAGATTTCAGGGTTGTATGCTTGAACAAACAGCTTAGTTATCTTCCCTATGGACACCCTGCTGAGCATACGCACAAGACAATGACCTGTCAATCATGCTGTAATGACTGCATAAGCCATGCCTGAGCAGAGACGAATCCATTGTCACAACTACATTAATCTTAATGTTAGTGCTGCTCAGGCTGCTATAACCATGTATATGTTTACCAATGCAATCAGCACAACACTAGAACATGCGAGTCAGGATTTTTCAGTGGCTCACTCTGAATATAAAAAGGTGTGCAATAGAGATGGTACAATAAAGCAGAAACACTAGATGCGAGGAACTGTCGGTCAGTATCAGCAAATGCTCTTTATTCATGTATGAGCCAAAGATGGAAAAGAAGAAGAAATAGATTGGTAGAATAAGAGGCCACACACAAACACAGTTTCTTCAGCTGCCTAAAGGAACAGGTGTGTACTCCCACACAGAGGTCATTCTGTTTCACTAGAGCTTTTTGATCAGAAGGGTTTTTCCCAACGTTTCCAATCCACCTCTTCAGTTATAATTCTGCTGCAAGGCAGGCACCCCACACACACACACACACACACACACACACACACACACACACACACACACACACTCTTTTCTCTGTAGTTTTGGTTGATGACAGTTGTGTTCATGTAACGTCTTTCAAACTCTTCACACACCTCAAGTTTGTATAAAAAGGTAGAAAGATGTAAAGCTTGGGGTTAGGGCTAAAACAAATGTAAGAGCCTCAGCGCTTTTAGGATATTTTTTTTTTCTTTTTTTTTTGAGCCCAGGTTGGCCAAATGATAGATTTCTAATTTGTAGTTATTAAGATAAATCTACTCAGACATAATTCATGACTGTAGAGTTCTTGTTAAAAGGAAAAAAACATTTTCATTAATGAAGAAACTCCAATATGGAGTAGAGTCATATGATTCCAAGTCACTTTTGGCAGTATTTGTGCAGTAAATCACCAGCACCACAGTTCACGAAAATGTTTTGCTTGTTTCCTCTGTTGATTTATGTGCACACAAATGAAACCAAATTGCTGCGGAGAGAAGAATCCTAATCCTGCTGTGCTGCAAGTTATTCATTTTAACCAAACAGTTGACTGCATTGTGGCAAAATATAGATTCATCAATATGGACAAAAATGACTAGACTGAGAATAAAACACCACTAAACTTGTGACACTATGATTGACACGGTAACCTGGAGGACATCCTGTTTCTTCAGTCACAGTACAGGAGCCACTATCACTCTTCTTTGCCACACGTGAGCAATTTGGCTTCCTTCTTCAGGAGGCCAGAAGATCAACATTTCCTCACCAGGACAAGTGGGGCCAGGCAGAGGGTGAGGTTAGAGATCGTAACCTGCCATCTGGGTGTGGCATGATGAACTCATGGTGTTGGGTGTGGGAGATGTAGGAGAGGAGGATGAGGAAGATGTGGGAGTGTGGGATCATGAGCTAATAGAGGTGGGAGAAATCAGAGGTGAGTTGTTTAGGGTGTGCAGATTCAATGTGGAAGATTCAGTCTGTCATCACCTGTCACACTGGCATGTATGTGACAGCCTGAAGCCTTAAAATAACAGAGACAGAAAGTGGTGGTGGTGGGGGACAGGGAGGGGGCGGGCAGAGAGAAGAGATGTCACAGCATGGACTCAGGAATGGCATGGATGTGATGCTGACTAAAGTTACAAAGGTCAATATAAAGAATTTTACATCAATTCATTAAAATATCAGCGGCTAATAGACGATGTATATTTTTTGGTGGCATCAATTTAACTGTTTAATGTACCACTTTTTGTCTCAAACTGCCTTGGAACTTAGGAGCAGATGGAGAGACAGGAAGAGACTCCAGGTGTGCTATGGAAAAAACATCTCCAAGTGAATTTCCATACCTAAGTGCAACAGAGTGCAACATGTATTGCTTCCTTTCCTTCATTGTGTTATTGCTCTGTATTTGGTAAGTCATACATTTACTTATTCATTTATTCATTTTAGCTGCACTTCTTTATCCCCTCTTAATATTTGTCAATATGGGTTTGACCAATATGCTCAGACCCTTTCCTGCAATGCAGAACCCAGCAACAGCCTTGAAAAGCGAGCTTTAAATAAAATGAAGGAGAAGACGAATTGTTGTACAATAACCCTCAACCCCCCCCCCCCCAAACCATGCTGAGATTCCTCAATGCAACCATGTTACATTTCCTATTGTTGCTGTGTTTGTATAATACACATTGTGAATCCTGCCAGAGCCCAGTAAATTACCTCTTTAAACATTCATTTGGCTTAACCAAAAGAAGATGGAAATAAACTCTTTATTTAATATACAATGAATAAGTTAATAAAAAGGATTTCTTTCCCCCCATGCATATGTTTTTCAACTCGTATCCTTCACACTAAATCAGAAGCAGGAAAAGAAATGGGAAGAGAAAGAGACTGAAAAAAATCAAGTCTCAGAATATATGTGTGATCAGAAGTATAAGATCAACAAAAAAAGAAGGAAGGAAGGAAGGAGAAACAGAGAGGGAAGGATAGAGAGAGACTGAGAGAGAGACAGAGAGAGAAGAGACAGAGAGACAGAGAGAGAGCGAGAGGATGGGATATGAGCAGGGACTGATGTGCCTCACAGGGCCCCTCCTGCCTCCCAAAATATCGAGCACGGGAGGCACGGAAGCGTGACAGCAGCGAGGCGGCCCCTCGCTCCCCGGAGACTCAACACCGCTATCATTAGTGAGGGAGACGGCAGGCTCGAGTGGCATACAAACTTCAGCAAAACGTCAAGAGAAAGGAGTGCACCACTGCCGAGCTGGCAAACTTCACCAAATTAATACTGCTGAAAATAAAAGGCAGGACAACTTTCAACCAGCCAGAGAGAGGAGCCAGAAAGAGAAAAAGAAAGAGAGTGAGAGTGAGCAGGTGGGGGGAAAAGGCAGGAGGAAGAAAGTATGGGAATGTGCTGGGTTCTCACTAGGAGATGTGTTCGTTTTGGAGATCTGTGGCTGTGCTTTTCTCTGCCTCAGCGACTCAGACAGCGTTTGAAGACAAACCACACCAAGAATGACTTCCTTTCTGATGAGGTCATCAGAAGTCTGGAAGATAGAAGACTGCACTTCTCTGGAGTTACATTCTGCCTAAAATCAAAATCCTAATTAACGCACACACATCCAAAAGCCTGCACATGTATGCTTTCAGTCAAATTAAGCCAAGTGGAAGCTAAACATGGAAATTATTATACAAACCCCCATATTCCTTCTACAGTTTAATCTAGTCCTATACAGACCACAGTGAGGTTTTTCAGGCAAAAGTATACACATGAAAACCTAGACTGAAAATCAGCCCCATGACGGACACTTTGATGAACATCTGTTCTGCCGGCTGCTCCGTCGTGCCATCCTACCACATGCATATTACAGTGATGAACGATGAAGTAATCACGGTGTCATCTCATCATAACTACCGTTTAAAATGTCTGCTTGAGCACTGAAGCCAAAAATGGGTTAAAAGACTCAAAGCTACAACGTGTCAGTGCTGTAATGACCCATTAGAGTTAGACAAATAAACAGGGCTGAAAATGACCGCTTTGGATTCTTGGGCATTCCTAGCATTTGACGCACATACCACAGAGGATACATGAAAAAACACACACAAATAGACAGAACAATAACTAACTTAGAAATACTATACTTGAACAGCCATCCATAGACTCACATAAGTTCACAGCAAGCCAGATCCTTACATAGATGGAGTATATATAGGTATATACACCCCAAGCCTGAGTACTCCATCAACATTTAACCAAACAGACATTAAATGTAAATGTTGCAACATCCTGTTTTCACAAGAGGCAGAAATATTTGGAGTGACTATATCTGTCAACCAAACCTACAATTTCCCATTATTTTTATACAAATTCTCTCCAGCACTTTAGAACATCAAGTGGGAGAGCCAGTAGCCTTCCTGAAGATACAGCCTGGCACTAAACTTGGAGCGCTTCAGTTTTATGCCTGCTCATTTTAGAACAGAGAGAGGAGCAGAAGGGTGAAATCTCATGTAGGAGACGTGTGACCTGAACTCCAACGCATCCAACAGCTATGTTACTGAAGAAACCGAAGACATTCTCTTTAGCAAATCAAATGCAAGTTAGTTACATCAAGGACATTTTATCTTTTACTGCTCAGTGCCTGGCAGAAATAAATGCACAGGCACTATTGTAAGAGCAAATGCATTGATTTAAGGAACAAAGCTGCTGCTTTTCAGTAATAGCTCTTTTTGCCATTTCAGTGTTTCACTGACCCATATGTTCTTAATATTGTTCCCTTCGAAAAGATAAGAAGTCTTTCCATTCAATTCTCTATTGACTTGTGCCTTTAATGCCATTAAAGTACATAAAAAGTTGGTGCGTGATATAAAACTATTACGGGTATTTGATATAAAAGAGAGTAGCTTAGCTGTTGCTGTTCTAGACTGTTTGTTATTTTAAGTACGGAACTTTTACAGTCTCTTTTAAGATATCTGATGCAGCATGACATCAAATGTGTCTATTAACTTACACAAGCACAGAGAGGGATACACACGGCTGATTCATCTCTACTCCGTTTTATTATATTTCTCACATTTACCCAACAGAATTATTAAAGACATGCTGAAGCCAGATGCGTACTAAAATGTTGCCTGCTATTTATAGTGCAAACCTCCACTCCTTAGATGCTAATCTTATCAGAGGGACTTTTTACCCCCACTTTTACACAAATCTGGGTTTAAATATGGCCCCTCCTCCCCCTTTCGACTCTTACTGAAAATACACAGGATTAAGACAATGCATTTCTTTTTAACATGAAATAATAAAATATCAAAGCACCCGATGTCTCCTTTGGATCTCTACTGATTTCCCCTGTTTTTCTTCTCTCTGTCTAGACCGGATAAAAAAATTATGTGCAGAAAAAGATTTGCGTGATGACATGCACAATTTCAGAAGAAATACATGCCGAACCTGGAGTAACAGCATACAGGAGAAAATACAAAAATCAAAGTCCCCTTCAGCTCCATCACACTGCCTGTTCCTCACAAACACTAATAATCACCCTGCCTGCTTTCTTCTCTGCCGGTGGAACATATTATTTGCTTTGATTGCACTGTTTAAATGATTAGCACGACAGTTCTGTAGAGACAGGTGTAGAGATGAGGAGTGTGAGAGCTCCATCCCCTGCTGAGTGCACCGTGTCAGGCTGAATGGAGATGAGCTCGCCCCTGTCACATCACACACGTACATGAGAGCTACTGTCCACACACACGCGGACACAAACAGTGTGTTTACCAGACCAGGAAAGTATAAAGAAGCTAATCATCACTTTTTCAACAGCTGTGCATTTGAATCTGGGTTTGTATCAGTAATAGGCAGACCACTTTTAATCTCCTCGTATGAGCTAGAGAACAGCCATGTCTCCATGGTGACAGAGGTCTGCTTGGCGCTCTGGAGATGCTCGGTGCGCGAAGAGATGAGATGATTGACTGATGAAATGATTAACTATATCCCATAATCCCATTTAACACTAGCTATATGGAGAAAACTGCTAGAGCTCATTTCATTCAACACCAACTGATGGATAACTAATTAAAAGTGTGGAAAGCAGACGCACGTTATCTTGCTGTAACAAGTAAACATTCATTCCTGCTATAAAAAAAAGCATGCAGAAAAAGCTCTTTGGCCACAATTATATCATTTAAATGAAAATCCAGTTAAATAGAACATTAATTCAGAAGAAAGCATATTTAACATCAATTGGCTGAAAGCATCATTGTACTTTAGTCACAGCAGTCCATCAGTTCAGTCTAATATTCCTAAATTAGACTGAAAGGTTTATTTTTAGGCATTTGAACACACTACATTCAGATCCACAATAAAATGAAGCTTTCATTCTAACTGAGGCAGCAAATGCATTTCTCAAACTGGTCCCCATCAGTGCTAAGTGTAGGTGGCATCATCTGAGAGACCATCATCTCCTATGTTCTGTCTACACCCGACTGTCCCTGCAGCCACTAATCATGGCCATTTTGTTAGATACACATGAATGTACAATTTCATTGTAATGGTGTGTATTTGTACCTTCACATTAACTGGATATATAAACGGGTAAGTGGTCACTGTAAATGGTCAAATCTGTAATTCAAATAAAATATAAACGTAAAAAAAACTTTTACATTTAAAAATCACAACACATCGAACTTGTTTTTTGTAGAATAGGCACTTAAAAAAAAAATACCAGCACACTAGAGTCCAAACCTCAGAAAAGAAATGAAATAAAATAAACGGTGCTCTTCATAAGCTGTATATATACGACTACATTTCGGAGAAATGACTCGAACGACTTATACGATATTAAGTAGGCGAAATTAGAAAACAGATCCATTCTAATAATAATAATAATAATAATAATAATAATAATTATTATTATTATTATGATTATTATGATTATTATGATTATTATTATTATTATAAGTGCGCAAAATGCGCAGGCTATAGTCATACTATAAAATCTAAACATCTAAATTGTAAAGTGCGAAATATAGTCTAGCCTAAATGAATCGCTTCATAATAATAATAATAATAATAATAATAATAGCTGCTGTTGTTGCTGTCATGTATTATTTATGAAATGTCGGCTATGCCTATTAAATTCTATTAAATAACATATCAGCATGTTCACTGTGAAGGTCCAATAAAATCTGAACAGTTGATATTTATAAGACAGCGACTGATATGATGTGTAGTAAAGTAAAGCACTTGATCATTTCATTTCCTGTTTTAATGCACAGTTTCTAATCGCTGCTTTCTAAAAAGCGGTTTCTTAAAAAATACCGTTTCTGTTTCCAGCCCAGTGATCATGGCTTATCCCTGACCTGCACATTTTATTCTTCCCTTCTTCCTCAAAACATTAAACCAGGTTGGGGGTCATTGCTATAGTTTATAACCTCATATAAAAAAATAAACTCCACTGAGATGCTTCCTTACCGATTTATCCAGTCTGCTCCTTAAAGGCCAGAGACGTAGCGTACACAAACACATCTGGCGGCATAACAACAGTTGGAGATATATTTTAAGAGCATTTGCTGTATATATTGTTTATTTTTTTTAGGCCTTGATCGCTTAAAAGGCCTCCTTGTCTTCCATATGCTTCAGTGTTTCAGAGACCCGTATTTATCGATCTGTTCACTAAACAGAGCCTGGCGTGTTTTAACTGTGTCTTTACCGCCACCTGGTGGCCAACGTGCAAAACTACACAATTGAGAGAACCGTGATCAAACTCGTGACACGTCCTTAATAGTCCTTCATTATTCCTTTTATTCTTTCATAAGACATTTTTATTATGAATGACCTTTTTATTAGATATAATATATAATATAATTTATAATATATAATATAATTTATATACATAGTTTATATAAAATATAAAATCAGTAATTGCTGTGTAAAGTTTAATTGTGAATATTTAATTACATTTACTTTTTAATTAAAATGCATTTTAAAAAGCAGAAACCATTTCACATGTCCACAGCTGATTACTGAGACATCACAACGATGTTTCTGTGTTTTTCCAGCTCCATTCTCGCTGGGCATTTAAATCTGAGAAGAAAAACAGCTACAAGCAGCAACCCGAGTCTGAGACTGGACCACAGTGTGTAGTGAGATAGACAGACCACAGCTTGTGCTGGGATTTTTTTCGCCACGAGAGCCAAATGTAGCAAAGATAAAATGAAAGTGTTCTTTTCTTGCCCATTCCTTTGCCAACATCTGTCACTTTCAGTGCTCTGCTCTCCAGTTTGTTTTTTCTCCCAGCTTTGTGTGCACACATCTCATTTGCAGTGCGTTATTATGGTGTGCGTTGATTACTCCTGGCAGGTGCAGCATCCCCTCTTGCCTACAGTAGTGATTGTGCAGCCACGCGCTGTCTGGCAGGACTGCAGCCACCTCGCGCTAAAATAATGAAGCCCTGAGATAAGAGCGCACTCAGCTTTCTGCTCTGACTCAGGGCGAGCAGAGATGAACTGTCCCTCCCTGAACTACTGTGGCTCGGACCCTCGCACACACATCCACACACACAGGAGAGGATTAAAAAGCCTCGTCTTTCCGTGCCTCTGGCACTCGCACGCTTACAGCATCTCTTGGAACAGCAGATGAAAATATGAACAGAGAGACAGAGAAGAAGAATCAGGAATAGAAGGAAGGCTAGAAGAGACAAAAATGTGTTGAAGTGAATCCTCTGGTGATGCACTGAACTTCCACGGGACAGAATGCACTAAGGTTTGCTACTTCCAGTTGACTCACATACATGGAATAGCTGAATATGTTTAAACCAATTACAGGCAATCCACATGTGATTCAGTCACAGCTAGTGTCTATTTCATAAATAATAATTAAAAACTATTCTAAATCCCAGAAAAACCCAAACAAACAACAAAAGCAACAAAAAATGTATAAAACATATACCAAATAAAGAATAAGAGACATCATAAACAGTGTACTGGGTAGTTAATAACAACAACAACAACAACACCTATAATAATAATAATAATAATAATAATAATAATAATAATAATAATGACAAGAAGGTATATTAGTATTATTATTATTATTATTAGTAGTAGTAGTAGTAGTTTTTTAGTTATTTGAATTACAATTTTAATTATTCGATTTAATTTCATTTTCTGAAATAGCTTTTTCCAGTTAAAGTCCAAAATCTGATAGTACTTTGCATGTAGGCCAGACTTTACTCACTCTATCTCATCACTGAGGAGTTTGGAGCAAAGCTATGCAGACCGCCATAATGAAAGGCTTCAT
>JAOVVG010000054.1:12055876-12071902 GCA_028566375.1 Leptodoras nelsoni | reverse complement strand
TAATAATAAACACATTCATTTAAAAATAGCATTTTGTGTTTACCTGTGTTGTCTTTGACTAATATTTAAATTGGTTTAATGTTCCAAAACATTTAAGTGTGAGAAACATGCAAAAAATCAGGAAATCAGGAAGGGGCAAACACTTTTTCACACCACTGTACTTACATGTATCCTGCTTTACAGCACAGTAACCAGATGCTCTTCAGAGAAAGGACTCAAAGAAATGGGAATTATTTTTGAACTGTTTTCCTGTTCCGGTAAAAAAAACATAGCTTAAGATTGCTCAGTTGACTTGATTTGTGCCCCAGGTATAACAAATCCTCAGATCAGGCATAATATCCTGAGGAACAAGATGTGCTTCTTGGCTTATAGAGTAGCACACATATCAAGAACATTGTTCTTGATATCTGATGTTTTTGATATCTGTGTGCTACTATATAAGCCTTCTTGGCTTATACAGTAGCACCCAGATATAAAAAATGTCTTGTTCCTCAGACTCTGAGGCCTTCTTGCCCTCAGGATTTATGCAAATGGTGTATGCAAATGGTTGGTCACCCCTCACCAAATTCCATATTTTGTTGAAAATAAATAAACACAGCAGCACATTTCAGCAGAAAATAATGTTAATAAATAGCATTTTCTATAATGTTAATGCACAGTTACTTTATGTTTGATTAATTAAAAAAAATATGCACAAAGGTTTGGACACCCTAGTAAGTCAATCCTTATTAACAACCCTTTTGGCAGATATCACAGCATTCCCATGCTTTTTTATAGCCAACTAGGAGTCTTTCTATTTTTGTTTTAAGAAATTTCAACCACCACATTTCTAGTTCTGAGATTCTTGGGCCATCTTGTATTCCTAATGACATTTCAGACAGTGGAAATTGCGAGCTGGAATATTTTTAGAGACTTCCCCTGCTCTGTAGCCATGAATTAACTTAATTGTCAGATACTTAGTCAGCTGCTGAGAGGATCCCATAATTGTTGGGTGTTAGGACAAGGTTAAAAAAATCAGAGAATTTAATATCCTCTGATTATGTGCTCCATTCAAAATGAGTCCTATTAAGGCTTAAAAGCTCAGTAATATCTGAAAAGGAGTCCAAATATCTGCATATACCATAATTACTATTTCCCGCTGTTTTGTATAATACAAATATAAATATAAGACAAATATTATATAAAGGAACCGTGCATTGCCAAGGGTGCCTAAACCTTTGCATACAACTCTATATAGAGAGAGTTAGAAGCCTGATGTGAAGGAGTCACATGGTGCTCAAGGTACATTACTGCTTAAAAAATCCCTATGCTATCAAGTGTGCATGTGTGTTCACTAAGGATGGAGGAAGTAGGAGAAAAAGACAAATAAACTTCATATGGCTGCTGACACATGACAGGACACTTGAATTTAATAAGCACGTCCCTTGAATGAGACCTTTATTTATATAGTTGGGCCAGCTGGATACACAGACAAACAAAAAAATAGTATATCATCCTTAAAGTCCACATCTGAAAATAGTGGAAAATGGACATTCCTTCAGAGAATATTGATGGATTTTATTTCCATCCGCTATGTAATCCATCATAATCAAAAACCTGTTTCCGCTTAAATCTCCTCATTATCTCGAAGACATGACTCAATAACAGAGAACATCCAGAGTTGGATACCTTTGTCATCCTTAACGTTTTACTGTGCTTTGCCATATATTCAATTGCTGGGATTGATTTGCAGCTGTGGGGTTAAGTAGAGCCAAAAAATCACAGAGGGATTTCATTAAAGACACTTTTATCACAAAGCCGATGCCATCACCTCAGACGATCATCAAAAGTGATATTAACATAGTATATAACCTGTCTTGAAAACTCTTTCTGGTATGTCCTAACTGTCATTAGTGCATAAATCACAAGACAGCCTAAAAACAGGACTTTAGAGTTTGCTCTCTCATGCAGTGCTACATATATGCAATCAGTACATGATATTTTCTTCTGTGAGTGTTATATTTTTGTATTGCCTTAATTACAATAAGCAACATTTATGTTACGTGAAACCATGTGTGTAATTATGTTAATTTGAATCACTTTGAATGTCAGTATTTAGCACCCTTTGCATTTTTCATATGTACAATGGAAAGGTACATGTATAATACAGTGAATTATAATTTTTAACCCCTTTTATGATGTATTTTTTTCAAGCATGTCAAGGTTGCAAAAAATGGCTTTAATATCCATAGAAAAGACAACATTTAGCTCTACAATGTAGAGGATCTGGAATGTGATACAAAATATAAAACTGATTAAGGCATTATAGGTACACATACAGCAAAGTTAAGGGAAAGACCCACTGACAAAGGATCAGTCATTAATGGCATTCGTTTAAAAAAAGAACATGGCACTATGACTCCCAGAGCTGAAAAAAAAAACTATTGGAAACGGATGCTATGTGATGGATATTGCTGACATTTGAGTATGAACTTGGTTTAGCGTACAAGTACAATCTCTAAGTACAGGCAAGTACAATCTGTGATGTGTACTAGTGCCTTGTACAAAAAAGCTTAAAGAGAACTGGCTGCATCTTCAGATTCCTTTATCATAAGTGGATTCATGATGCTGGTGGAAACGATGAGATAAGTGCTACTTAAAATTCATTTGGCCATGTGCAATTTCCAATGCTCTAACTACACCAAAATAGTGTAACAGTAATTTGTGGCGAATCATCATGTCAGTTTATCACTGGAACACTGTAGTAGTAATACCACCTCCAACTGCATACAGAGACGGGTAACAAATTAAAGGAAAGACACTTTATACAAAGGCACTTTGTGTTGGTTTTTCCTTTAATTTGTCATCATCTGTATATATTTACATTAGCTTCAAGTATACACATTATACATCTTCTTTTGCCTTTTCCATACATCATTCTGTTAAATAAACACATCTTTGACTGGAAACCACTGATTTGTTTTTTCATGTCAAGTTCAATTCTATGACAACACATGAAGAATTGGTTGGGAAATATTTGTGAATTCCTTAGCTATAAAAAGCTGGATTTAAAGACTGTTTAACTAAAGCATTGTAACTAAGACAAAACATGTCAAAACGGTTCACTGGTGTTAAGAACTATAACTCAGATGTCTAACAGGGAATACATTTTAAAGGCAGACTAAGATTTTGACATTTCACCTGTGATTTTAAATGTATGTGAAAACTAATAAATAAGTATTTACAATTCGTAGCAAAAGCAAAAACAACCTGTTAATTCATAAACTTGCACAACAGAAAAATAAGTTATCACAGAAACAGTATTATTCTGAATATCATACATCTCAAATCAACACTTGTAACCAATGCAAAACTACTCTTTAAAATGACTAATATAACACATTCAAAAAGACTATATGGCTACATAAAAATGATAATATTCAAACCCTTAGGTTTATATTCAAGAAGACAGGACTTAATTTGGTATCATGAAGGGTAATTGTGCAACAAAGCGGAGAGAGACATTTAAGGAAATACACTGGTATGTAACTTTAACTCCTTATCTTGGCTGTCCAAAATGGAGTCAGTTTCACTGTCGAAGGAACCTGGAGTTCATAAATCTGTGCATTCTAAAAAAGTGAAAAACACTGCATATGTTCTCAGAAGACTGGTCTGCAACTCTTGTTCTGAGATCTCAGTCAATGACAGGAGTTGTAGGGTATCAAAATCAGTTGTCTGTAAAAAAAAAAAAAAACACCACCGCATTAATAAAGTAATTAAACATAGCACTAAATACACAAAGCAACTGTGCATTCTAATCAAGCAAAGCATCTCACCTCTGCATTCATATTTGAGGTCAGAGAAAAAGACAAGCTCTTGAGAGAAGACAAACAGCCCTAGTCTACCACCAGCAAATGTCTTGTCATAGACCGGCCCAGAGTCTGCCATGATCTGCTTACCTTCATACACTACAACCCTGAAGGCAAACAAGAGACAGAAAATAAATCATAAATTCCCTTTTTAACGACTTAATGTCTGAACGTTGCATCATTTTATACAATTATAAAAGTAAGGGAGAATGGATTCTGCATTTAATTTCTTCCTGATTATAGATCTAGACCCAGTAATTTCAATGTTAATTAAAATAATACTTAGAGCAAATCCTTCTATAAATAAGATTTATGGACAACCATAACAACTGTTCAAGAACAGCATGTGACCCAGCAGTGAGACTATACCTAATGAAACCAGTCTTGGGTCTGTGAATAAGATGCCAGCGGTAAGCTGTGTAGTCTTTCCAGCCAATGTTCTTCGGATCATGCCAGAGTGTTCGTACCTGAGCAGTACACAGGCCAACAAGCAGGTTTTAAAAAAAGTTGTTGTTAGTCATAGGTGAACCATGAATATTAACAGCTCTGCACTGCTTGGTGTTTAACAAACATGATTCAGGTCATCGTCTTTATAACTTTCTAACATCTTTAGAAAGGGGACTTTCAGGACCCCATATCAGGATCAGGCATATAAAGAGCGCACCTGGTTTTTAGTGTTGCCTGTGTGCCAGAGGGCATTGCGCAGGTACTCTCCCGTGCCAGTGGTAGAGTTGACAACTTTGAGTGACACTCCAGAGAGACCGAAGGCCTTCGATGGTTTGTCCTCCCAGTAGGTCTGCGTTATCTGTTTCCACATGACCACGTAGAAGCGTCGACTGGACTGATAGCCAAACACGAAACCTGCGTAGTCGTCATCCCGATCCGTGTTCACATAGAAGGTTCCGCTGAAATCCACGGCACTGAACTCATCATAGCCTGTCATTACACATAGATAGGTTATACCTGCTGAGTAAATGTAGAAGAGTGAATACATGTTAGTTGTGTCATGCTATTTGCTTACCAACTGCAATGCCAGGGTCAGAGTTAGCAGTCTGAACCAGCTCTTTGCCCTGGTTTCGCACCACCCAGTGAGGGTCAATCTGAAGAGTTCCCTTGGGATCCAGGTGCACCATCTGAAACTTCCTGAAGTCAGTAACACTAATGCCACTGTTCTCTGGGCACACATCGAAGAGGTCAGGGATGTTGTCGTTGTCAAAGTCATCTTTACAGGCATCACCACGGCCATCTCCTGCAAAATACAAATTACCAATAAAACACGTTGTATGTACAACAAAAACCTGTGCTGACAAATACACAATAAATGGTAGATTATTAGTAAAAATGAAAAAATACTGAAAGCATATTGACCTGGAATCTACAAAAGTGCATTCACTGTTCCATTATAACTATCCTGAATGTATATTTGACTGAAGACAACTGAAGACAGTCATTAATCCTTTAGATACAGATCTTATACATTTTTGTACCAGTTAAGATTTATGTATTTCATATTGCTTCTCATATCATGCTCTTTTGATTTTCTCATTTTTTTATGAGACAGGACCTTGGATTACCTTCATAAGAATCACGCAACATACCGTAATAAACCCCACACAAATGACGGGAGGTTCATACACTGAAAAAACACATGTGGGAAGCCCAGAGGAACATTCCAGAAGAAATGTGTCTCATGTCTCAGAGTTCCCTGATGATCTGCAGAGAGTTTGCAAGCCTCCATTTCAACATATCACAAATCACGTTTGCCCCGGGCGACCCCTACCTCTCTATAATCTTCACCCACAGCTCTCGCTTTCTGCAGGCCATGGCACTAGGTGCATTCCTGACATCTTTAACCCTGAAACTAAATTCATTTATTTTAATCAGTATAAGCAAATATAGACTAATGACTAATGGCCGTTGGGTATTAGCATTCTAGTCTCATTTCAAGTCTAATCCCATTTAACTGGAGGAGGAATTTGCCCCGAGGTAGGTTTGAACCCTTGACCTGCTGTGTTATCACTGAGTATTTTATAAAGCAGCTTAGAGATAGTGAGTGAATAGAGTGGCTGCCACATAGTCAGAGTTATCCTGCCCTCACCGTTTTCATCCTTCTGATCTGTATTAGGCACAAGCCTGCAGTTGTCCCGATCATCAGGAATTCCATCATTGTCATCATCATGGTCACAGGCATCTCCTTTACCATCATTGTCATGGTCTGCTTGGTTAGCATTGGCAACATAGGGGCAGTTATCCAGGTTATTCTGATGTCCATCCTCATCTATGTCCTGGTTGTTATCACACTGATCTCCAATCAAATCATTATCTGCATCCGTCTACAAAAACAAGGCATTAGAAATAAGGTCTTCGCAGATGTATTTCCCAGAAATAATTCATAGTAATTTTAAACATCCTCACTTGCTGTGGGTTGTAGATCAGTGGGCAGTTATCACACTGGTCCCCAACCCCATCCAAATCTGTGTCTTTCTGGTCAGTGTTGTAAACATAGGGACAGTTGTCTTTTTCATTCAGAATCTCTGGAAATCAAGAAAAGGAACATTAGTCACTACCTGTTTTTTTTATATTTAATATAAGAACACATGTCAGTAATATATTAGGAACAGGTCAGGAACAGGTCAGGTCTCGTACCATCTCCATCGATGTCAATAGCACAGGCATCTCCTTCACCATTGTTGTCTGTGTCAGTCTGAGCAGGGTTGGGCTCATAGGGGCAGTTATCACACCGATCCCCTATAGCATCCTTATCGTAGTCATACTGCCGAGGATTGTACATCAGTGGACAGTTGTCCTGAAAGTAAAATAGTGAATTTTTTATTTTACAAGGTTAGTACACAGAAGTGTGTATTCATTCTGCATATTTTACTCATTAGTGTTAGTGAAAAGCTGTGATAAACCCTCACCTGTTCATCCAAAATTTCATCATTGTCATCATCCTTATCACAGGCATCTCCTTGTCCATCACTGTCAAGGTCTTCTTGACCAGAGTTGGGAAGGGTTGGGCAGTTGTCCTAGAATTGATATTAAATGAATAAGACTGACAGTGATAAATGTTCTGATACTTCAGCCTATTTACATAATAAACTTTAAAAATAATGAAGTCAGTCAGCTGTGTTATGCATGCTTTTGCCAGGTGCTTGTTTACTGTCTTTTGTTCTTTATGTGCATATGTTCTATTTCCAAACCTGATTTTTATATAACAACTTGCAGATTGCAGTCCTGGTTTCTTTCCAGGGCACATTATTACGTAATCCACCATTTATCCACCATACAGGAAGAATGACGAATTCATAACTTTTGCGAGTGCTTTTCTCGTACTTTTATTTCCCCTTTAAAGACATGCAAGGGTTTTGCTGCATATGCAATATATTATTACAAAATGCACAATATTTTGGCATTTGGCATTGGCATTCTTTTGGTATATAGTTGATCTGAATGATATTGTGGGCCAAATGGATTGTTTTTTTGTGTGTTTTTCTAAATCTATAAAATACACTTTCCCCATGTCACATCTAATATGATAGTAACATCTCATTAGATAGTAATATCTTATTAGTGATTAGATTTGTTAGCAATATATTGGGCCATGAATTTGCAGGTCATGCTCATTAATAAATGTCAGCTATGCAGTACCTTTTTGCAATGGTATGTAGCATTGGCTCCACACACCAGATCTTGATTGGGCCAGCCATCGAGATCAAAGTCCTCCCCACACACAATGCCATCTCCAGCATAACCAATACGGCAGTCGCACTTGTACATGGGCTCAGTGACGTGGCTGAGAAAGATACACTCAGCATTCTTATGGCAACTGTGGGTATTGTCTTTACATGGGTTGTAAGGTTCACACACCTATACAAGAAAATGTAATGGTCAAATAGAAACACAGAATTTATAGCTTAAAATACTACCATGCTTGTAACTCTTGTGAAGGAATGAATATGCTCTGTGAGCTGTCTGACCTGTTTGTTTGTTTTAGCTGACTCTACTCCAAGCCCATAGGGCTGAGAGCCTTTGTAACGTGGAGGGCAGGGCAAACAATGGAATCCTGGGTCTGTGTTCACACACTGCTGAAACCCGCCCACTTTATGACACGCATCAGACACCATGTCACACTGCACAAGACAACACACAGAAGAGCTTGAAATTGTCCAAGGCTTGAAATGTACATAATATTCTTGTTGTAATCAGTGTGCTATGAGACTTACCTCATTCACATCTTCACAGAAGGTTCCATTACCACGGTACCCAACTGGACAAGGCCCACATTCCCAAGAGCCATCAGTTGCAGTGCTGCACTCCACGCCCCCGAAGCATGGATTTGAAAGACAACCATCTAACAGAAAAGTCAAAACCATGATTTGTATTGTCTCTCATGCGTTGTTCAGAATATGTACAAATGACATGATATGTGTTTAAATATGGATGTTAAAAAACATTGTATATTGCAAAAGAAATAATGGGTTTTGTGGATACTTACTAATCGGGCAAACCTGTTTGTTGCACACTTCATTGTCTATAGAATCACCCATACATTTCCGGCCTCCATGCTGTGGAGCGGGGCTATTACACTCCCTCTCACGACTTTTCAGACCCCCACCACATGTTGCTGAGCACGCTGGCCAGGGTGACCACGGGCCCCAGCCACCATCGACTGTTTAAACACAAAGATACACCACATATATTGCGTTAAGCTTTACGATACACACATGAGCCCTAGTCTCAGATCTGGGTTCAGGAAGGATGTATTGTGGCATGGTGAGAATAATGTTTGTGTGATGGAAAGCTTTTTCTTTGCTTCAGGCTGGGGTACACATTTACTTTGACACAACATCTGTTATTTGGTTAGATGTTTTGCCCTCTTTGCTCAATTATACCACAATTATACCACAATAACAAATGCACAATTATACCTATTAAATAAGAGCATTCCTTTTTGCTTCAAAATAGCAAAAGTGAAAATATCAGATTATTACTATTCACATATATTATGACCATACAGTATAGATGCTCATACAGATGTCTGCTACTTCCTTTAAAGTTATTATAAAATGGTAATTTATCATAGTATAAATCTAAATAAATGAAGGATGTGTGAGTTCATACATATCCTATCAATAAATAGCTAAAGTAAGCAGAGTAATGCGCAGACTGTCTGTGTTCTCATGAGCTGAAACAATCATTTAACTCATCAAGCAATTGGCTAGATCTTAAATGCTTGATTAGTTTGGCTATAAACCCCCTACTATGCTTCCAGCTAAACACAGTAACCTCTTGTTTCCCTCTGGACAATCTCACTTATTGGGCGTGTCATGCAAGTCTTACCCATAATCCTTTGTGGTATGAGTTGCCAGCCCTATAGCTGTGTATCCTCCAAGCTCTAAGGATAATATGAGCCCTGGAAAGAATGACATCACTCTCCTGCTCTCTCGTTCTCGGCTCAGCTTTGGGCAGCAGGGAGAGGATGGGTTTAAAATGAGCACATGTGTGTATCGCTTGGACTCACTCGGGCAGGGCTTAGTCTGGCAGCTCTGGGTCTCTCTTCCTTCACCGTTGCAGTCTTTGCCTCCTCGCTGAGGAACAGGAGAGTTGCAGTGGCGGATGCGAGTGATCAACCCTTCACCACATGTCACTGAGCACGAAGACCAGGGGGACCACAGACTCCAACCACCATCCTGACGAGCTAAACACACAGGAAGTCGATGCTTTCTCCATTTACCCCACTTTTTCCACTTGCCCCACAAAGAATTTTGACTGGCACAAGGAAAATGATTTCCATACCTCTGCGGTCACATTTTCCTAAGCTGCACCTCCGAGTCTGGATCAAGGGGCCAGAGCATGTGTTGCTAGTGTCGTCACAAGATCTGCCTCTTTGTTGCGTACCGCTGCCACAGGTGACAGTACACTGAGTCCACTCTGACCATGGAGACCAGCCGTCCTCACTGTCCATTGCTGGCTCCCAAAACAGACACAAATACGATAATCATTTTTTAAGATTATAATAATTTATTATAATTTTAATAAGATTATAATATCTTTAAAAAGTATGATTATATGAATAGTGTGAGCACTCACGAAGGCAAACTGGACAGCACTCCCCATCAATGAAGGATGGATTGGCACAGGACACTGGTGGGCAAGTGATCTGACGACACACCACTTTCCCATCCTGGCATGTGCATTTGGTGCAACTGTCCACTATCCAATCCTCTTTATTCTCAAACAGTCGCCCATCCTGCCAGCATATGCTCTGCTGCACTGGATCCTGCATCTTATTCAGGGTCTCACGCATAGCAGTGTTCTCCTCTGTCTGAAAACCAGTACTAAATAAATGAGTTTCCACATAATCTTGATGAGCCAAAAGGAGCTGTTTTTTCAGCCAGGGTTCCACATACCTAATACCAAGTCTATGCAGGCATATGGTTTTTGCCACGTACTGTCCTTAAATAACCATAAATTTTCACACGTCCACCAAAGTAAAACACTCTGCAAGAATTCTTTCCGCAGGTATGTGAGTAAACAGTAATTATGAAAAATGCCACAACCGGCAACATGACATGTCTGTCTCAACTCAGAAAGACTGTCTAAGAGACTCACCACTTTCTGCAAGCCATCAATGAGATTGCTAACAACAACACGGAGGCCCTTGAGCTCTTGGAAGAGGTTGGCCAACTCCTCACATGAATGCTCACACATCATCTCAGAGGGGCTCATCGTTGGGGGGTCTGTGTTTGGGCTGATCAAATTAGTGGAAATGGAGGAGGCAACATCCACCAGTTCAACATTCTCACTCACCGTGTTCAGCTCCTCTGTGCACAGAGAGGAAAACAAAAGCATGATTGATTAAATGAGTGTTAAAGGCTCTCGAATGATAGACAGACACAGCAGTAGGGCACATTCCTTTGTAAGACTCTACAAAATTGACCAGAAGAGGTTTAATCTGAACCTAATCTAAAATAACAATTCGGTCACATCATGCTGTCGATCACCCGGGCGAAAGAATGTAACATGAATGTGTGCTGGACTGTTTTGAGCTTCAAAAGGAACAATTCCTTTGTCCTATAGCTTGTTTAACATGTTCAGTTTCTCAAAAAAAATAAAAGAAATTGAACCTGCAGAACAGCAAAGCTGCTCTGGAAAAGTGAGTGTGGAGAGTAGTAATCTGGAGTCATGGGAGTCCATGGGAGGCCAGGGTCAGTTCCAGTAGTGTTGCCCAAGTGGTTGGAATAGCAATCAGGCATGTTTCCCATGATACCTGGCAGAATGTGCCTGGCTGTTTGCGAACATGGAAACGAACATGGAAAAGCTTGGAGGGGGTCCTCGGCAATGTCATCTAAACCTGCTTGTAATAAACGCTCATTAAGTTAAAGGCTTAAATATGTAAGTATTGTTCCAAGGAGTGAAATTAGGGCTAGAATCCATGGCTGCAATGACATAACATATGTGCAATCATAAATACAAGTTCTGAGACAGGAATAATCAGAGTGATAACCAGCCTGTCAATGGAGGATATCTGATGTTCAAAAATAACATAATGCCTGTAAGACCATGGGGATGATGGTTTTGGGGCCTTTTGTGGAACTGCATGACACTATAAATACGTTCCTCCAAGGGTTGCAATGCATAATGTAGATAAATTCCCTGCGTCCATAAATTCATTTAATGGGCATATGAATGATGATTGCTTTTGCTTATGCAACATATTTCTTCTCTCTCTCTCTCTCTCTCTCTCTCTCTCTCGCTCAGGTCTGACGAAATGCCTGATGTCTGACACTGATAAATCTTCAACATAAACACCAGATTCCTTGAAGGCAAATAGAGAAGAATGCCAGCATCTAAAGTAAATTTGTTTTTGTCTAACAGCATTTCATTTTCTAAGCACCCTTTCATAGTGGCTTTTTTTATTATTGGAAACACTGCCCCACACGTGCAGAAAAATCTAAACAAAGCCTTCACAACCAAGCTATTCTGATTATATCTGTCATGTTCATTGTATAACATTGAAATGAATTTTTTCAACGCGTAAGGAATAGAATAGTGATTAGCCACTAGTCTGGAGGAAGCATGATTACAGATCTTACAGAAGAGTTTTTTAAGATAATGACCCAAATCTAAACTATATGAACCTAGTCTCGGTATACATGAGATATCCGCTGGTCATACAGACACCCCAGAGATTTTTTTAAATCAAGAGAGCTTGTTGGCCTTGACAGCAATTTCTTGAGCCAGCAGATTTTTTCATGCTTCAGTCCCATGTCTGCTGAACTCATTCAAATCCCTCATGACTCTGTATGTGTGTGTGTGTGTGTGTGTGTGTATGTGACCCCTCTTTTGCTGCTCTTATTACATGACTTCATTGACTGCCTTAAAGTCCAGGACATATCCTATTACAACATGGAACCAAACCAATAACCACCTCTGTGTAAAAACTGTCTAACGTCTCTCACGTTATCTGTATCATCTAATACGTAATGTGTGTGTTACGAAATAGTATCGGTTCATTTTTAATCAATTTCAAATTAAACAAACATTCCAGCTTCAATCAAACGGCAAAGACAAAGTCAAACGCAAACACACTCAAGCTTTTCTCTTACTAATCGTTCCTTTGGTCTGGCTGGTGTATCTTTTCTGGAAGAGTGTAAGAATGTCAGTCTCACTCAGGATATTTTACTTTCCTTCTTTAGCCAATGATTTAAAAAACTCACATGATCACAAGAGACTGTGAACAGAATATTTTCCAGAGCACCATTGCAAGATTCACTTCTGCTCCTGTAGCTCCACGACACTGCACTCGTATCTTCATTTCTGGACTGCATCCAGACCAATTTATAAAATTTAATAGTTGATAATCTGATAAGTTGAAATTTATGAGACAGAGCTGCAGTGCTGTAGCCTTCCAGGATTGGAACTGGAAACTCTAACTTGTCAGTCCATTCTTATGAGAACTTCAGAGATTTAAGATTCCGCTGACATAATAAAAAAAAACACTACTTATCTGTATTGTATTTCTTAGGACAGACTTTATGTTGGAAAAGAGTCAAAATGTGTGAAACGATATATAGCACAAAAGCAATAAACAGTATACCTGCATTGGCCAGCTCACACCCTCGGCTCTCTAGCACGTCCTCAAGAGGGATGTCGAAAATAAATTTCACATTCTGCAGCAGCCCCTGAATACAAATATATAGAAGAATAAAATATAAGATACTGAAATAAATCATAAAAAGTACCAGTTCAGATTTATAGCCTGCAATGACTGTGGCAATTTTACCTTTTAGTAATGAGTGAGTTACCTGTTGTGTGAAATCCGTATCACTGTATTTACACTGACCAGAAAAACAGCAAAAAAACATAGCAGTGCCACCTATGCATGCCATTGGTTGTGTCCGCCCGCCAGTGCGTATATAAAGTGACAGACATCTATGGAAGTTTCTAGAGCTGTTTCCGCTGGCAGAATGGCAAATTATCATGATTTAGCGATTTTTCAACGCAGTTGAATAGTTCATGAGATGGGTCATAGCATTTCGGAGGTAGAAACAAAGTTTAGATTTTCAAATACAAGTATTTCAAGGGTGTACTATGACTATAAAAATTCTGGCAAAACCTTGAACTTATACAGCAGCGTGGCTGTAAAAAGAATCTGGGTGAATGTGACCAGCGCTGGCTGGTAAGAATCGTTTCATGTGATAGGCGTGCAGAACTGCCTCAAGTAACATCAGAATTCAATGCTGAGGCCTCAACAAATGCAACGTTCCCTCCAAGATCCCATGGGGCCCCTACCAAGTATTGACTGGTATACCAGTTTTTCTGGTACTTCAGTACTTAATTTACTTAGTAAATTACATCAGTATGACTGGCATGTGTTTTTAATGGCCACCTTGAACATTGTATTTGCCACCCCAATCAACTCCTCCTAAAATCACATCTCTGAGAGTTCTGGTACACTTCTGCAATTCAGACAGGCTTGTTGAATAAAATCTAACTTGTATTGATTTAAATCATTGAACATCACAGGCAAAGGTATTCATCACAGGCATTAGGGCAACTATGAATCCAAAGTTTGTGTCTTTAAATGGCCATTGGTCTTGCACCCTTGTTGTACATAATTAGGGAGTGCCACAACCTAGTGTGCTTTAGTATCACCATTTTTTGGCCCTCATCTAAAATCCTGTAAATACCAGTGCTGTAAGCCACAGTGTACTGCACTGCCTGGGAAATTGTACTCAGGACCCACTAAGCAATTTTATTTCTCACTATCCCAGGTTCAGAAACACCAACAGGTCTGATTGATCAGGTGTGATCAGGGGCAGGGAAACCTCAGTGGTTAAGGTGTTGGTTTACTGTATAGAAGCTCCACCAAGCTGCCACTGTTGGGCCCTTGAGCAAGGCCCTTAACCCTCAACTGCTCAGTTGTATAAAATGAGTCACTCTGGATAAGGGTGACTTCCAAATGCCATAAATGTACATGTAAATGTAAATGTGTGTTGAAAACAAAATGTAAACCGGAGTCTAGGATGATATCCTGTCTTCTCCGGCGTGAATGACACAACACGCTTACTCTAAAGTGCGTCTCGCGGCTGGATCCTTTGGCCACGTACATCCGTCCACCCAGGGCGCGCACGTGCTCGTAGAAAGGTTCGTCGAGAATGAAGCTGTCGATGAGGCTGCATCCCACGTACAGCGTGGCCGTCTCACCGTGCACGTGCAACGTGACGTTTTTCCACTGCGAGTCCACCAGCTCCACGTCCTCAAACGCGATGACGTTGCGCGAGCCGTCAGCCCAATAGTACACCAGCTCGAGCGTGTTTGCTCTGCCGTCAGAAAGCACCTCGAACTGCCGCCTGTCGCCGGGACCCTGGATGGAGAGCAGAGTGCCGCGGGAGCCGCGGTCCTGGCGCAGGGTCGCAGTCAAGGTGAAGCCCTCGTTGTTCTGAATTTGCTGCACGAGCTGCTCTAGAACTTGCGCCTTGACTGACGGGAGATGGTCGAAGCGGATGAAGCGGTACGCCGGGGACTCGGGGTCCGGGCCTCGGAACAGCTTCACCCCGATTGTCTTCTGTGTGATTCCGCTGCTTTGGAATAAGTCAAACACCTCCACCGGCTCGCCTAAAAGGCATGACGTTGGGAGAGTTGGGATAATTTTTTAAACTGCACATTATGAATTAACTCGAAACATTATATCTTAAAATCACTTAGTTCTATATCTAGGGATCGTCCCCAAAGTACCTTACCAACAAAAAAACGTTAACCATAAACCAACTAAATATTCCCCTGATGGCTCTGTTTTACTGTCAGCTTGAGGCCAGCTTGGGGCAAACTCCATACTCATCCAGGTGTCTGTGTTTTAAACCATTTTCTTTGTATTTTAAACAATTTTATTGCAAAGAAACCTGTATACTACCACAACTAATACTACAACCAATATTAACATTAATAATACCAATAATAATAATTATTATTGTTGTTTTGTTGTTGTTGTAAACATAATATTTATTACTACAAATATTAAAATAATCATTATAATAATAATATTATTCAATAATGTAAAGCATGTTCTA
Source organism: Leptodoras nelsoni (assembly GCA_028566375.1). NCBI lineage: Eukaryota > Metazoa > Chordata > Actinopteri > Siluriformes > Doradidae > Leptodoras > Leptodoras nelsoni. Next base: position 12,056,481 of record JAOVVG010000054.1, on the reverse strand, counting down.
AGAGCATAGTTTAGCCATTTTTTAATGTATGCTTATTATAGATTTTTGCATTTTATTGTATGTAATTATTACAAACCCCATTTCCAAAAAAGTAGGGACAGTTTTTAAAAATGCAATAAAAACTGAAATCTGAAATTTGTTCATTTACTTGAAGCTTTATTTAACAGATAAAAGGACAAAGAAAAGATTTTCATTGTTTTCAATGACAAAATTTCAATGATGAATTCTATTTGTTAAATATAAACAAATTTAGAAACTGATGTTCTTTTGTCTTGCTGTGTACAAGGCTTGAACTGCTCAACAGTCTATCTGATTCTCCTCTTCATGATGCTCCATACATGTTCAATAGGAGACAGATCTGGACTGCAGGAAGGCCAGTCAAGCCACAATGTTGTAACTCATGCAGAATGAGGCCTGGCATTGTCCTGTTGAAATAGACATGGGGGTCCTCAGAAACGATGTTGTCTTGATGGCACCATATGTTTCTCCAAAATACCAATATAATCCCCTGCATCAAAGGTAACTTCATGTACAGTCATGGCCAAAAGTTTTGAGAATGACACAAACATCAATGTCCACAAAGTCTACTGCTTCAGTTTTTATAA
>JAOVVG010000054.1:12044157-12055776 GCA_028566375.1 Leptodoras nelsoni | reverse complement strand
TAAAAACCAGAGGGCAGCAGATCATGTGAAAATATAATATTTGTGTCATTCTCAAAACTTCTGGCCATGACTGTATATGCAAGTCACCCATGCCTTGGCCACTGATGCAGCCCCATTCCAACACAGACACTGTTTTTTTTTTGCATCTTTCATTGATATCAGTCTGGATGGTCTTTCTCATCTTTGGGACATAGAATCAGACATCCATTTTCCCAAAAGCAAGCTGAAATGTGGATTTGTCTACCCACAGTACATGTTTCCACTGTCTTTCATCCATCTCAGATGATTTTAAGCCCAGAGAACTCACCAGCCTTTCTGCACAAAATAAATATATGGCTTCCTTTTTGCATAACACAGTTTCAAGTTGCATTTCTTGAAGCAGTGGCAGACTGTGTTAAGTGACAATGATTTTCCAAAGTACTCCTGAGCCCATGTGGCTCTGGCGTTCACGGTAGCATGACTGTTTCTCAAACAATACCGCCTGAAGGCTCGATGGTCACACATATTCAGCAGCTGTTTCTGCTCTTGTCCTTTACAGACCAAGATTTCCCCTGACTCCCTAAACCTTTTCATGATATTATAAACTGTATATGGTGCAATCTTGCACTGAGAAACATTGTATTTGAACTGACTGACAATCTCTCATGAAGTGTCCCACGACCCATCCTTGCTTGCAGAGACTAAGCCTTTGCTGGAGGCTCTTTTTATACTTTCTCTTGATGACCTCACCTATTACCAGTTAAATTTCTAATTGTAGAACCAGAACAGTATTACTTAGAATAGAATTGTTCATCATTGAAAACACTGAAAATCTTTTCTTTTTTCTTTTGCATGTTAAATAAAGATTCATGCAAATTTACAAATTACAGAGTTCAGTTTTTATTGCATTTTTAGAAAGTGTCCCAACTTTTCTGGAAATGGGGTATGTATAATAATAATATAAAAAAACCTCTGCAGTTATTAATCAGATCAGTCCCAAAATAAGTTTGACTATGTCACGGACATTCTCTAGACTATATTACAAGTTTTAGTTTGTACATTTTTGAATTTATGATATTTTAGTTCATTTTAACATTTTTATTATGCATAATTACTATAGTTAAAAAACAGTAGCTTCACAGTTCCCTCAAAGCAAAGTTAAATAATGTCATGCACCTTCTCCAGATTACACTACATGTTTTATTTTGTGGATTTGTGGATTTTGTGGATTATATATACAAATGTATAAAACATAACAAATGTATAAAATATAATGATAAAATATAGTTACTTACTATAGTTATTGTAACAAAGGTATAACATTCACTAACAGCTACATATTTACAGCCTGTTTAGGACTTGGAGTTTAGGAGAACTCAGTTCAAGAGAACTGAGATTGTGGAATGTTTTAGGCAGGTGTAAAAAATGCTGTAAACTAAGAATGCTTCCAAAAATGGAAGTGCTAATAGTTTATTTTCCTCAAGTAACAAAATGCAGTGAATGAACAGAAGAGAAATCTAAATCAAATCAATATTTGACTACACTTTGCCTTCAAAACAGCATCAGTTCTTATAGGTATACTTTGAAGGATCTTGGCTGGTAGGTTGTTCCAAACATCTTGGAGAACTAAGCTCTTGACAGACTCGATGATGTTGAGATCAGGGCTCTGTGGGGGCCATACCATCACTTCAAGCACTTCTTGTTCTTCTTGATGCTGAAGATAGTTCTTAATGACATTGGCTGTATGTTTGGAGTCATTGTCCTGCTGCAGAATAAATTTGGGGCCAATCATATGCCTCCCTGATGGTACTATATCATGGATAAGTATCTGCCTGTATTTCTCAGCATTGAAGACACCATTAATCCTGACCAAATCTACAACTTCATTTGCAGAATTGCAGCCCCAAACTTGCAAGGAACCTTCTCCACACTCTCCAGCCCTTCAACAACTGTCAAAATGTTCTTTGTAATGTTCTGTAAATATGCTGTCGGCCCACCCTTTGCAGCTGTAACAGCTACAACTCTTCTGGGAAGGCTTTCCACAAGGGTTAGGAGTGTGTTTATGGGAATTTTCGACCATTCTTCCAGAAGCACACTTGTGAGATCAGACACTGATGTTGGACGAGAAGGCCTGGCTCACAGTCTCCACTCTAATTCACCCCAAAGGAGTTCTATCGGGTTGAGGTCAGGACTCTGTGCAGGCCAGTTCTTCCATACCAAACTCCCTCATCCATGTCTTTATGTACCTTGCTTTGTGCACTGGTACGCAGTCATGTTGGAACAGAAAGGGGCCATCCCCAAACTTTTCCCACAAAGTTTGGAGCATAAAATTGTCCAAAATCTCTTAGTATGCTGAAGCATTAAGAGGCCCTTTCACTGGAACTAAGGGGCCGAGCCCAACTCCTGAAAATAAACTCCACACCATAATCTCCCCTCGTCCATCAGAAGCGTGATTCATCAATCTAGAGAACACGTCTCCACTGCTCTAGAGTCCAGTGGCAGTGTGTTTTAGACCACTGCTTCCGACACTTTGCATTGCGCTTGGTGATGTAAGGCTTGGATGCAGCTGCTTGGCTATGGAATCCCATTCCATGAAACTCTCTAGGCATTGTTCTGTGAGCTAATCTGAAGGCCACATGAAGTTTGGAGGTCTGTAGCGATTGACTCTGCAGAAAGTCTGACTCTGTCATTTTACATGGCCTACCACTTAGTGGCTAGTTCCCAATCACTTCCGCTTCGTTATAATACCACTGACAGTTGACTGTGGAATATGTAGTAGGGAGGAAATGTCACAACTGGACTTGTTGCACAGGTGGCATCCTATCACGGTACCATGCTGGAATTCACTGAGCTCCTGAAAACAACTTCTTAACTGTATGTCCACATCAGCCTCCCCACTGGTCCTGTTAATGCATGCTCAGTGCCAACAGTTCAGTGTGGACTTTATGCACCACATCTACAACCATAAATGCAAAAACCTTCTATATTTTCCCCCTGTGCTACACCTACACACTTAATCACCTTGTTCATGTCCCCTACCTGTGCCATTCTTTTCACAACCATTGACTAGCCCTTTCAGCTGCTTCTGACAGCTGAAATCATCCAAGAGATGTGGCAGACTACAAATCCCCTAACACCTATCTCCATTGGTCTAATATATGACTGCCACCACAACACTCTCATCTCATTCAACAAATCCGCATATTTCAACTTGTTCCTTTTAAAAACTTGATCAATTTTATCTTCAAACGGAACTACTAGCTGTATAACATAAAGTGTCTGTTTACTCTCTGTGTACAATATATGTGGAGCAATATAATTTGCAGTAAAAGCAGCCATGAATGCAGCCTAATTGATATTTCTAGATAATGTATTTTGTAAGCAAATGTCATTAATGAGTGACCAGCCACCAGCATTTTTTATTTAATACAGAAAAAACTTTAAGCATCAGTAGTGTAGGATCTCTCTCTCTCTCTCTCTCTCTCTCTCTCTCTGTGTGTGTGTGCGTGTGTGAGATGTAATATTGTGTAATATTGTGTAAAGATGATGAATGTAATATTTAAAAAAAAAATCATAACTACAACAATTACATATGTGTATAGTATCATCTGAAGAAGGTGTTTGGTATTATCTAGCTTGTTCTGGGGCAATGGAATTAATAATTGTGAAGCTATAAATTTTTTAAATAATAATTATGCATAATAGAACGCATAAAATATAATTTATTTTTAAAAAGTATTTATTTTGCTTTAAATTAAAAAAACACAGAAACTAAAACTTGTATTGTCAGCTTGAGAATGTGCTTATTAAGTTATTTTGGGGGCATTCATTACTTAATTATTTACTTTTTAGTGTAACAATTGTGCATAATAAATAATTAGAAAATTATTTATATTAAAAATATTTTACAAAAATCACAATTTTTGTTTTTAAAACTTGTAGTATCATCTGCCTGACATTATCTAACCTGTTTAGGGCAATGGGATTAATCATTGTGAAGCTACTGGTTTTGTATTATGATAAATCTGGGTTACCTTTATAACACCAGTATAACTTATTGTAAGGTCGACTTAACGTAAATAGAGGGAAATGTAATTTGTAGACGGTTCCTTATGTGTCACCGGCTCCAGCGCTCCATAGAGATCAAAGTAATTTCAGGGGAGCACAACCTGCGATGTCTTTAACTTTCTCATTGTCTCATTGCTCATTGTCTAGGTCCATACACTGATAATTGAAATGATTTAACCTTTTAACACCCACCATTTAAAGGCTATTGAATGTAGAAATTCGAATATAAGAGTTTTATGTATTACATAATAACATCAGTACCAAATGTGGTTGGTTGGATGATTAATGGTTCTTTGCTTTGAAAATGGGTTCTGCTTGGATGCTTTGTGATAGGGGTCCTGTTTTAAAGGTTCCTGTGAGGGAACGCAAAAGTGGTGTATTTTCTAAGCATGTCCGTTGTGAAAGTGAGAGTGTGTGTTAAACTGGAAATTACCTTGATCGATGGCGGAGGCGCATAGAAACAAAAGCACCAACCCGAAGTGGCATTTTCGGAGAATCATAATTCCTAAAAAACGCACAACAAAATGTTAAACTTGCAATCACGTCTAATTTAGATAACCATCCATACCAAGGCAAAGTTGACTTAGATGCCCTAAGCATTCATAACAGTGACACCAATGCATTTCTGATTACACAGTTGAGGGAAAAAAAACATAATAATCACTTTAGGAAATGTACTGCAGGCGCTACAGTTCTAGTTCACCAAAGCAAAACTGTCTTTTCATTGGTCCAACAATATACTGGATAATTGCTTGAAATTCTGGAGCACATCTGTCCTACCTGAACCAAAGATGAAGTTCTTAGATTTATGGGTAACAAAAAGGGCAGATTCCTCAAAAAAGATGTAAATGGACGTCTGCTCTTGTCATGAATCAGTTCTGCAGGGGGTGAAGTCGCCAAAGAAATCCAGGCACTGTGTGCGTAAAAGGCGGTTCCAGCGCGCTCGGCGCGCAGGGTCCTTCTCTCACTCCGAGGAAAATCGTCAATCAAGTCTCCTGTTCAAGTGCTGTGGTGGTGGGCTGGGATGCAGTCGAGCAGTGTGTGTGCTTCAGAGCTTGAAATTTGATCGATACCGGTGATCCCAGCCTCGCGCACTCCTCCTTCATAGTGCGCCTGAATCCGGGGCTTATCGTCAGTGCGTATCTGAGGGTGTAAGGAGGAGTCTTAAGGCAAGATGAGGGTGTACAGTGTACGGACGGCATCGGGGCTGTTATACCGTCAGTGCATTTTTGTGCTCGCCTAAGGACCTGCCAAGAACATTGCTCAGGGCTTTGGGGTTTAGCATGACTTCACCTCTCATCTGGAGGTTACCCCTAGCCCAGAGGAGGTCCGGGTTACAAGACAGCACTGAAACAGAGCTCCCCTTCCTGTGCTAGGGTTACTGCCACATTCATATATTTAGCAGCAATGTTAAGTATATACCTTTAACCATAAATGTGGGTCATTTCATTATAATTTAGGTTATACTTCCAGGCTAAGCATAGACAATTTGTTATTCTCAGTCATAGGTTTTGCCATTAGCTATTCTTATAAATTTCATTTTCTCATCCGCTATTTTAGTTCTCTCTGTTATTTGAGCCTGGACTCAATTTCCTTTGGGAAGGAAAGGATAGGAAAAATAAGGAATAATAATAATATCTTAGCCTCAAGCTAAGATAAATGAATTATTAGATGGATGGAGTGCTAAACAACAGGAAAAATGAGATGTCACATTGTTGTAGACGACACCTTTACCGAATAAAGCATACACAACTACCAAAAATAGCTGATTTAAAATATACAATTATAAAAATGATCAATAGAAGACATTGAACCAAAGGAAGTAATATAACATTTGTTGCTATATGGAAAATAAATGATAGCACCACTAGGGTTATACCATATTACAAATACTCAGGAAAAAGAAACAAAGAAACATGGAAATGATACAACATAGTGGTGACCATTACTCTGTTCCTAGAAATGTCACATTTATCGCTATATTCTGAGTGATATGTGATTGCATGTTAGTCACAAACAGAGGATTTCAGGATTTCTACAAACCTCTATTGTCCAAGTCCAGACAAGCACGTTGTTGTAAAACCCAATAGGGGATGGCACTAATGAGTTCATATAACTGTTAATATGCTGTACTTGGATCAGGCTACTGCTGAACATGCTTTTCAGATTTACAAGCATACCACACTAGCTAATTAGGTACGGTGCAGTGGATTCCTTTGGTAGTATGATGAGCAATATGTAATAAAGCATGGTGGATATTTTTCTGAACAGAATAATCAAATACCTTCCCCACTGGTGCTGGTACAAACTGCATCGAATTCATTTAAAGTATAAGACGAAAAATGTCCAGCTGTCCACTGCTGAAAAAGCGCATTTAATAGTCACATAATGTGCAGTCAGCAGGAACGTCTTCCAGTTTACACGCCTTTTCCCTGTGGTTTTAGGGTGTACATGCAGATTTGATGCTGGGCCCTGTGGAAAAAAGCTCACTAAAATATATGACATGTCATTTGTAGTGAGCCAGCAGGTTTCAAAACGCCCTATACCCTCCAAATTCTTAATGAACCCAGGTGTGAGATATTGTTTTGATATCTTGCGTGCTAGTGAAAATCATGAAAGAACATATTTCTGGTCATTTCAATTTCCTGTAGATGAGAGTCCACATATTTCCCCCAGAAGAAAGTGCTGAGTGTTCTGAACCATGACATCAAACAATAATTTTAATATCATAAAAACCATTTATGGGAAATGTAAGTGAGGTAATAAATTATAGGTTGTACAGGACTAAACAAAAAAGAGAGAGTTTGCATGAAGCATGATCTTGTTTCAATTTCATTGCTAGAGAGAAGTTTATTGAGGTTTATTGATAAAGTCCTGAGGTGTAGCCTGAAAATGATTTGCATGAGACTTCAGGAACTTAATCATAGTCATTTCTTAGACTAGGTGCTATGATGTTGCATGTATGTCTGTTGGCCATTATTACATTATTTTACATTTTTTACATTATTATTTTATTTTATTATTACATTATTACATGTATTATTACATATACATTTAGCTGAGCTGGCACAGGTTATGTTGTTCCCCCTGATTTTGAAAGAGGAAAATGGAATTTACACTGGGCTTGTCAGTATAAATATTAAAAGTAAATCTTTCAGAGAAATTCAGATTAATGACTTAAGTTCTTTTTTTGTCCAGAGACCTCATACTCGAACTACTGTGTCATACTTGCATGTGTGTGTGTGTGGAAACCGTGTTTTTATATCTTTGTGTACCACATGTCCCCACAAGGATAGGAAAATCTGATATTTTCTGACCTTGTGGAGACATTTTGCTGCTCCCCATAAGGCAAGTGTGTTTTTTGTTGTAGTTTTTACAAAAAATTAAAAAAGAAAAAAGTCGCCTTTTCATTACTGAGGTTAAGTTTAGGGTTAGGCTTAGGGTTAGCATTAGTTATCATTAATACTTATGTCAATGGAAAGTGTTCAAATATACAGCAAGACAAAGTCTGTGTGTGTGTGTGTGTGTGTGTGTGTTTTGTGAAGTCCGTATAATCAGATTTATGCACATGGTAGACAGAAATCTTATCGCCGTATTTGTGTATGGTTTAGTGAGTGTTTTTTAGTTGACCTCTCCTGTTGCAGTGCTCCATATTTCAATACCCTTTTTCCATTCTGCTGTTTTCCAGTAAAGTTAACTCGTATGTATTATGAGTAATATTTTCTACCAAGCTTGCTACCATTGAAGATTATTTCCATTTAAGGCATTAGTAAAATGAACTATGTCTGCTTCTCCTCACTGGTTAAATGTATCAAGGTCCTTAACAAGCAGAAATATCTTTCCTGTCTTCTTCCCTAAGCTGACCTACAAAGAATTCACATAGCTAACTTTCAGTTAATTGCTTCCAGACTGGCATACAATCCCTTAGCGCTGACCATGAAAAGGGGCAGTATGACACATTTCTTATTACCTCAGCCTTTTACAGTTCTGTGCCATTGTTTTGGACCTGGGAAAATATTTTTTATTGATATATTTTTCATGTTCCAACAATAAAACAAGTTTTAAAAGCATATATTCATAAAAAAAACAGTTTATACTTTAGAAGTGCAAAATGGTATATTTTTTTACAATTCAGTTTCTTGCATTGATGAGGGAGCGTACGTTAGAAAATTTGGCAGCTGGGTCAGTGACAGTGACCAGATCAGGATTTGAGAATTAAATGGGGGTAAGAAATGGCAATACACTACGGATTGTCTCAGGACTCGGCAAGCCATCAACCAAAATTAAGACAGTTCCAGCAGCAGAGACCAGAAATGGTTCAAGACATGAAATAGGTCAGAGCAGGGTTTAAAACCAACACTTTGAAGGTTCAGAAGTTTGAATAACACTAAAGTTCAATAGCTGAGCTTGACAAAGGGCCAGAGGGAAGGACAGTAGAGAAATAAAGACTAAAGCAATGTCATGACCAGGAGCAGTGACTGAGCTATTAACATCAGCAGAGACAGAGGATGAGCTGTGAAAGGCTGAGAAAGAGAGAGAGAGAGAGAATCCATGGGTCTATGTCAGTATTCAGAGTTCGTAGGTTCAAGTGTAGACTGTGGCTCTTCAACTGTTTGACACTTATAATGTTGCCTTGCAACAGACCTTGCTGATGCATCTTACTGAGGCTAGACATTGGGGTCACACGTTTTCATAAAATGCCTGCAGGAATAACCCAGGCTTTCTGAAATTCCTTCTTGGTGAGTACAGCGTCACTCAGATACAGACTGATAAGTGCCTCGCCCTATGATGTTGTAAGTCTCTTTTCTCTTTCCAGCTACATTCTTTTGACATACTTATTTTTTATTGTTTTCTTGTTGATAAATGTGGGTCAAATAGTTTCCAGAGCACTAGTGGTTCTAATTTTTCTACTCCTAAGAAGTTCAGCTGGGCTGGCTGTGGTAGTTACACCAGGAGTTGGTCTGCATTACATTTGAATGAGAACAGTGCCATAATGTTTGAGTGTTCTTTTAGGAGTTTAGCACCAAAACAGTACTACAACTCTAGTGATTCAGTTCTCCAACAGGTCCGCTTTTAGTGAGAAGAATTCTCTGACCTATTCATGAGTTTAAATACAACTTGTCATCTTCTGCTGTGGCAATTCTGTAGTTGGTGAATCATACTGGATCCAGCATATCCTCTATCATTGTAAAACACAGCATCAGTTTATTAATTTAAAGGGGAAAATGGTATTAGTAATGTGTTGGGCCACTGCCAACATTTCAGTCCAAAAGGTGTTCAGTCCGGTTGCCATCTGGTGACTGCAAAGGCAGTATCATATGATTTACATCATTTTCATACTTAGAAAAACTATTGTCATCCTGGAAGAGAGTACTCTAATCAACACAGAAGAGTTTGATCGTAGGATAAAGGTGATCAATCAAAATAACTTTGTGTTGATTTGCAGTGACACCTCCTTCTAACGGGATAACTGGACTGAACTATGCCAGGAAAATAAATCACTCCCCACAGAATAACAGACCCACCAATTTTACTTTAATTTGTCTGTAGATTGCTCTTTTGACAGGCTCATTTGACTTTTTCAGTCTGTTGGCTGAGTCCACACTCAATTATGTAATTGTGTTCCATGCTTCATAGCTGCACAGCAAGATTCTGGACTGCTGAAATTAATTCCACGTAGTAGGTGGTTTGTATATTTTGAGCCAGCATGAGATTAGCATAAGTGAAGTACGCACAAGAGTTCTTTGTCTAAAATCCCTCAATTTTAAGATCCCAAATTTCTTCTGACCTTACGAATTGCATTAAATACAGATTTTTAAAAGTGGTGCTTCTAAACAATTATGATCTTGTCAAATGAAAATGTTATACTTTTTTAAAACTTTTGTTACACTCTAGTTACCATTGTAGACAAAATTATATGACTGAATATATAGTCAGGAAAATTATATCATAGGTGTTTACTAAGCATTGTGCATTTGCTGTGAATCAGTGTTTCCTATTAACTTTTTTCTTACTGTAATGGTAAGCCTTGTTCCCATTCATGGTAAGGCCATTCTTGGGTCAAACCAATTCACAAAACAACAGGCTCTTCAAAGATACATAAAAGGCAGTGTACATGGTTATTATATGAAAAAGGAAAACCCTGCTGTAGAGGACACTTTCATAATGTTTTCTTACTAGATATACTTTCTAAAGTTTGATATATATAACCCTGAATATGGACAAGTGAACTAGAAACAACATTAATAAATACAAGATTTAATCAGAAATACATGCATTTAGCTTCATGAATATGCACAAAGATAATAATCTTTCATACATACTGAATGAGAGAGGTGGTAGAAAAACAGCAGGTCAATATCTGCTTTAGGCACAGCCAGCACATACATATAGGTGAACCAGGAACTGGCGTTAATCATGAATAGGCAAAAGCTATTTTAAAAAAATATTTAAAAAAAAAAAAAGATAGTACAGCTCATAATTCTATCAAGAACTATGTGAGCATGCTCTGTAACCAAGTATGGCAATAATTGTTTCAGTCACCACTCAGGTTGCCCCTGCTCCAGTCACATTGACCCTGTCAAGGTCCATGGCAGGGGTCAGAATGTATACAGACACAGTTAACACAGACAAATGCAAGCAGTCACACAAAGGTCAACATCTTGTTCACAATTGCAGTAGAAATGCATGCATGCTATTTAAATCTGTTATACAAAGTCTAGGATTGCACCACAATGAGATATTTGTTAGGCAAACTAGATACAATGAGACATGTGGTACGACTCTGACAATGACCAGGCAGCTTGGAAAACCCAGAGCTGTTGCAGGGGTCAGGAATAATGGGAAGGAGAACAAGAATATCCTGATAGTCTTGGGTGTGTCATATGTTATATGAAGAGTTTCATTTATTTAACACTTGTAATGCTACTTTCTCTGATTTTCTACAAAAGGTTCTGTTTACTTCTGTTTATTCTCATCATCTGCAGTGATGGAGATGGGATAATTTATGGGTGTTTCTGCTGTTGGCTTAAGCTATGAGATGGAATGTCAGTTACAATTAAGTTCTGTTCATCTGAAAAGATTATGGGTGGTGATTTTGGTTGGAAAAAAAAGTAATTGGCTGATTAAATCTAAAAAAAGAAAAGAAAAACATTGGTTGTACAAGACTTTGGCCAGTAAAGGCTGATTAGAAATGAGTCTAATGTTTTTCAGTAAAGCAGGATCAGGTTTCTTAAGGATGGATGTCAGTTAAGTTTTAAGAGCAGTAGCAACATAACCTTTAATTTGTAACAATAAAGCATGTTTTGGGTATGAATCCAGTTCTATTTCATTCATTCATTCATTCATTTTCTTGACTGCTTATTCCTTTTCAGGGTCACGGGAGAGCCTACCCAGCAGCATAGAGCGCAAGGCAGGAACAACCGTAGACAGGGCACCAATCCATCGTAGGGCACACACACTCAGACTCTAGAGCCACTTTAGAGACACCAATCATCCTAACGTGCATGTCTTTGGACTGTGGGAGGAAACCGGAGTACCCAGAGTAAACCCACGCGGACACGGGGAGGACAT
>JAOVVG010000054.1:12026380-12042391 GCA_028566375.1 Leptodoras nelsoni | reverse complement strand
TCTGTGTCAAGGCCAAAGGACAACATTTTGAACATTTACTATAACTTTAGTCGTACGTGTAGATTGCTTGTACAAACCTTTTTTTTTCGATATTAAAGCCGTTTTGTTGAAATTATAACAAAAAGTTTCAGGGGTCCGGTTTTTTTTAAACACAGTGTATTTACTTATATCTTATTTCCTTAGCTGTTCTATGATTACAGATACATACAGTATATTTGATATTTTGCAGTATCATTAAGGCCTCTTTCTTACAAAAAAAAACATGGAGACTTGAAGCATCCGATAAACCGCTGCTAGAGGGATTTCATGGTTTTGGCTTCTGCAAAAGAGGGGGTAGATAACAGTTGTGTGGAGTCCTGCCAGCCTGGAATTCCATGACACAATCTCCAAGTCTATGTGGAGGGAAATATGGCTTTTCAATTACTGAATTCCTCCTGTGAGCCTTGTAGCGTTTGGGAATGTCTGTCAGAAGGCATGAATGGGGACCAAGTACAAATGTCCCTCTCTTTTTTTTAAAGAAACTCATAGTTTTAAAGTTATGAGCATAACCCTGTGACATAGGTGGTGAATTTGACCACCATATGATCTGGCATAGGATTTTCAGCTCTAGTGTCTATGGAGGGACAGAAAGAAATCACTACATGGCACTACGACCAGTAACTGAAACTGAGATGTAATTACATCATAGTTTACTCCAGGTGAAGGCATAACAGCTCATAGTAAGGACAGATATATGATACAATGATATGTGATACAAAAGCTCCAAAGTTTGAAAATTGACAAACAGATCCTTGTTGTGATATTGCCTATATAAGTTGTGTGTGTGTGTGTGTGTGTGTGTGTGTATACACATTTCTGGCACTGCCTTCTGGCTCTTAAAATAGCAACTCCAAATGCTTTCATTCAAGGTGCAGCAGGGTCTACAACATAGTGTGAATTGTGAATCACTACATGTGAGTCTCACTCTTTCTGTTCAACTTTTATATTTAGTTCTTCAGCCACATAACATCAGCAGATTGTCAAAAATGTCCATTATTCCCAATTGTTTATATTGAAATAAAACAACAGAGGTCACGGTTATATTAAAGCATTTCCAGAGGTTTTGCTCAGTTAAGTTCAATTGACATTTTCATCAGGCAGAAGCTTTTCTCATCCCTTGTTTGACTTTTTAGAGGAATGTTAATGGTTGACCTTACGATTGACTTTTGATCTTGGTTAACATTTCATGTCAAGATAACAAATTGTTTAGTTTTGTTTTCCATCATTTTTGCAACTGTTTGCAGAATAAATTCACACAAGTAGAGATACAGAACCTTGTCTGGGAAGCCTCATGTGAGAACAGAATGTTTTCAATTGTAAAAAAAAAGATTTTCTTTCTATTCTTACCTGCAGGGCTAGGCTGGTGATACTTGGCTACAGCAAAAAAAATCACTTGGTAAAAGTATTTATCTTGGACTATGTCCCTTTCTCCTCATCCTCCTCTCTTAGACTGTTTGAATTGGGTTAATTGGGACTAACCAAACCCAGGCATGACTCTCTATATTAGTCTTGGATTCAAGCCTGAAGTCCTCTCCCTGCTCGCCATCGTCCACATCCTTGTGTGATTTTTGTGTGAAATGCTTTGAGCTCTCTCTGTGTTTGTTGTGGGGTTTGTAAGGAAGAGGTAAACATCTCAAAAGAGTAAGCTGTAATATTTAAAAATCTGTCACTTCATTTTGAATACATAGTTTGTGTACGGCCAATTAACTGACTTAAATGTTGAAAGAGAACTGTTGCAGTGCTGAGACGGAGAGGCTGGATGCATTCTGCCTCAGCCAGATGTGAATTCTGATTTACAGGGAGGCAAAGGAACATTCCTGTGGAGAAAGGCTGGAGATGGTGAGTCACAGCCTTCATACCCTGACTCACCCACACTAACAATAGTGATAGAGGCACACTCGTAACATGAAAAATGACTATGGAGAAGCGATTCAAATGTACACTACAAATCTTGCAACAAACTTACATAAATCGATTGATGGTACAAAGGTTGTAGCACGCACGCATATACGCACTAAAAGTCCAGAGGGAAAAAACAAAGTATTTCCCATCTCTCGGAAAAGTGCTTGGAAAATTAATCCTTAAGTGCATCTACTCAAGCCAGACATTTGAAATCTTCCTGTGGTGATGCCCAGCTCTCCTTACTATGACTGACAGATCTCTCCAGGATGTTATGCTTTGGTAAGAATAAAGTAAAGAGGCTCTGCTCCACTGTGCACCAGTGAACTCAGCAGTGCACTTACCAGCCTGGCTAGAGTCTGCATCATACCTGGATATTATGAATCTGGGCACACATCATAAGGGCTCTTACAGTTTATCTGAAATTCCAATACAAATAAATTTTCAGGTTATATTTGTGTGACTTTACCTGAAGTGTGTGATGCCAGTTGGGTCAGAATTGAAAGAGAAATAGACTGGCAGAGTCTGAACCTTCAAGTTTCTTCAAACCCGTGAGAAACAGTTTTAATGAGAAAGAAAAGAAGAAGAATGAGGATTGGATTTGAGCAGCTGTTTTCTCTGGCTCAGTCTGAGCTCTCCAAGCAGAGACCAAAGGAAAACATATGCAAGGCTTCTCATTTTTTGCATGAGACCATCAATACTGTGTTCTTAATCTATTCGATTAGAATCACTGCTTTTCCTGTCCTGCTTCACTGCCATGTGTTATGTGTGAGGGACCTCAATATAAAGCCATTCAGACCTTTAAAAAGTAGACCTTCAGAGAAACAGCCTCTCTCTTTTAGTAGCTTTCCTCCCCTGTTCATTAACAAAGTTACAGCTGCAGTTACATTTATTTCCTGCCAAAATCACAGTATTATTCAATTAAACCTGGGCTCATGGTGGAGGAATAACATTCTTTTTCATTCTTTCACACTTAGTTTATATGACAAAGTAAGTGAGAGTACATAATTTCCCAAATTTCCTACCAACGAAGGTATACCATGTAGGATTCAAAAGAAATCTTTTGTTCAGCTCATAATTTTACATAATATAACATTCCAAATTTTCTGAGCCAGAATGAGACTTTCAGTGCTGCAGATATTACATTCGCATGCAATTTATAACTCTGTGGTGTTTTTGTTGTTTTTTGTTTGTGTTGATTACTATTCAGCTTAAGTTGGTTCTGTAGTTTTTGAAGCATGCTTAGGGTTTGGCAGGGTGCTATTTCTTCATCATCATCATCATCTTCTTCTTCATCTTCTTCTTTTTATTATTACAATTATGATTATGATTATGGTTGTGAATATACTTATTAGTAGTAGTAGTCACACAATTTTCACACAATTCTGTGAAAATAAACCAAAAAGCATTCTTATCAGAAAACAATGATACATAATTACATATGGGCTCAAACAAATAAAGAAAGTCGGGACATTGCTAGCACAATTACAGTGATGTTTAATAGGAGAAACAATTTGCAGTTATCCCCAAAAAGTGAAGATGGTCAATTTACAGAATTAGATTCTGCATTACTGTATTTAGGTCGAGATGAATTCCCACTAGCAAAACTATCAGGAAGTCCCAGAAAGGCATATAGTGGATAATCTAGCAACCTGATAATCAGTGAAAACAGACCAACCTGTTAAAACAACACTAAAAATCACCTCAGAATTTTATCAGAAAATAAATGTTTTGCACCACTGAATATTCCATATCTTATAAATATGTACTGTATATGCAGATAATTCAGGGAAACTTAAACGTTTTCCTTCAAATTTGTATTACACTGTGTATTGTACTGTAGTCTATTATACAGTTTTCCTCTGTGTGACACTTTGTGACTTGCTATATATAAACCTGTGTATGTTTTGTCTTTTCTGCATCCTAAGTCTGACCCATCTGTTTTACAGGCCTGACTCTGTGTAGCTACAGGCCTGCGACTGCCACAAAAATGCTTCTAGAAAAACAATGCAGACTCTAGATTGAATTAATCTAGTGGCTTTTATTGTCATTTAAACCACAAATAGTAAAATGAAATGACATTTCTCCAGGACCTCCAGGTGCTCCATTAAACAACACAGGACTACTACAGACAACACAGAATTAACTAATACTACATAAAGTGTACATGTGAAAATGTGTACATTAGTACATTAGAGGCTTTGGCCACTTTGTTCCTCAGTCTTAAGGCAAAATTTAGCTTTGGTTCAAATGGATGTCTTTTACTACAGATCATAACCTGAAGTGGTTGGGGATCTTTGTTTATGACTGAAAGACGGAAAGCATGGGAGGAAGCATTACAGCACTCAAGACCACTTTACAACACATGCTACTTAAGTCAAGATCAACTTGGTTAAGTTCACAGGACTGGAGCACAGCTAATTTGCACTTCCTTTCATTTTTCATGCCATACATAATTGTCACAGATGAACACACTTTGCCTTACAACATGAATGAGATATGTTTTAACAAAGGGGCTACAAGAAATAGATTTGAACATGATGCTTGATGGAATCACTCTAGGATTTAGATAGATGTCCACATAAATCACATTTACTGGTCATCCAGATGTTTGATGTCAAAACAAAGGAAAAAGGCATTCCAAGGAAAGCTCACTGCAGCTGTTTCAAAGCACTTTTGACACAGACTGATCAGAGATGATTATAAACTGGAAAGAGCTCAGATCCAATCAGTAACAAATACATTTGAACAGCACATCAGTAAAATATTTTTAGGATCTATTTGTCTCATATCAGTGTTTTTGGGTAACATATTCACCCAGCAATTGAAAGTTACTTTCACCTGAAATCAGAAACCAATCACTTGGTTGACCTACCTTTGAAATGATACATTTTTAACCAATCAGACAATTAAACAAATATTTACATTCATTCATGTTGCTTTTATGTGCATGCAAATGTTTTGGAATTACTGAAGCTTCCTTAACAAATTATTAAACTTTCATTTCCTTTGAGCAAAATAGGAAACAAAAGGCTCTTGGAAGATATTTGGAAGCGTTTAAATGCCTTACAAGTAGGGACAGGCATGTTCAGACACACAAACACATTTTTAGTGATAAGTAATGCCGTTTAGCCATTCGCATATTTCTAACAGATGCCTGTAAAAGACTTGTTAAATGTTCTCGATTTAATACCACACGGTTTCTTATACAAACTTATACAAACTTAAACTGTAATCAATAAGGCAAGAGACATGGTAATTAGCTGAAATTAATTTGATAAAAGTGCATAATGTTTCATACATTCTTAATAGTACTGAAGGGATGCTGACTATGACCTGTTGATTATTGCACAAAAGTAAAACTTTTATAAAATGTAATTATAATTATAATTTATAATTTATCATTTATTAATGTTTTGCCTCCCTGAAACAGTTGTTAGGAACATGCTTGACTGGGGGTAATTTAACAATGGTTTTGTCCAAAGGATCTTCCTCATCAGCAGCAATTTTGGTCTGGACTGAATTTGGGCTGCTTTTATCAGGTTTTAACAGTTTTTCACGACTTTCCCAGCCAACAGAAAATCTCTTTCTTATCAGCAGGCATCAAGCTCATAATGACTCAGTGGTCTCCTTGCTTTGGGTTTGGCCCTACAAAAGGAACATGCTTTCCAAGGCAAGGCTTCAATACATCCCAACTAACTAAATGCTTTTGTTTGTGCGACACTTTACATCCGCTGAAACCAAATTGCAACCAGAGCACTCAGTCATTCTTTCTTAAATAGGAACCATCATGACTGAGTGTGTCACACCTCTGGAGCTGTTAGTGGTTTACAATAAAGTGATAGATCTTGCATGAATTTTCTGGAACATTATGTGCTGCTAATGTCAAAGCTGTAAGACTGAACAGCAGTAATTTTTTGGTTCATCTTAATTCAATTTGGATCAATTTGTTTAAATATGCCTCTTCAATTACTGCAAACTTCACATTACCACCAGAATGTGAAAACAGAAAGATATAGTTGCTGACATTTTTCCAGTTGGCCTGCATACATAATTGCAATGCCTGTGCAGAGTCTGCTTTTCTGATGTTGATCCCTTTGACTGAGGAGAAGTAGTCAGAGAGAGAACATCTCCTTCTCTGCCTTAGGTTGTAGCCAGGTCTTGGTCATGAGTGTGATTATTTTAACATACTGCATGTCCAAGTTCCCAGTGAACAGCAACCCTTTTAAACATGAACCAAGAACACAGATTAAGTCAGCCAACAGCAGGCCACAGTGATTCACCAGGCCCTCAAAAGTGCTCAATCACACTAATATGATGTAGTATTCTGTATGAAGTAGTGATACACGGATTTGATGGCTTAAGTTTCCTAGTGTTTTATTTATTTATTATTTCTATGCTAATACACTTAGATGATAGTTCAGATGATAGTTTGCATAACAACTTTCGCATGTGTGCATGTTTATCATCTGTATCTGTTTTTTTATATGCAACATTTAAATCTGTATTTTTTTATAATTTAGTTATTTACAACTAAGAAAACATTAGCAATAAAGCAGATTAGTGTGATGTGGAAGAGCTAGGATCATTCATTTTCATGGTATTTGGCCTTTCCTGCAAATAGAGAGGATATGCCATATAACAATTTTCATACATAAAAGCGATGTGAGATGTGTGTAAATCCAGACACTGGCTGGAAACAATTACCTGTTTTGAGGCTTATTGTCTGTTAAATAACTAGAAGTATATTCAATAATGTTTACTGAATCCACATGTAGTGTTTAGCAAACAAAGGAGTCCTGTTTTTTGTTTTTTTTTCATTAAAAAATGTTACTCCGTATAATAAAAAAATGGAATTTTCTTTTGTTTATTTTGAGCTTGGAGTAGGAATGGAGTTTGATGAAAGAACTGTACTGCTCTGTCTTCTCTGTCTCCAGGAGCTTTGGTTAAAATCATTGTAAATCTGTTTACTCTTTATTTTAGACAAAGATTTATGAAGTAATCATGAAAAACCTTACATACTCTTGCCAGAGTATTTCCACATAGCTACTGTCAGCCTAGACTTGGTGGAACAAAATGTTAAAATGGGAAATCTTCTAAAAAAAATACTGAGGAAGCCGAGACTCTACCAAGGAAGTTTGTAAGACCATAACTAGGCAAAAGACTGATTATTGGTAAGCATTCACATCATGCATTATCAATGTGGAGTGCTAGATCTTTTAAAGATTAGTTCATTAAACACTATATGTACAAAATTATATGGACATCTGACCATCACACCCATATGTGATCATTCCCAAAACACACAATTGTATAGAATGTCTCTGTATGCTGTAGAATTACAATTTTTCCTCATTGGCACTAAGAGGCCAAAATGTATTCCAGCATGACAGTGCGAGCTGTATGAGCACATGGTTTGCTAAGGTTGGATTGGAAGGGCTTGAGTGGCCTGCACAAAGCCCTGACCATAACCCCACTGAACAACATTGTCCACATGTTTTAGCCATGTAGTATAAGGATGAGTATAGTCAAGTATGAGGGTTAAAGAGCATGATCAAGGACTGAACAATGGCAGCTTGGTAGTACCAGGATTCAAACTTCTTCAATCCTAACCAAAAAACCACCACTGTAAACATTAATGGGATCCACAGTAAGCCACAGTGTTATGGAGAGACCCTGTAGCTACATGGCTTCCAATTTCCATTCAAACATGGGAAGTAAAACATGATAATGATTTGGCTTATATCTCAATGCCTGAACAGCACATAGATTTGGTGCATTAGGAATTAAGTTTAGAAAATATAGGGAATTGCAGCCTCCCTTAGTTTTTTCTTATGGCCATCCCAGAAAGTAGGATGAAATCTAAATGCATTTAACAGACAAGGATAAATAAAACTGTACATTGCCCTCCCCAAACATCATTTTCCATTACTGCACAGCCTACCTAACTATTAATAATACTGCTTCCCCAGGCACATCAGAAACCTATCAGTCCTGTTCTGTGTATATTTATGGCTTCTAGTCATTCACATACATATTGCTTGGCTTAAAATTAAGTAAAATTTAAGTATATGTTACAGCTCAATATGGTTTAGCTGTTTCTAGATTGTCTACAAAGTTGTATGTTACTTTCTGCATGAAATGTAGACTCTCCAGTCTATTTTAATCTCTCACAGACATTAATGGAAGCATCACTGGAGTTTTCAGATCATTTCATTTTGATGTGACTGTACAAAGATGTTGATATATGAAGCATTACTGGAAATGGTAGCAGAAAATATCATAGGTTATACATAAATTTAAATCCAAGATCTGATAGGTGAAAAAAATCTTTTAGAAACATAGAACAAATGATTTCTAATAAACATTCTAACAAATGATTTACATATGATTTATGATCCATATCCTAAACCAAATAGCAGATAGTACACTACGTCTAAAGATGTGAATCATAGGTAGAGTATCAGTATATCATGGGAGATGAACGACATTTTCTGGCAGCAGTATGTTGAATCTGATCCCACTGAGTCGTTGAAACCATCCAAAGTCATTAATGCTGTCACTGCCATAAATTTTTCTCTGAGTTGCTGTTTTTTCCTGGGTCCCTGGTATGCAAGCACACTGGTATATTTAAGGCTGTTTGTTTTATCCAAAATTTTAAGATGAAAACAGCTACATCTCTATCAATCACTGATGTTGCTGCTGTGCAGGAATCCAGACAGGGCTTTTTTTGTGTCTGTTTTTACTGAGAGTAGGAAAGGAATGTTCCATATGATATTCAAATAAAGAAAAAAAAGATGAAGCAAGGGGATGCAAGTGAGTGCTAGAGAAAGGGACAAGGCTTTAAGAATAATCCACCATCTGTGTCAAGTACAGATAAAAGCAGATGCTTGGCCTTTCCTACCAGACAGAGGATGACCAGAGTTGTGGCAGGTGTTTTCCATTTTGGCTCCTGTGAAGCAAACACTAGACTAACATATGACAAACATTACAGGGCTGCTCATCTGTACTTATTGACCATTAAGGTTAAAGCAATTTAAAACAGACAGTCAGTGGTAAATGCCACTAATTGGGGCTAATATTGCATGGTGAATGCACTACTATCAAGAATTACAAATTGCAGTGGCGCATTAAGTGAGACGTATGATCGCATTAGTTGGGATTTGTTTGTTCTGCTTACCTCATTTTATGTCTCTCCTCAGCGCCGTGGCCTTGATTCGGTTTTGTGATGAACTGCCATATTCCCTCAGTGTTATTTGTGCTTAGAGACTTCCGCCATAATTCACCTGCGAACCCTTCCACACTTTGTGCTGTACATTCATCCAGTGCTGCAGTAGCTATCTGAGACATCTGCGGTCACACATCACTAATCAACATTACAGCTCTTTATAAACCATACAATCTGGAAACTGAAGTGCTCCAAGTTCTTTTCTATTGTTTCCTGAAATATTAGGACAAGGGAAACTGGACCAGCTTAGGAAGTGCTCTTTTGGGGGCCTCAAATTAGGCTGTCAGTAACTTCTGGAAAAAATCTAAGCTTTGTGGAACGTTTGGAGATGATGTTCCCCAGCTTGGCAGTGCACATGATTAATAAGAGCTATACCCGTATATTATTTCACGAGCCTTCAGAAAGCACTCTGCTTGTTCATTTCCCTTTTTAACATTAGGGATATTAAGGAAGCTGGAAAGAAAGATACCAATGTGTCTAGGAAGCCAAGAAGGATATACATTCTAATAACGTGAAGGACACTTTTTGAGGGTCCAACAGCCTTTATAGTCTGTTTTCAAATGATTGTTTTCTTTGGCCTACAAGCTTCACAAACTATCACACACGTCTGACTTGATTTGGAAAATATCAGGTTTTTATTCACAGAAATCATCTCATGCATACGCATATCCCCAAGAAAAACTGACAAGTGATACATACATATACATATATTTATGGCACATTATTTATTTCTCCTTAGCACTCTCATTAGTTGTACAATCCATTGTGGTGTTAGATTACTGAAAGTGCAAACCGTTTGTGGAATTTCTTTCTGGTTCTGAGCAAAAAAAAAAAAATCAGAAAAAAGTCTTGTGCACCCCAAACTCTCCATGTTCAGCTCAGATAAGTGAGTTAGCATTTGCCTAGTGCAAAGTAGAGCACATGTGGGTTCCCTTAAGTGCAAAGGAGAACCACACTCTTTAGTCATCTGTATCTACATGTTGTTCCAACTTAGATTTTCATTGCCTGTTGCATCCTTTTTAGAGTAAATAAAAAAACTTGGTCTCTCCAAATACAACTCTTATCTGGAAATAATCAAATAGCAGAAGACAGTAGACAGTATACCAATAAAGCATATTCAACTATTTCTACACAGGTCAAATGGGAGCAAGAGGAAACATTACATGAGCATTTGAGACTTCTACATTTGAGACTTCTCGGTTCAAATTTCCTGCTTGTGGTTAGTCGTCAATTTGCATTTTCGTTTTGCTCTATTTTAACTAAATTTGAAAAATAATCAAATAAAAATATTTCAGGCTTCTGTGTATATACCTTAAATTAGCACGCTGTTTGATAGGCCTGTAAAAATGTCAACATGCTAAATTCAATCAATGAGAGAAATAAAAAGGGGATTTTCTTAATGATTAATCACTTCTGGCTGCACTTATGCCTCCTAGAGCTTCTATTTATAACCATTATGAAGCTCCTGCAGGAATCCTGTCATCAGAAGAATATTAAGGGCATTAGATAGATATACCTCCCCAGGGCTCTAGCATACATATGTGTTTATATAATATTTCCACTGTTGCTTGTTAAAATCATGACAGAACTGTCTGGTTGGTATGTGTGGTAAAAACAGCGCCTCTTGTAGTGTCTTGCAGATCCCGCACTTGAGGCTAATTGCAGGGTGAGGCTGGTGCACCGACCGCACTGCTGCATCAGTGGTACTAATCATAACTGAGACTGAAAGAGGAAAGAAGGAATAGCTTTTATTAACTGTAATAAAATATATTTAACCAGCTTGCCAAGAGTCGCCATCATGGTAGAGGTATATTATTTTGGTTTCTAGTATACACGTCAAAGGCATACAAAATGCTACAGATGTCATGTGAAAAAAAATGGTTTGTTGTCATTAACAGAGAAGACAAAACAATGGTGGTCTTATTAAGTGGAACATTCAGAATGCTGTACAGAAATAAATAGGTATAAAATGAGGTATATGACATATGATGATAGGTTTTGAGGATGTGAATGGCATAAAACATGAGTGGAGTAAAATGAGGTATGTGGGGGCATGTGAGTAATGTGGAACCTTACTTAATGTGGGCCCAATTATGCTATGCAGTGAGGACAACTTTAACTCACAGTTAACCCACTGCGTCTGGCAGATGGACATAACTCAGTCACAACGGGGAGTCACACTGAGGCTACTTTTGTCCGTGACTCCGGTGAGGAAACAGGGTTGGGTGATATTGTAAAAACATGGCTTGTTAGAAGGAATGTGCTGACTCCATAGTAAAAGCCCACATTCATTTTCAAGTACCATCTGTGAACATAGCCCTTCTTCTTTCTCGCTTTCATCACTCATCCTTCCCAGGTTATGAACATTTTTGCCTGAATAGAGGCCTGAGAAGACTTCTTGTGTTTAAGTCTGCCTTTAAAGACCACAAATAGGCAGGATGACAAAAATGTCATGCCACTTTTTTTGTCCTACAGATGGAAGGAAGGGTTTTGCTCTTCTGTTGTGTCAAATATTCTATTATAATCCTTTGCTATAAGTTCTTGAATGTGTTTTATTAGAAAAGCTTTCACCAGCTGCAATCTATAATAGTCTTTATCTCTGTTGGAGTACCCACATGCCAGTGAGTTTTCATCAGTGAAAACCTTTATGTAACTGTGTGGAACTCTGAACATATCACCGAAGTGTGGAAAATCTTACCACTTTCTCCTATCTGTTTTCCACTATATTCACTGCCCAGACTAATGCCTTGTATTACCTCATGAGAGAACACGCTACATGAAACAAAGCCATAAATACACTCCAGGGAGACCAGCAGAATTTTGGCAAGAGCTTCTAGTTTGGAGATTCTAGTATGGCAAAGGAAATAATTCAACAATTTTCAGTAAATAGGCAGTCATTGGGTTTTCTCTATATAAACACAAAACACATTATGGCACTTTTATGAGAGGTAGGTAACTTCCACTAGTTATAAATAACTCTTTGAAAAGATTAGGTTTAGAAAGATGTAGGCCTTGAAGCATAGAATTCATTGTGTGAGATGCACAGCAAGTCTGTCTACTCAGCGGGATACAGCTGAGGCTTTGGGAGTTCTGACAGGGCAGTTTGTGTATTTGAACTAGGCTGCATTTGGGCTGGAGCTTAAATGCTCCAAAAAATGCTCCTTAAATGCTTGGTCATCAAATTAGTCCTAAATGTCAGGTCATAGAACCAATGTGCAAAAACACAGTGTGCTGAAATTTTATGTAGGCATGAATTACTGTCATTATGAAAGCCAACTTCCAACTGAACCATGTCCAGTGAAAACTCATAAGTGAAGTTCACATCACAGGAAATCCCAGAAACCTGTCAACAGCCATTCTTGGGCGTCCCACTTTTCTTTTCACACTTAGGTCACCCTACCCTGGCAGCAGTACCCATAGTGCTGCCTCTTTCCTTCTATGTTTTTTACTGCTGCTTTACTGGGAAAAATAGGCCAAGTGTAACCTATTTCTAATGCGTCATTGTCTGTGTCTATTCAGGATTCAGGAAGAGAAAGCTGAAAAGCCTTTAATGAATATTTCATGAGATGAGATGGTGGTTCTATATTTCTTTGTCTACCTTCAGGCCAAAGTAGTAATGCAATGCAGTTTAAGGGTGAAACCAGGATCAGGTGTGTGCTATTCTTCCATGTACAGATGATTTTCTTTTTTATCTACAGGTCTATGTTTGGAACATTTTTGTTGTTTAAGTGTATGAAGTACAGTATTGTCTTAGAGCTCATTATTTCTTTGTAAAAGGACAGAGTTCATTACTACCTATGTATATAGCACAGAGTTGCTACTATGATGTCTCATCTTATACGGAAGCGCTTTGCCACCTCACTGGGATAATAACACATTAAATACCACATGTTATTCTTGTTAAAATGACAGGTGCTCCAATTAACAAGAAATTGTATTTCTTAATCAACACAGAGCATGTTGTGTATAGTAAAGCAAATAATCCAGCCAATATATATATATATTTTTTTATTTAAATGCTTTTATTTAAGTTTCATTTATTTCTGAGGAGGTTGATTGAAGTCTGAATAATAAATACTAAGTGTTAACATTTAAAACTGCACAGGATCTATTGCATTACAACCTTTTACCATATAGATACAGATCTGTGTTTCTGTTCCTGTCTTAAGTTTCAAAATTTGACTGCAAGCTTGCACTTCTTAACTCTACAAAAAACTTTTACTGCCCCCAGATGGAATATAAAACATACTGCAGTTATCAGTGGAGGCCACATGATACTTGGGAAGAGCTGCGCAGTAAACTGAAATGAGAGGGTTTTCTGCTGACGGCACATTTCTTTAGATTCTGCACTCCCAGCAGTGTTTAGGAGCCAGTGATCCACATACTGTAATTTCAGAAGATGGGTGAGGCCTCCACGCCAATTCCCGAACACTCCTATGAAACTGAAAAACAACCATGTTCCATAGCCACAAACTAAACTAAACACCAAACATCAGCTTGATGAGGTCATATCCCTGTGGACTAAGCACTCCCATTCTTTTGACATATGTTGCACACTACCTCTGCTTAAAAGCTTAGGAAGAATCAGTCACCCTGGAACCAGACAGGGAGTAAATGATTTATAGTCTCTCAACTCCCTTGGCCAGTAAAAGGTAAAATGATTTTATTAACTTGAGACAAACATTCTGTTACATGTGAAAGCTTGACTGTGGTGGGATTCGAACTCACGACCTTTGGGTCCGTAGTCCTACTTCTTATCCACTGAGCTATACTGCCCACATCATCACAGCGTTATGCAGTAATTCACTCAGTAATAATCCGCAGCAGCTTTATTTTCTTTTAAGAAACCAAATATATTTCCATAGCTGTCTAGTTATAGTGGCAACGTTGTCTTGCCCTTCTAAATACGGCATATATTTTGTGAAGTTTACTCATTTATCCTCAAGATGGCAGTCACGTCAAAACTTTCAGTCGCTCATTAGGTTGAATAAGTGCCTCATCTTGCTGGAACAAAGGGTCATCCTGGAGGTAGCCAATGGAAACCGGAGTTAAATAGCTCTTTATTGTATTTATGATGACAGAGTGGGGTTCTTATTGGGGACTTATTCCTGATTATTGTGTGGCCCTCAACAGAAATAGAAAGAGAGAGACAGACAGAGAGAGAGAATAAATTGAGAGTCATTAAGCATTACTTTGTTGACAACTGTAGAACAGCATTCCTACATGAATAACCTTAAATATATTTTTCTAACTTATAATTTCCATTATGGTCTATTGTCTATTTCAGTTCTTGGAGCCTGTCTTTGAGACTCTGTTGACACCAGAAGGCTGGTTAATCCAGGATTTTATTAACACTGCCAATGATCCAGGAGAATAAACCTACTTTCCGAGCGCTAACCGATCCTGATTGGTTAGCCAGTAATACGTCAGCACCTATGATTGGTGTACCAGAATGTAACATTTCTGACTGGCTGCAAGAGATTGTCTTGATGAGATTAGACTAGGCTTAACTCCTGGAAAGGGTTGAGTGTGCCCACGTTTGTGTATATGATCCTCAACACAGAAAACTCTTGCTGGCACACTGGGGAAAAGGCTGATATAGCTGATGAAAAAATGAATATGATGCTAGTGAATATGACTCTACTTATATTTTTATTTTGCGTATTGAGACAGGCATTTTTATACATCCTATGAAATGCAGCTGGACTTGACATACCAAAAATAGTCAGTGAACCTTTAATACATCAACCCTCTAGACAGTCCTGACAACACTACTGTATAAAATAGTGCACTGGGTCATAGCAAAAAGAGTCAAATGAAGTTATCTCATTAGAATCATTAACACTGATAAACCATTTAAGCAATATAAAGCATGCTATATGACATGGTTCTAGGACTTACAGAACAGTTAAACATATCCACCTGCAAGCTTTAACTTATAATTTTATTTCGCAAAAAAATACAGGGTGAACCATGGAAGCCAGACAGGACTGATTCCACTGTGTGTGATGTATTTGTTAAAAAGTTAAGTAAGGAACTAAGGAATAGTTTTATTACTGTCATATTCAGTATACTGTATGTAGGATGATTTCTCTGATTCCCCTCTAAACACTACATACATACTTAGAAACAAAAGATATTAAACTGTAACTTTCATTTTCCCTGGAAGCCAAGATGCCAAATCCAAGTCAAGTCTCACGTCTCTTATGGTTGTGTCATCTGTGGCCACATGCATGCATAAAGTTACACGTGATAATGAGGGATGGAATGACAATTCATCTCATCAGCCATTTCCTTAAGGTTAATGCACCAAAAAATAAACAAATAAAATATTGCCGAATCCTGAGGCTAAGTCAAGTCTCAAGTCTTTTGAGGACTTGAGAAGTCTCAGGTCACTGTGTGTCATCTAAGTGTGACTCGAGTGCCCATCTCTACCTGAGATCATGACTTTTGTGCCTTTAGTAATAACATTATTGTAGAAGTGCATCGTTCAGATACAGTTAGACACTCAGGACCACACTTTTACCTTCGAGAATACAGTTTGTCGTGTTGCACGGGATCCCAGACCTTCCCAGCACACTGTAGGGATTTCCCTGTTCAAACATTCTCACTTTGTCTCAGGAAGAGAGATGAGTTAGATGATTAGATGAATCAGATCCATGAGTTGGATGCAGTGGCAGAGAGGCCCCGATGGAGGGCGCCCTGTAGGTCAACTCTGTGTTCGCACGACTCGTGTGTGTGTGTGTGTGTGTATACAAGTGTGTGTGTGTGTGTGTGTGTGTGTACAAGTGTGTGAAAACTGACTATATGTGGGTGACTGAAGCTAACGTCCGACACCGGGAGGT
>JAOVVG010000054.1:12001253-12015917 GCA_028566375.1 Leptodoras nelsoni | reverse complement strand
AGCCCCAGACCATCACACTACCACCACCATATTTTACTGTTGGTATAATGTTCTTTTTCTGGAATGCAGTGTTTCTTGAACGCCAGATGTACTGGGACACACACCTTCCAAAGGGTTCAACCTTTGTCTCATCAGTCCACAGAATGTTGGAGATCATCAAGATGTGTTCTGGAAAAATTGAGACGAGCTTTAATGTTCTCACTGTATATGTGCAGTGGATGCAGAGCTATGTAAACTAGGTTTCTTAAAGTTCCTTAAAAAATCATTTTCCTACAAAACAGGACAAGAATGTATTGAGTTACCAAAAAAAAAAACTATAATAGACCTGGTGTGTTTATTAAATAGTCCACACCCTGATTGGGGAAATGTTTGTAGGGCGGACTTGAAAGAGCCATGGTTTCTGTAATCCTTTATTGCTCTTGCCTGCCTCTATAGGACTGGGGCCGTCCAGGTGACCTTTGGAACCTGCAGATCCATTGGCATGTGGCCAGTACAGAGGAGAAAGCCTTTGTCTTCTATATTTTAGATCACCTGCTCCAACCAGAGCTGCAGCGCCTGCAGAGATACGCCCAGGGCGAGCAGAACATGAGCAGGTCAGAAGCCGTAGGTCAAATGAATGAACTTCTGTGGAATGCATTTATTTTGTTTGTTAAATTTAGTGTTTTGTTGGTAATATAAACATATGAATTTAAGACTTAAGAGAGGGATATTGTTTTATGTGTACTAGCTTGCACCAAACAGTTAAGTTTTCTTCTGGAATTATGGCTGACCTCTATAAGAACTGAAAGATCTGTGTTCAACATTTATAGTGAATGATATGTTGACCTTTGCACACAGGGATGATGTTCTACAAAGTCTGTCAACTGTGCAGCACTGCTTGCTGGGGGCTGGATGCATGTTGCCCCCTCTGGATGGACCCCCTGTTACTAGCCTGTAATAAAATACTCATATGTACTCTAAAGGATATTTTGCACTAAGTAGAGTGACAAAATCTCGGTTCATGTAAGATTTCATATATATTAATGTCTTTACCCTGACAGAGTTCATAGCATGGTTAGTCTAGAGGAGACAAAGCGCTACATTGGGGTTGAATTTGGTAAGCCATAAATTATTCTCTATAAACGTCTCCATTCCGGATGCTTCAGTACCACTGTATAAAGCTATTCTCTTATTGTATTCCTACAGATGAGTCCAGAGAGAACTACAGAGAAGCTATCTGTAAAGTCATGAGACAGCTACTGCGTGAGTGCATCATCCAAGCTTACATACATATCATATATATACTTGCATTAGTCTTCTCCTAGTTTTGGAACACTAAGGCCAATTCATTTGTTTTCGCCATACTTTGAATGTTTTCTGGTTTGAGATCAAAAGATGAATATGAGGTGATGGGTCATGAACGTGACACCTTGAGTGGCAGACCACCCAATTTTTAGCTGAGCAAAAGAATAGGAACAAATAGTCTTAAAGTAAATAACACTTAATGTTTGGTTGCATATCACTTGCTTGTTATTGCATCAAGCCAGCAACTTGGTACATGATCAAACTGTTGCATTCTTCTATTGTGATGCTTTTCCAGGATTGTACCACAGCTTCTTTCAGTAGTTGTTTATTTTGGGGTTTTTTTGTCGTTGGTGTCCTCTTCAGGAGCATACTTGATTGGGTTATGGTCAATTGGGTTATGGTCTTGCAGCATGATGATGTTTCTCCCAATTAGATTGATATAATTTCTCTGAAAATTAGCCAAAAGAATGTTTCTAAAGACTTCTGAATCCATTCTGCTGCTAATATCACGAGTTCTAGAAGCCATGCAAGCCCCAGCCATGACACTTCCTCCACCATGCTTGACTGATGAGCTTGTATGTTTTAGATCATAAGTAGATCTTGCCTTTCTCCACACTTTGGTCTTTCCATCACTTTGGTAGGGGTTAATCTCCAGAACATTTGTCGCCCAGATTTCTCTGTGGATTTCAATCTGGCCTGATATTTTTTACAGCAGTCATCAACTGCTTTTGTTTTTCTTGGCCAGCCTGTTCAGTGTCTGGGTAATAATACATTGCTGGTTTCTTTCTTTGTCAGGTCATAGGTCAACAACAAAGTTGTTGTACAGACTGTCCAATGCTTGTGCAATGGCTATGATTGCTGTGATTTTTCCATCTTTGCTTCAAAATGGCTTTGCTGTTCTCCCATAGACAGCTGACCTTCATGTTGGTTTAACCATTTTCACAACAGAAATGGTCTTCACAGGCAAAACCTGGGGCTCAAACGAGGAGTAGGCATTAAGAGCTATTCTTTGTTCGAATTGTCAGTCTAACAGGGCACATCTGGGCAACAAGCTTTTCCTTTTCTGAACTGTCAATCACGTTTTCCAATATTTCTGCTCACTTGAAAATTGTGTGGGTTCAAACAAAAGATATTTAACACATTTAGATGTAAAATCAGAAAATGAAACCTGAAATTTTGGTCTGTTGTCTCTTTCAATTTTGATCTCAAACTCTTTAATGTAGAGCAAAAAATAATAATAATATAATAATAATAATAATCATCCACTCTTTGTTGCTACCTCGCTCTGATACTAAATAATTCAACCTTTTTGTTTCTTCATCTAGATTACATTCTGGAACATTCAGAGGATGACACAAAGTCCCTCTTTGCCATCATCAAGGTAAATCTTGGCCATTTTTATGCCCATTATACCTATTAAAATGAATTACCTTTTGTAAACACTTTGATAAGAATATTTGTTTATTTTTGTCTTGCCTTTTGTCTCTCAGATCATCGAAGACCTCTTGCATTTTAAAGGATCCCACAAGCATGAGTTTGACTCTCGTTGGAAGAGTTTCACTTTGGTTAAGAAATCTATGGAGAACCGAGTGAGTTACCGATATAACATGACAAAATGCTTTGTAATTCTAGACACATCAGAGTAAGGGTTACTGATATTAAAACTGTTGCTATTGTGCATTTTGTATTCTAGCTGCATGGAAAGAAGCAACACATACGAGCCCTTCTCATAGACAGAGTACATCTGCAACATGAGGTATCAATCAAATGCAAGTTATTAACTGAAAGCATCTTCTGTACTGTGTACCCTTGACTCAGTTCTAGGCTATGCACTGAATTCAGTTGTGTTTCTAATATACTTTCTTTTTAAATCATTAATTTATTCTTTTTACATATTAATGTTTCTTTTAGATACGCATGTCTTTTGTTTCATATTTTGTGTGTTTATTCATATCCTTGTATATCTTAATTTATCTTGCATGTGAATGAATTATTTTAAATGACAAAATCATAACCTGCTTTGTCTAATGTGAGAAAAATGCTTCAGATGTGCAATTTTAACGAGATTTTGCATTGGCAGATGCGTAAACTTCTAGTGGAAGGTTGTGAATACAAAACTGTTCACCAGGATCTCCTGAGAGACCTTCTCCGTCTGTCCACTAGCACCTACAGTCAAGTACGTTGGAGTTCATAAACAATCTGTTTGTGATAACATCTTTTAAATCATGGACAGTTCTAAGTATTTTGTATGCCACCAGGTCCGCAGTAAGGCTCAGAGTGTTTTGTTCACTGCTCTGGGAATTTATAACTTCTGCTGTCGAGACATCACTCCTCGAGTGCTAGAGCTGCTGGAGCCAGCCCGGACCAGCGTCACCCAGCAGCAGTTCAAGGTTCTGAGAAGCATTGCTTTGAGTAGTGCAGACTTGTTTGTGATGGTGTAGGTGTACACTTAGTGACCATTTAAGGATTTGTGCAGAAGTAGTAGATTATGCAGGTCACAGGTCAGATCTTCACTAAGTCAGCACTGATTAGCCATTCAGAGACACATGAATGTGCTATGCAAATAAGATCATTTTATAAGCAATTCTAAATTAAACAAATAGCCAGTGCTGCTGCTAAAGCATGATAATCTAGTGCATACATAATAAAATGTAATTATGTCTATACATAATAGCTTCTCTGCCATTACAGGGTGCTCTGTACTGTCTGTTGGGGAATCATGGAGGTGTTTGTCTGGCTAACCTGCATGACTGGGACTGCATTGCTCTGACGTGGCCAGCCATAGTGCGCTCAGGCCTCAGTCCTGCCATGTCTCTGGAGAAACCCTCCATTGTCAGGCTCTTTGATGACCTCGCAGATAAAGTTCATCGCCAGTACGAGACAATTGCTGTTGACTTAATTGTAAGCAGCTACACCTTCCACCCACTTCAGTTCCTAAAATAAGCAATATGATGAGAAAGCGATTCTCATGTTGTGCTGTGGAGTGCACTGCCTCAGGTGCAGTTCAAATAGATGTGTGTGTTGTGTGGGTGGGTCTGCAGGTGCCCCAGAGCACACTGGAAATTGGCCGCAAGATCACCGAGTCGTGTAAACCTGTTGCTCATATGGGTCCTCCATCAGAACAGGAGCTGGAGCAGGGACTTGCCTCGGAGCAAGCCAGAAATCTGGAGGCCATGAAGTTAGTGTTCTCTCTTTCTCTCTCTCCTACTTATTCTCACTCGCGCACACACAGATGCACACAAACACACAGTTCATATGAAAAGTGTACATAAGTGATATCCTTTCACTTTCGTTAATGCATATTTCTTTGCAGGAATTATGAAAAGCTGGTTCATGATCTATTAAAATGTCTCACTGATAGAGAGCTGTAAGTTCCATGCAGTTTTAGTCCCCAAACATTACTTGTATATTAAATAGCAATGTTACATGCATGCAAAAGATGAATGTGTTTAAATGTGTCCTACATCTCTTGAAAGTCCATGGAAGTTTGAGCACATGGCCATCGGCTTCTTGTCTCTGCTGCTGAGAGATGACCATGCTCTTCCTGCCCCGGCTGTGCACTTCTTTGTCCAGAGTCTCAATCATGATGCACTTGTTGTGCGCAAGGTGGTTAGCCAAAGCAGCTAGTTTAAAGTATTGACACATTTTTTTTTTTTATCCATAGTCATGTTTCAGTGCTTTTGACCCGTTCCTGTTTTCCCCTTTCTCTTGTAGGTGGCAATATCTGCTGTAGCAGGAATCCTCAAGCAGCTGAAGAGGCCTCACACAAAAGTGGCCATCACACCTAGTGACATAAGTGAGTAAGCATTACTTATGACTAAAGAACTAGTACTATATGTAACATTCAGTCTATTTCTCACAGGGATGGACAAATCACAGATTCATTAGTTTGCCCACCAGGCAAGTGAATGCTGTAATCTGCCTGCACATTCCAGTTTTTTGATTGGACCATGTAATGATCAAAAGTAAATGGCAAACGTGTAGCAATGACAGGTAAACACAGCATGCTGTTTCCCTATAGGTGATGGACAGGAGTAAAAACATCTCAACAGTTTACTGACTCACTTGTGTGCTGGACAGTGACATACATGCAAAATGTATAGCCTGGGCTGCTTTTCTGCCTTTGCCAGATGGCAAGACTAATAATTTATCTGTCCCTGCCTCATATCCATTTGCTGATCCATTAGTTATGATTATCTCTACAGGAAATGGGTTAAAGGCACTAGTATTTCATTGTAGGTGGGGTGATGGAGCCGAAGGAACTGGTTGCTGGAGACAGGCCAGGAAACGACTGGCTTCAATATCATGCTAATCGCTTACCCCACACGCAGCAGGAGTGGGACAATTTCCGCTTTGTGGAGAAGACTCACTGGGGTTATTACTGTTGGCCAAAGTATGCACATCTCACCAACTACATCTTAGCCTTACCAGGATGTATGTACCACAGAGTCTGAGCTTCACCTTTCTTTTTCCCCCCCTCACTGTTTTCTATAGGAAGTTGATGCTATATGCTCCTGTGGAGCAGCAGCTGAAAGACCTCAGGCCAGAGGAGATGAATGAGGTACACACATGGTCTCTGTCCAATGGTATTAATTCCAGCTTGAGAATTTGAGCACAACTCTTTTCACAGGCTTTAACGAAATATTGTTATTTTCCAATTGCAGAGTGAACGAATCATCTATGACCATTTCTCTAACTCCATGTTCATCAGTCGGCTCATTGAGTTCTTGTCCCTCGAGGACCGCAAGGGAAAAGACAAATTCAACCCACGCCGCTTCTGCCTCTTTAAGGTAATAAACTGCAAAGCCTGTTTGTTCTTCAAGGCTGTAGGCCAGATTAGGCTGGTCATACATTGGAAGCTTATTGATTTGTGACGCCTTAAACAGGGTCTATTCAGGAACTACAGTGATGCCTTCCTGCCAGTGCTTAAACCTCACATGGAGCGTTTGGCTGGTGATTCCCACGAGAGCACACAACGGTGTGTGGCTGAGATCACTGCTGGCTTAGTCAGAGGCAGCAAGCACTGGAGCTTAAGTCAGGTGAGGAATTAAAGAATGTTTTTAAACTTACTGTAAAAGGAATGTCCTCTTTGGGATTTTTTTCTGTCATGCTTTTTTTCTTGTTTTTCTCATTTCCTCCTTTCTGAGTGCAGGTGGAAGCCCTGTGGCAATTCCTGATTCCATTGATGCGAAGAGCACTGTCCAGCATTACAGTAGAGACCTACACTGACTGGGGCACATGTGTAGCTACTGCCTGTGTATGTTCTCCCTATCGATTACCCACTTCTAAATCTTTGATGCATGGCAGTATATTGTAGTGTTGAAGTGAGGTTAACAGAGGTGCTGTCTGGCCTTGTAGGAGAGCAGGGATCCACGGAAGCTTCACTGGCTGCTGGAGATGCTTATGGAATGTCCACTTAGTGGAGAAGGGGGGTCCTTTGTAGATGCCTGGTAAGCAGGGACCTGCTCTACATTAAATCTAATTTATACAAACTTCATCTGGAACAAAGATAAAAAGATCAATATAATCTAGAGGTACCACATATAGGTCACATATTATTTATTTTTGCCAGCCAGACTTTAAGTTTAACTAAAAAGTCTGCTGCTTTCATCACTGAATGAGACTAAGAACTACAGAAAGAGGAAGTCTGACTGACATTACACATGACCTTTTCCTGTACCCCACTCACAACCAGTAGATTCTTGTTGCTTGCCACTGTTAAAAGCAAAACTTTGAAAGAACTTTGCCATTCCATTCCATGTTTTCTCAGTCTTGTGAGTATATTGTGTATAATATGCTGAGGTTTACATTATCATGTAGCAAAAATAGCAAAATCTTGATGGCTGCAAAATTCATTAACAAATTTGGTTGTCTTTCTGCCACTCGCTGTGCAGTCATCTGTATGTGCTGCAGGGGGGTCTGGCTCAGCAGGAATGGAGGGTGCCTGAGCTGCTGCACAGGCTTCTGGCCTATTTGGAGCCCAAACTCACTCAGGTGTACAAGAATGTACGAGAGCGTATTGGCAGGTAAGAGGCAGACCAGAACTCTTAATTTGATACACGTACTTTGATGTATATCTGTATATATATCAGTCATTTGAGATGTATTAAATTCATAGAACAAAAAAAGTCGATCATGCCTACAGTCAGGAAATGCAGACATAGCTCATTTTTAAACTGATTTTCATATTTGTTTAAAATAATTAAGTAACTGGGCTGTGATGGGTGAGAGGGGTGGCATCCGCTCTCTCCCTTATCAGTCACAGTGATGCTAGCCAATCATCAGCATCTGTTAACTCCTGTATGTGCAAGGGGGTGGATAGCAGTTTCCTGTGACAGTCCATGACTGAGCATAAGCATTAGTTTGAAAAGTTGGAGTTGGATATCTAAATGTGACTCGAAGGAAGCATGTGATATCCTTCTCCTTCCCTGGGTGGTAGCTGACAGAAGAGAGCTGACTAGTGGGCAGGAATTGGCCAAGACTAAATTAGGGAGAAAACTGGGGGGAAATCCAACAAAAACAGTTGGTGCAGAAGAATTAATCACATTTTAAACAAGTAAAAATACTGACTGGATATAGATTTTTTTTTGCCTTCATGTGCTCATTTTTAACTGTTGAACTTTTCTTCTGCTTAATGTTGGTATTTTTCCCCTCTTCTAACATCATCTACATTCCGCCGTTCTTGCAGCGTGCTGACATACATTTTCATGCTTGACGTCAGTCTGCCCAACACGCTACCTACAAAGTCCCCTCACATAAGTGAGTTCACAGAAAGGATCATGGCTTGCCTGAAACCACTGCTGGAAGGAGAGGAGGAGATCCAGAACCATGTAGTGGAAGAAAATGGAGTAGGTGAGCAGGATGAGAGAACTCAGGCAATCAAACTGCTCAAAACTGTACTGAAGTGGCTGATGGCCAGCGCTGGCCGCTCCTTCACCACTCCAGTAGTTCAGCAGCTCCAGCTCTTGCCACTGCTTTTTAAGGTTGGTCACATACTGTCATTCTTCCTCATATTCATCCTCTGCCCCATTCTTCAATTCACTTCATTCTACCCCATTCACCCCATTCTTCAAGGAGCACTATTCACACACTATACTATATATGGCACTGATACTGTAGTATGTTTGTGTTGCTGGTACAGATGTATTTGGTGCAACAGCTTTGTTCAGGATTTAAGACATAACCATAAGCTAAGTTAGGCCGGCCATAGACACGAATTACCTCTGATAAGCTACATTTAAGAAAATGTAGCAAATAAATGTTAGTTTTGATTGCAGATCAAAGTACATCACACACATTTGGCTTCTCTCTGTCTCGGTGTCTTACTGTGGTCTTACTATTTTTGCTGTTGTTTTTGCCCCTTCTATATCTACACGTGTGCAGATTGCTCCTGTAGAGAATGATGACAGCTATGATGAACTGAAGAGGGACGCAAAGACCTGCTTATCTCTCATGTCCCAGGGCCTCCTCTATCCAGAGCAGATTCCTCTAGTACTCAAAGTGCTGAATGAAGTGAGTTTACATTCTGCTTATGGAAGGAGTGGCCTGATGCACCCCAGCAGATCTGTTCTGTTCTGTTCAATTAAATTTTAATCCTTAAATTAACAATGTAGCTGCAGGTACTAAGTGCTGTTCATGCTCAGATTGCAGGGAGCAGCTCATGGCATTCCCGCTACTCTGTGCTCACCTATCTACAAATAATGGTGTTCTACAACTTGTTCACAATGCTGAGCAATGAACAGGCAGTCCAAAATGTGCAAGCGCTTGTCATCAGGCTACTGGAGGATGAGCAGCTAGAGGTACACCCTACTCTGTGCTACTTGGACCTGTTAACATTCAGTATAATTGTTCACTCATTCCACTTCCATTTGCTTCCTTTTCCCAGGTGAGAGAGATGGCTGCCACTACTCTGAGTGGTTTCCTGCAGTGTAACTTCTTGACCATGGACATGTCCATGCAGACTCATTTTGAGACTCTATGCAAAACCAGACTGCCTAAGAAGAGGAAGAGAGAGGTGGGCTCTGTTGTGGACACCATACCCTCAGTTGGTAAGGCACTCACTTTGATACTACTGTAATTATTGTATATCTGTAAATACATTGTTACCAAATGTATAGATTGAGCTGAATGTGTGTGTCCAGATCTAGTGCGGCGTCATGCTGGAGTGCTGGGTCTCAGTGCCTGCGTTCTGTCCAGCCCTTATGATGTGCCCACTTGGATGCCCCAGTTGCTCATGGACCTCAGCGCCCACCTCAATGACACGCAACCTATTGAGGTGAACTAGATTATTAACTCTCACTTCTGTCCTGTCTTTTCTGTTGATCTCTTAGCTTTTATTATTCCTCAATTTATTGTCCATTGTAACTCGTTTTAGATGACGGTGAAAAAGACTTTGTCTAATTTCCGCCGGACTCACCATGACAATTGGCTGGAGCACAAGCAGCAGTTCACAGATGACCAGCTAGTGGTGCTCACAGACCTACTCGTGTCACCATGCTACTACGCCTAGACAGGTGAAACGGGTCTTTTTGAAGTTTTTTGTGATTTTGCTTTGTTTTTGTTTTTTTTAAACTTGGGCATACTTCACTGTTTGTGATTGAGAAAGCAGATTTTAAAAGGACACATAATAAGGACAACTATAGGCATGGGAATGCAGAGTGAAGCAATAACTTGAATTTGTTGAGTTGGGGCAGGGGGAAAATTGTGTACATACTGTACGTATTTAACCCACATTTCACTTTTTTTTTTTTTTACTATACTTAATATTTAAGGTTTATCTGTGCAGGAAAAATGGCCTGCAGTCTTGTACAGATTTCTTTTTTTTTTCCTGTATGTGTGGATATGAATGTGTGATCAAGGACCGACTGCCTGTGGATCTGATCTCCCTTTCGAGCTGTTCTTCTAGCCATTTATATCTCATCTCTTCAGAAGGTGTGAGGACAGGTTCTGATATGGAGCTGTTAAAAAATCTATTTTATAATTTAACTATGGCTACATTCATAATGCAGGTAAAAATGGCCCATGTCTGATATCTTTGACACTCACATTATTTTCCTATGACAGTGTCAGTCCGTTTCCCAAAAGAGATGGTGTGTGTTATGGTACTTTTGGATCATCTGTCTAGCCTTGAGAATCTTGTGAAAAGTCACTGACTGAGGTTGTTGTCCTTGGCATCTTGGTGTTCTGAAGCAAGTTTGTGTCAGTAATGTAGGTATATTATTGCAGACTTATTTTCACTGAAGTAACTACCATGATTCCACAGAAGCTGTTGGCCCACGTTTATCTATTTGCATTCATAGAGTTTGTTTTGTAGCTGGCATTGACAGTACATTAACACCAAACACAGCTTCAGGTTAGTAGTTACAAGTGTTGCTGGGTGCATGATGGAGTGTCATTCTTTCACTTATACTGGTCATTTCATTTCAGTAGCCAAGAAATCACATGACCAGTCAATCTAAAATGAGCACTTGAGTATACAGTGTGAGTGTAGTTCACAGCCTTTAGATTTTCCTGATGAAGGCCAAATGAAGTGTCAAGGTCACCGCTGAGAGAGTTCTTGAGATCCTCTAATGAGTGGTATAGTGAAACGGAGGCCCTTTGTAAACCAGCACCACAGTATAACGGCTTTTCCATTTCATGTGAACATAGTATTGATGATTAGTAGCACTATGCTGTCTGGTGGGGATCTGACTCAGAATCTTTGCATAAATCTCAGTTCACATGCCACCATAATTTTTTGTCTCGTTGTTGTATTTATATTTGTGTATGTATGTATATACACTGTACATATGCGTATATCTATGCATAATGCAATTCTTTTAACTAGATTTACATGTTAAGTGTACTGGAAAAGAACAATTTTTCTAGATTAAAATGAAGCCCCAGTCATGAGTAAGTGGAATTGTGTGTGAGCTGAAAACATTTGAAGTGCACGTGCATGTTCATAGTTTAATGGTTTTATTTCTGTGGCATGTGACTGGAGATCTTCACAGCATTTTACATCTCAACAGACATTTTTTTTTTCTTGTTCCACCCTGTACTTCAAGCCAGACTGATGTATAAAATCAGTAGTGTCCTTTCACATGTTTACACAACCATATAGCTTTTTACATTATACCCCTAAGTCCAGCTGGGAGTGAACCATGGATAGTGCTGTTCTGCATTATGGAGCATCCATACTGGCAACACTGTGTAGCTTAGTGCCAAAACTACAGTGAAGTTTTTTTTTTTTGTTTTTTTTCCCCCTCTATTTTTCAGATGTATGGTTTACTTGTTTTACTTAAGAATATGCCAATAAATGTTTTTAACAAAAGGAACACAAAATCTGTTCTTTGGTTATATGATCATTTTGTAATTCAGTTCATTTCCCATGCAGATTTCTGCTGTAAAACATGCAAGTATCAGCAGTTTACATAGATATTACATATTCGATATTGCTCTTACCAGTTTCCTTATTCATGGCCAATGCTTGTTGTTACTTTTATATATGTTTTACTAAATTTCAGTGTTTTTGGTCTCATTTATGAGTACAGTTTTATTGTGCTCTTGTCCGTTTTATTCTATAGATATGTCAATCTCCCACTATTGGACCCTCCACCACTCTGCTATAGTGGTATTTATCATAATGCCTTATAAAAATGCCATCTATTTCCCTTTTTGAATGGCTATAACTAATTTACTTGGGAATAAATAGAATAAACAAAACATAACAAAATATAGAAAATAAAATCGGAGGTATTATGTAATTAAGTTAGTGAGACTCCATATAAGAGCTACCCATGTGTATGAACCGCCAGTGGGAGAAAACTCTACATGGAGTGATAGTGGAGCATCACTCTGAGGCCTCCTGTAGAAGTTTCTTGACCAAGCGCTCCAAGGAGAACAGGTGATCGTCCGCATCTTCAGGCATCAGCTCTCTAAGAGCGTCAGCCAGCTCAAATAAGTACTCTGTGTTTTTTCCGCTGGGTCCAACTGACCCGAGGATCTGCTGTGCAATTAGTTCCAGAGGCGCTGGGCCGAGGTAGTTTGGGTTATCGCAGGATCCGATGTAGAGCAGCGTGTTCTGGATGGGCTCGTGCTCCTCCTCTTTAGGAAAAAATGTAACGGTCATCACTCTGTATCCACCTTTCTCTCTGTAGTCCAGATACTCCTTCACCTCTTTCTCCCTGCCTGATGGAAGTTTGTAAGCAACACCCCAAACGCAGCCCTGTACAGCACAATGACAAGAGTTACATCATCTTAGTCTTTTCTATGTGTAGTGTCCCATTTTCTGTAATCTAGCATGAAAAAGGAAGATATAAAAAAAATAATGGCAGATGTTTTCTCAATAAAATAAAATAAAATAGAACAAAGTGGTCTTGGAAAACGTACAGACTGAAGAACAGAGGGTGTGCATCAACTGTGAATTTATTTCAAGAAAATAACTGACTGGAGGTTCAGAAATCACTAGCTAACTTTCTGATTAACCTACAACTCAATGTATGAAATAACTTGACCATACGCCATGTTTGTTAGCGCCACAACTCGCCAATCGTAGAAAAAAATTCGAGTGTCCGACTAGTAATTACGACTTTGTTTGACTTTGTTTACAGCACATGAAGGAAAGATTAATCTCCAACGGGATGTTCAACAAGCAGATATGAGTTTAATGTTC
The DNA here is from genome assembly GCA_028566375.1 of Leptodoras nelsoni. NCBI lineage: Eukaryota > Metazoa > Chordata > Actinopteri > Siluriformes > Doradidae > Leptodoras > Leptodoras nelsoni. The sequence continues at coordinate 12,002,980 of JAOVVG010000054.1, read as the reverse complement.
AGGTAAAACATACTTTTATTACCCATGTAGTGTTTTTACCTCGCGGTCTTCAATCAACGTCACCACACGTCCAGGCTGCAACAACAGGACATCTTATTACCGTTTAGTTAACAATGTAAATAACAGTTAACCTGAAGGATGCGGTGTTTGTTACCTTTCCGGGAACTCCACGGTGATCTGTGCTTCCCTGCCAGAACCGGCGGCTGAAACCTTTAACAAAACCGACGCGTTTCTCCTCGAACGGAAAGTCAACTTTCCAAATGAGCGACCCGTAGCCGAAAACCCACATGTCAGTGACGGCAGTCCACTTCCGCCCACTCCGCACTTCGGTCTCTAGAGCGCAAATGACCTGAGGTTATGATCCGTTCATTATTTAATATTGAACATCAGTAAATCAAACGCTAATTCTGCCTGTAGGGAACAAATCACTGACAGCTCTGGACCCAATAACAGCCGCTGTCTAATGCGGAAGTGACGTCTTCAGGCGCGTCACCAGGGATGTTTGTTTCTTCCAAAGCAAGTATAATATAAAAAAAGACGTTAACAGTTTAAGATAAATATGTATTAAATCTCAAAATAAATATACCTTAAATCCCGATTTAAAAAATGGCAACATTTAACTTCTTAGTAGAAGATTCACAAGAGGGCGCGATTTAATTTTTGAGGAAAAGTCCTGAGGTCTGAAACACAACGAATCTCCTCCAGTGCTCAAACTAACCAGTTCACTTACACAGTTTCTATAATTACCCTCACCAGCAGCGTTGTGGCATTTCAACACCAACTGGTGCACATTCATGAGTGAAACAGCACCTGGTATACAAAATGGCCATAGAACAGGGCATTTCATTTCTGTGTAATTTTAACCTGGGCCTGTTGTGTTCTATAGGATATGATGTCTATCAGACCATAACGTGATTACAATGATGCATCAGTGATGTATTTATTATTTAGTTCTTATAATTATTGGCTATTTAGACTGGTCAATCAAAAAAAACCTCAATAACCAGAATATTTTAGAACATATTATAGTACATATCAAATAATGAGGGTGACACGGTGGCTCTGTGGGTAGCACTGTTCCCAGGTTCGATCCCTGGGATGGGGCGGTCTGGGTCCTCCCCGTGTCCGTGTGGGTTTACTCCGGATACTCCGGTTTCCTCCCACAGCCCAAAAACATGCACGTTAGGTTGGACTGGCATCTCTAAAGTGGCCCTAGTCTGTGTGTGCGTGTATGAGTGCCCTACGATGGATTGGCTCTCTTGTCTAGGGTTGTTCCTGCCTTGCGCCCTAAACTGCCAGCTAGGCACCGGCTCTCCCGTGACCCTGAAATATGAATAAGCGGTTAAGAAAATGAAATGAAATGAAAAATATCAAATAATGACCTTATAACTGAATGTGTAAATACATAAAACAATCAGTACATGTTAAGTGGTCACTTCCCTGAGAATGCCTTTTGTCCAACCAAGTTATAACTACAACAGCATTTGTAGCTTTTATTGTCAGATGGCAACATTGTTACTCACAAGCCACATCATTTGCATTACACATTCCTAAAATGTTCCTGATTTTGTCACTAAAAGTTTAATGAAATGAAATCAAATATTGTGGCTTCTGTAGCACAGGTGTGCTGACAGAACAACCCCTCCTGAGGTACAGGGGTTAGACAATGAAACTGAAACACCTGTCATTTTAGACCACAATAATTTATTAGTATGGTGTAGGGCCTC
>JAOVVG010000054.1:11954175-11964949 GCA_028566375.1 Leptodoras nelsoni | reverse complement strand
GTTCACTAATGTTCTCTAACAAACCTCTGAGGCCTTCACAGAACAGCTGTAGTTATATTGAGAATAAATTACACACAGGTGGACTCTATTAACTAATTAGGTGACTTCTAAAGGCAATTAGTCACACTGGATTTTATTTAGGGTTTATCAGAGTACAGGGGGCTGAATACAAATGCATGCACATTTTCCAGATTTTTATCTGTAAAAAAGTTTAAAAACTATGTCATTTTCTTTTCACTTCACAATTACTTGCTACTTTGTGTTGGTCTATCACATAAAATACATTTACGTTTGTGAGTTTAATGTGAAAAAGTTTAAGGGGTATGAATACTTTGCAACCCTATAATTGTGTTTGTAATATCTCCAAAAATTGAATAATGCATAAACACAAAGAAATACACAGATCAGCCAGAACATTAAAACCACCTGCCTAATATTGTCTAGATCCCCCTTTTGCCACCAAAATAGTTCGGACCCATCACAACATGGACTCCTGAAGGTGTGCTGTGGTATCTGGCACCAACACTTAAGCAGCAGATCCTTCAAATCTGAGCTCCATTAAGTTGCGAGCTTTGGCGTCCATGGATCTGACTTGTTTCTTCAGTACATCACACTGATGCTCAATCGGATATATAGCTGGGAAACCGAGGCAAAGTTAACACCTTGAACCCTGTCATGTTCCTCAAACCATTTAATTTTTGCTGTATAGCAGGAAGCATCATCCGCTGAGAGGCCACTGCAATTAAGGAATACTGTTGCCATGAAGGGGTGTACTTAGTCTGCAACAATGTTTATGTAGGTATTACGTGTCCACATTAATGCCAGGACCGAGTTTAATGCCAAGTTTCCCAGCAGAATGCTGCCCAGAGCATCACACTGCCTCTTCAGATAGCACATACTGGTGCCATCTCATTACCCTCGTTACCCATTTTTCCTGCTTCCAACACATCAACTTTGAGAACTGACTATTCACTTGCTGCCTAATATATCCCTCATTGTAATGAGATAACCAACGTCATTCACTTCACCTGTCAGTGGTGTTAAAGTTATGGCTGATCGATGTTTGGTATAGTACTAACCTTAGCTGTGCCAAAAATGGATGCTGTCTGAAGTTCTTTGTCATCTTCCTCTTTCCTAGGGTGGATGATCAGGGTCACATGACAGCTACTGTTTGTTGCAAATTTTCTGAATGCTCCAATAATGTGGTCCTGTACTGCAAACCTGGTAAAGGAACAAATTATGGCATTATTACAAACTATGAACTGTCTTAAAGCACAGGTCATGGCTTTAAAAATAACTACACTTTTTTTTAATGATTAAGATACATTTTATCAAACAGAATGATTTGTCTCACTTGTCCACAGACAGGTTCTCCTGCCCCATCATAAACTGCAGGTTGTCGATGATCACATGACTGATGTCGTAGAGGTAAACAGCATGCTGCATGGTGTCAAGCACTGTCCTACAGACAGAATCAGTTTAGAAGTGAAAAGTCAGAATCCAAGTCAAATTCATGCCAAAATGAGCAGCTTTGCATGCGATGTTCTAGTGACTACTTCTGGATCCTTTAAACTGCATAAAATACTGACTCACTTAACATTCTGTTGTCCATGGAAGGTCATAAAGTAGAGTGGGAGCTCTTCAAACTTGTCAGCCCAGTAGTCGTACTGCTCCAAGTTTTCCTCCAGTCTCTGCATAGCGAACTGGGTCAGGATGATTTTGGCCAAACGTACATTCTTGATCTCGAAGCTGCCCCACATTGTGTTCACACCCTGCATGCACAGGTCAAGAGCATACTCACTGATGAAGGTGGTCTTCCCACTGCCAGTGGGACCTGCAAGTAAAAAAAATAAAAAAAAGCATGTTAAGTAGTTTATTATATAGGACACCGTTTTATAACAATCATAATTGTAAGTAATTAGATGTCATACCTGTGAACACGGTTAGCTCCCCCTTACGATGGCCTTTAAGGATTCGATTGAGCTCTGGAAAACGGGCCCACTTTATTCCTGCCACCTGCTCTACGTTGGCTAGCTCTCCAAATACATCATCCCTGAGCTGCTTGAAGGACACTATAGACTTGTGGGCAGCAGGAATGGAGGACTTAACAATACGTGCAAGGTTCCTGCCTTGCACCAGCGCCTCATTAGGACATGGCTGAAATTCTCCCGGCCGCACAAGAGAACAGCGCCTCAATCCTAGTTTCTTTGAGAAGATTTTTGAAGCCTCCCAAGCATGCATATCCCCACCTAGCCACAGCGTGACCTTCCTGAACTGCTCCAGGTAAGGAAGAAGGACCGGGGGCAAACAGCTGACTCCCCGTGGTAAGGGCAAAGCAGACAGGCCAGTGGCCTGATTCACCGCCATACTGTCAATCTCACTTCCTGTTAGCACCAGCTCAGTTTCCTTCCGTCCTACTAAGGGAAGGCCAAAGAGGTTGTAGTAGTTGGATAATTTAGGAATGCTAGCTTCTGTATATACCACTTGTCCATTATCTTTAGTGGCAGCAGACAGCAGTTTTATGCCGCGGAGGCTTACGTCTTGCCCACTAAACCAGGGAAACACAAGACTTTTTGTTGGTTTAAAGAATCTCACCCCAAACTTCTTCAGGGTTGTGTTGTTGAGCTTATTGATCTGGAACATAGTTTTGATGAGCTGCAAATCCTCTTCGAGGAGATCTGTGACAATCATTGAGCTGCTCCAAATCCTGTGCACCTCCTTCAACTCCAGCTCCCTCTGCCTCTGTTCCTCCACACTCTCAGAGCAGCTCAACAGAACCTCCGGGCTTATTGAGGTCTGTCCCTCTTTCTGCATCACCTCCAGACAGTCCTGCAGGTCCTCCCAGCTTCCTTCCACTAGAGTCTCTTTACAGAGGAACTGGCCAGTCACTTTATCAATGAACATGGTGTAGCTGTCTTTCCCTGCTCCTTCCTGTGCTTGTGAGTTTGGCTCTACGAAAATACTGCTGGCGTGTAAGCAGCTATAACCATCGTGAAAGGAAATTCCCTTCGATCGCAGATACTGCCTGATGTCCGTCACTGATATGGGGTGGGAAGGAAGGTCTACTGAAGACTTTGCATCTCTTTTTAATGTTCTGCAGGGATTAAAGCGCGCTGTAGGTGCTGATCCTCCAAGAAGGGGACACCCCGAAGGTCTCCAGCCAGGATACTGCGACACAGAGCTGCGCACCTGAGCACAGGTGATGTAGCTCAGGACCGGACGGTGGTGAACTCCAGGAGGCAGCCTTTGTAAGAGCCTCCTCAGGAAATGCCTCTCCCACATTTGCTGCTACTTCACAACAGCGTATTTGCAAATTGAAATAACAGAGCTAGTGCTTTTTGGCATGAAAAACAACACAAGCATGATTCACTGCTAACACACAGTGAACGGTACATGTGCATCTTGCTGCTCCGCCATTTAGCTGGTCTGTAAATTGCTCCACGGATTACTGAAAGTTACAGGTTATAAAAATAGGTCAGAAAAAGAAGAAAATAGTCGGTCATGCCTGCAAGTACTATAACAACCCTAAAATACTGTACTACGTAGCGCGCCAAACACTTTGCAGACACGCGCCACACGCGAATCTTATACGTTTCCAACCCATATTCAGAAAAACCCAGGCTTCTTTGGCAGGATTGGCTAGTAGTTCATGCCTCATACAGCGCATTGGATGAGCTGCTCCTGCGAATGAATTACTAGCCAATCGTAGCACAGAAGGCGGGATTTTGTCGTAAAACGGGTGGGCAAAAAGGAACGCCTCCTTACGACCTTGGTGTTTACCTTTCAAAATAACCCCGTGTGAAACACGACACGAGGCGCTAGGGTTCCTATTTGGAACGTTAAATTACTCTTATTGTATATAATATAAATATGTTCTTTCTGCCACCTAAATATGTTATATATATAGTATTATTGTAATATATACATTAACTTATTAAAAACATAATTTAGAAATACGAAATTGGCTCTTGTGCGTTTTCTACCCGGGTGATAATAACCGTCGAACCGGTGCTCCGGTAGTGTGCATGTACATGTGTGTGTTGACGGTGCCCTTAAATCGGGATTTACTGTATAGCTCAGCTGTGTGTTAGTTCCTTGCAAATGAAGAGTTTTCGGTGGGTACTTTGAATGCTTAACATTTTCGTGGACTCCGGAAGTGGACATGACTGCTCGAGGGACTCCTAGTCGTTTTTTACAGAGCGTTCTGCAGAACGGAGTTGGTCGATACGTGTGTCAGCTGAAACGCGTGTCTCTTATTTTCTCTAAAAACGCACAGAGTTCCTTAGGGGTCAGGTAGGTGATTAAAGACAAACAGAGTGAAATGACCAGTGTATTGAGATCATCACACCCTGTATCTATACGCTCTGACTGCTGTTGTAGATAAGACTATAGTGTAGATGCATGTTAGAGGTGAATATTTACTGACTGTAAATGTCACTTAAAAAACTTTAACCAGAAAATAATCTAGCCAACAGTGATCATGTGCTCGATGAAGGGATGGATCAAGGGTTCTCAAACTTTTGCAGAGAATGACAAGATATTAGATTCGTTTTTTTAATATATGTACACCCCAATTCCAAAACAGTTGGGACGTTGTGTAAAATGTAAATAAAAACAGAATGGAATGATCTGCAAATCTCATAAACCCTTATTTTATTCACAATAGAACACATAACACACATCATATGTTGAAAGTGAAACATTTGACCATTTCATGAAACTGAAACAATGAAACTGAAACACCTGTCATTTTAGACCACAATAATTTATTAGTATGGTGTAGGGCCTCCTTTTGCGGCCNNNNCCTATGTGGCCGGCTAGGCACCGGCTCCCCTGTGACCCTGAAAAGGAATAAGCGGCCAAGAAGATGAATGAATGAATATAAGAACTTTAAGAATGGTGGACAGTGTAACCACTACTGCAACACTAAATGGACATGAAAAAATAACTACAGTCTCTGAGATTTTACAAATCTCCAAGGTGCACCATCAAGATTTTTGTGCTTAATAAAGTCAATATGCAGTGATTAGTAAGCTGTACTTTGCTGCATCTGCTACACTTTTACTTTTACTCATTACAATGCAGATATTATGCCAGTGTCACTGCTGTGCTGACAGTGATCCTCTGTCTGAATGATGTTTGGTCAGTGGTGCTTCTGTGTGGTCTCTTACCACTGATGGAGGAGGGAGCGAGGGGCTGATGAGTTGTGTGTAGCACTAGATAGGCTACAGTTACAAATTATACACCTGCACAGTTGTAGATTTACTTGAGAAAATGTCCAGTGAGTGTGAATAGAAGGCAGGTTTGCCTAATAAACTGTAAATACTGAAAGGTATTTGCAGAGTAAGCATAAAATGTTCATTTGTTTTTCTGACAGGGAGTTTATTGAGGACGGTGTGGTTGACTTTGCCAGAAAGAACCCAGGAACTGTCGTCTACGTATCTCCAGAGTCATGCAGAATTCCCAAAATAGTTGCTGAATATCGTGAGTAGACATTCTTTTCATTTGGATTTATTAAATTGTATCCTTCAGGCAAGTTTTATGTTACTGGCATTAGTGTGCTGTAATTTTGGAGAACATGCTAGTAATGTGCAGAAGACTAAATTACCTCTTCCATTTTGTCCACACAGTCAATGGTAATGTGAAGACGGAGCTTGTTACCAGTAAAACATCAGAACAGATTGCAGAGCTGATTACTAAAATGGCCAACCAGTCTGGCCTGGACATCATCCGTATCCGAAAGCCTTTCCACACGGACAACCCGAGTATCCAAGGCCAGTGGCATCCGTTCACCAACCAGCCGTCCATCTCAAAACCAGTTGGTCCAGAGCCCAAATCATGACTTGCCGCCATTACTTTCCATTTACGCTACACTATTTTGACATCTTACAAATTACCAACTGAATGTAACACCTAGACTGATGTCGGTACATTATGGTGAAAGTTTTTCTTACAAAAAATGTTCTCTTCGTCTCAAAATGTAGGGTCCTGGGCTGCAGGTCTGAACCCTGTGTTGTATGAATTGTCTTCTGGCATGATGTTCTACACCAACAATAAAAAAAAAACATATGGTCATTGTAGAAAAGTAATTTATTGGATATATTGGAAAAGAAACATTGTATATTAGAGTACGGTAGTAATATTATACATTACATGCTTAATATTGGAAGGGAATAACTCAAGGATCTTTAGCGTGATTGGTGGAAAAGACATGCAAGTGATAAAACATTGTTTTTCATCATTATTCTGTCTCCTCCCATAAGTGGACACAGTTTGGCACAAACAGAACCATGTGGTTGTTGGAAAAGGTTTAGTAGGGGCACTGAAGCAAGCCAGTCTGGTGCCAAGAATATGCATATGCTGTGGAAACATTTTTGTCCCACACCTTTCTGATATCCTAGAATGATAAAAAGGTCATTGAGCTTTACGGAGGCTTTGAAGAGATCACAGCTGATGTGGGGGTATATAACAAAACAGATTCTAATTGATTTAAGTTTTCCCTTGTGGTGGAGTATCTATTAATATAGTCAACATATTACAGTCAGATTAGACAAGAGTGCTCCAGTCACATTATCTTTCCTCTGTGAAGACTCGCTTGACCTATTCTGTGGATTACGGCAAGATCTAAATACAGCGCTGTTGCTAGGCGACAGCTGCATATAGCACATATAAATGGGCCTGGTACACTTGATTGAATATGCAGATGAAAACATCACAGAACGGACCTCTTGTTCCTTTTGAATGTTATTAGTTTAGATAAATGATTCTTTCCCCCTTTTTACTGTATAAAAGAGGTTTCCAAAATCCAAACTTACTGTAAACAGAAGGAATTTATGAATACTCATAATTCTTTAAAGCGTCTAGTATTTAGTCTACGTCTAGTAGAATTTCCTTAGCATGAAAATTAGTGCAATAATTGTCAATGAACTCCGTAAATGTGGGAAATGTTTAGCACAACGAGGCCCACATTTTGTTCAGCCCTTCATCTGCTGTCCATGATTCCAGCATGTCCATCTGTAGATATCAGGAATGAGCTTTCTGCATCCAACAGAAATTCTGGGAATGCTTTCATAAAGTATATATAAAGACACAGTTTAGTTCAAGACTTAAACATAACTCTGATATTTACCATAAAAAGACTTACACAGTAGATCAGTCGTGTTATTTGCCTATCACAGGAAGTGGTTTTTCATTGCTTCAGCATGTTATTATTCCTAGTACACGTCTTTACATGATCTAAAATGTGAGTGAGTAGTACCAAAATATAGTACAATTTACTCTTAACACAACCACGATCTCAACCATAGGACATAATATCTCCAGAAAAATACTTGAGATGTATGACAGTCAGTTTGTTAGAAAGTCATAACCTTATGGGAGTTTGTGAGGAAAAAAAAAAAGTAAAGTGATATGTTCTGGTGTACTCGTTATACTATAATGATATATAATACTCATCACAGGTACTGTTGTCACTGTTAAGCTGCTCATTAACAAAAACACCAGTAAAGTGCAGAAAGCCACTAATAACAAGTGAAAGGCCAGTTTTATGCTACTGATCAGTACAAACGCTGTTAAACAAGTGTCATATTGTACTATATATTATGTACAGAAATATTACAGCCTTCCAAACCAGTTTGTTAATGTCACAGAAAAATGATTAACATCAATTAACATTCAGTCATTGATATAATATCAAACTGGAATAGTTAGACCTTAATATAAACTGATACACACTCCTCTGTGCCTGATGTACTGACTTCTTATTCTTGGTGCACACTCAGTCTCTCAAAGTGATGAAAATGAAAAACAATATTTACCATTAAAAAAAACCTGTGAAGACTGCATTCAGCTGAACGCAAGTATTGGGGCAGTATTGGCTGCAAAATAAAAAGAGGAAGATATGGAGATAGGAGGATATGTTTTGCTTGTTATATACTTAATTCATCACATTGTGGAAAAGGTGGTTAATAATCGGTTTTTATCCTTCAGATGAAAAAGCACTGTAATCTCTGGAAAGTGATACTGACTTTGCCAAGGGCACCATGCAGAAAGCACTGAAAATTATGTTATAATGATGACAATTTGAATTCAAGTGGCTCAGGGCCAAGATGGCACATTTCAACAATGCTGCAGAGAGTATTTGAATACATCGTCAGATTCTCAACAATTTACAGAGTTGTCACTATTCTAATTCGATTCAATTCAATTTTAATCCTAAAGCGCTTTTAACAATGAACCCTGTCCCAAAGCAGCTTTGCAAAGACACAAAATCCAGACATAACATTTACATTTTATACCTAAATGTTAGCCCTAATAATAAGAACTCTTTTTTTCTGTATTCATTCTGTATAAATGAAACAAATCTTTATCCCTTCTAGACATTATAAATCTTATTTGCTCATATTTGTTGAAATAGTGGTGAAAAAAATGGGAGCCTCTGAATGTTATAAATGAAAATACCATGTATTTCTGTGGGTGGTGAAAACAGGCTCACACACTGGCAATAGGTTTCCATTTGCTACCGTTTGTTCTGGTCTGCAAGTATCCACGCTTTGTCTTGTCACTTCACTTAGAGCCTACACTGAATTCATCTTGCTTATTTCCAATTTGAATTGCCTGAGTGTTAAAGCTGTTATGTAAGCTGTGAATTCCTTTTACACTTGCTATTATCAATATGATCCTATTTTGCAGTTACATATCACTGGGTAAGGTTTTCTTTTTAACTACTAAGCAGTTTGAAGATTTTTTCCTGGAACTGGTGTATTGGATGTAGGAACTATTTTGAACTGTGCTAGGCCAGGGCCTCAATGACCAGAGACCAAGAACCACTGCAGTAAGATACAAATAATAAATGAATGTAATGTACATACACTGACTATCCATTTACATTGCTTTTTTTTAACCCAGTCAGTGGACATATCTTTTTATTTAATTATTTTGTTTCTGCATGTTTATGCTCTCAGAGTCCTCAAACATGATCTCTATTTGAGGTCATTCCCTTACCACTTAAGAAAAAAATAAATATTTGTTTTTATAACACTAAGTCATTAGACATATTATGGTATGTTAGTACAGATTGCAAAGTCCTCAATAACAAAAACGCCCAAATCACGGTCCCTAATATCTATAGGATTTGGGGTATACATCAGGATACAGTGCAAATACAGCATAACACACCACATTTATTGTATTTAATAAAATACAGCTTCAACAACATTTAAGATTCCGTCCAAACAGTGCCATGACCCTTTTTAGGGTGAGATGAGGTTACACTGAGCTTTCATCTGGCTGCAAATCCAGCTGTGTGTGTTTTCTCTTCTCTAAGATCCTGTTGAGCTCCTCTGTGAAAGAATGGTAAAGAGGTGAGGTCATATCCGAGTCCAGCTGACTCAGGAGCATGTAGCTGTTCCCATTTATTTTCCTTAAAACGCTGGGTAATGCGGCGGACAAGCCGTTTGCATACTCGGTGGATGGCAGTGGAGGTGGCATGGGGAGTGGAGGAGCTGGTGGAGGCTCCCTGTTAGGGCTGACCGGCCCAACACCTGAAATAATCTGTAGGAATTCTCCATCTGTTGATGTTGCTGCATAAAGCCCATCAGTCCTGCCATTGCAGTGGCTGGAGATTGCCTTCAGCTCCACGTGAGAGCTTCGTTTTCTCTCTGTGGTAGGAGTAATGGACAGCTCTTGCTGAGAGTACTTCCTGTGACCAGGAGCACTATGTGCACAGAAGCTAACATACAGCAGCACCACAGACAGCACGAGACAGAGGCCACCTAAAATAGCCACCAGGGAGATATACATAGCCTCCATGTGTCGGCTGGTGTGGAACTCAGGCTTGGAGGGTAGTGGGTGCAGGGGCTGCTCTATAGACTCACTAGAAGGGCTGATAGATGGGGTGTTAGTGGTGAAGAACCTCTCTGGTAGGGCGGTTGGATCTGAGGCTAGATGGGGTGACGGTGGAGGAACAGGCTGCACCCTGACAATGTAGCTGCGTATGGGAATCCAAACAGCATTCTCCACAGCATAACAGCAGTAATGGCCACTGTGCCGGGTCTGAGCCCCAATTATAAGGAGTCCATCAGTGCCAATCCGGTAACCAGTGTCCACATCGTAACCCTGCAGCAGTTCCCCATTCACAGTCCAACGAGGAACTGCCAGATTGGACCGAAGCTCACAAAGCAACAGCATGTCATGTCCTACCATCACTGAACGAGCGCGATGGGCCACAAAACCTATCAAAAATATAATGTTCAATGTTCATTATATTACAATGTTCATAGATGAACTGAATAGCAAATTCCACTGAATGTTAAGTGTTAAAGAATGTGAGCTATTGTTTTAAAAAGGTTACATACCATCCTCTGTGATGTTGTCACACCCTCTGTTACCCATCTGCATGTCCTGAGTTAAGTTGGACCTGAAAAAGGAAATAGGTACAGAGAATATGTGTGGAAAAGGCTTTATCTGAAACAGTGGTGTGTCCTGGTTTTGTTCATTGAGGCAAACCAAATGGCCACATAATGACATTACTGTACCAATATGGCTGCAACTTAATAACACACAGTTGATGTGAATTACTTTCACAGGAATATTAGATTGCTTTCATGTCAGGGGCAAGTGACCAGAGTTATATTAAGGTTCTCAGCTACCACCCTAAGCAAACAATTTGGCCCAATGCTCATTTGAAATAAGTTATGTGCATACAGTACAGGCCAAAAGTTTGGACACACCTTCTCATTCAATGCGTTTTCTTTATTTTCATGACTATTTACAT
>JAOVVG010000054.1:11937151-11949317 GCA_028566375.1 Leptodoras nelsoni | reverse complement strand
CAATGGCCTCGCCAGATCACAACCTAATCGAACAATTATGGGAGACTTTGGAGCAACATCTCAAACAGTGCTTTCCATCACCATCATCAAGCCAACAGATGAGGGAATATCTTTTAGAAGACTGGTGTTCATCCCCACAGTACAGTCCCAGAGACATAGAATTTATGCCAAGAGGCACTGATGTTGTTTTTTACCTTTAATTTGTCACCCAACTGTATTTTAAAAGAAGATTTGTGAGTACATTGTTCACACTCTAATACAATATCTATGTGCACTATATTTAGAGGCTTCAGTGAGTGCAGAATGATCCTCCTCACCACTCAACCTCTTGTCTTGCTCTCAGAATGCACAAAGACTTGATTTTAAAATTCTACAAATTATTATTTGAATATTATTCTGAAGATTTACCAGAATTATCAAGCTTATCAACAAAAAAACCTTGAACCTGTGTTTTGTGTGTTTAAGGTCTGCAGAATAAGCAGTGCTGCATTCCTTTTGAAAGTCGAAATAAAATATTCCAGCTAATTGAGATGAATGTTGAAGCTTCTGCCTCCAACACAACACACTGCCAACCATATTTCCCACAGTAACCTCCTACAGAATTAATCTCTGTGGACTGCTTCTGAAAATGGGTAGGCTTTGCTCCTTCAGTAGTCATGACAGTACACCATCTGGGACATTTTCAGAAGACTAAACCTGCCTTATAGCTGATTTGAGCTGTCCAATACTCCCACAGCTGTGAGCAGACTGTGTTATCATCTCATGTTCCTCAAACAAAGCTGTTGGTTTTGGTTATTTTCCACATTATTGGTCTGTTACCCTTCCAAGAATTTTTGAACAGCCAAACTCACTGCTCACCTAGTTTCAAAATTCTTTTCAATAATCCTGTTTCAGTGATTGAATTCATTTTGTGGTAGTTTTATTATAAATGCTGGAGCAGCCCTAGTAGAAATATAATTTTGTCAATTTTCTTTTTCAGTTTTTTACCTTCACCAGTTTGTTAATATGGCATATTTGGACTTCACTATTCGACAGGAAACTTGGTATGGTTGTAGCCCTATATGTCTGATACAGAATATAAGGTTTGTATCCCTAGGTGTGCATTGCCATTCATCCTAGTTCCCCTTGAATTAGGGCAGGCTTAAAGCACTTTTTGGGTAATAGCCTGAAATCCGTTTTGCCAAAAAATAAGGAACATTAAATGGCAGACTGGCCTCTAGGAGGCACATTACCCTAGCTCACTACAATTCATTTGTGGAATAGCGCCACCTACTGAATAATGTTCAAAACAAAATCTAGCATTTCACAAGCTAGTAATATAAAAGCTCAAACTTTTCATTCCCAACATCACGAACACACTCACATGCCAAATGTGGTGAAATCTCATCCAAAGGGGGCGCTACAACTGACACATTTCAACATCTCAAGATCTGCATAAGCAGCCATTTTGAAAATTGGTATTGTTATTTCACTTCATTCTTGCTCTTCCTCTCAGTTTATGCAGCAGCCATATTACACACTGCAATGCAGTTTCTCTAGTTGTCAAACCAGTCTCTAGACTGTACTGTTCCAGTGTGTCATACAACAAACATTTAAATTTAGTCATCTATCAGGCATTCCTATGTAGAGTGGCTTGCAAACAGATTTAGAAATGGAAATACAAGAGACTAATTCAGTGTAGAGTGGTCTATCCAATATTATACATTTGATTTAAATGCATTACATTTCATGTAATGTGTAGCCCAAGCTAGTGTGCAAGAAAATGTTTATGTGTTGCTTATCCACAGTCTAGTCCCAATCCAGATCCAGAAGGATTTGTGTTGGTGGAGCCAAATAAATGATTAAGTAAAAAAGCAAACAGTAATCTATTTTCACTTATTACTGTTAACTTATACATGACACTTGTAGAAATGTTGTATAAAAGCAATATCACACTCAGGCTTGTGCTGTTCTTCAGCAATAATGGCACTCCCTCTTGTGTATCACTGGTTAAACAAAAACCAATTTAAATCCTAAATGCATAATATTAATACAAATAAACTCTGAATTGTGCTGTTTGATATTCTTTGCAGAGGTCTTTAGTCCTTTGCAAAAGCAAAGAGAAATGGGAGTTCTCCACATAGAAGAGAAGCTTATTCCACCACTGAAATGCCAGAACATTTAAGTAGTGTTCTTTGCGGTTCAAGCATGCTCATGTCATGAAGGACATACCATGCTCCCTGATGGTCTGAATCAGAGTACATAGAAAAGGTGGTGCACAGACAATTGACACCTAGAATATGAATATGTTTACATTTGATTTCTGCTTCAACAAGAAGCCAGTGGAGTGACTTCAGTGGGGGAGTTACATAAGAAAGATCTGAGAGGTTATAAACCTGTATGAGCAGCAGCGTCAGATGATGGTTTTGTCAGAAAGGACATTTGACAGCTTCTGAAAAGTTGCTCTAGCAGTTGGAATAAACAGGAGCAAGAGTCATTAGCGTCTCACTGGCCTCATGCATTAAAGTAGAAACTTCATATAATGAAGTTAGTTTATATTCAGTCTATGATGCCATCTCTATGCGTCTTGTTTGGAGACAGTATGAAAATTATTCAGAGGACGTAAACAGAAGATTAAACATCTTCCAATAAAGTTCCCTTATGATTCTCATCCTTTCTTCCTAGCAGGGTACACTGTTGGAAGATATATCTGCTTTATGTGTTCGACTATCAATAAAGACTCTGTGGCCTCTACTTGCAGTTTCTTTTCCCTGTCCCTTAGAGGATGATTAATATTATATAATAGATTATATTGATCTGGGAAGCAGCTAGCTCTAAAGACATTTTAGCTGATCACAAATCCTAACCCCTGCATAAACAGCTATATCCTCACTGCTCCAATTAAGGCACTATATCCATTTGTTAGCAGTCTCATACATTTTATATTTTGTTGCCCCATTTGACTGAATGCAATAAACAATCTGCTTCTTCTTATTATTATTATTATTATTTGTTATGAATGAACAAAATGCTCATTTGTATGAACGGATTTGTAAATCATCATTCTGCTTTAGTGCCAGAAAAATGCAATGCATATTGGATGGAAAAATTAAGTAATTTCAAACTGCACCAGTAATCCATCATTTTGATTACCTGCATCTTACTCCCCAGTGGGAAACTCTTTTGCCACATTACAGTCAGCTCACAATCAATAACATTAAAGGTACCATATATTCACATGACCAAAAGAAATACAACAGATAAAGCATTTTCTGCACTCTCTATGGTTTGGAATCTACTACCTGCTTTGACATATTGAAATTTTCATCTGAAATAACAATTGAGAAGGACAGAGAAGGAGCTGGCCAAAAAACATTTTTTCATTTTAATTTACTCCCAGATTTACTCCTGCGATGTTATTTTCATTATCAAACAGCTTTTCACATAATCCTCTGCTAACCGCATAAAACACCAAGTAGGTCTCTTGCCAGGTTAAGAACTTCTAAACTTCTAAACAATAGGCTTGACATGGCACAGTTATGGATCTATAGTGGTTCTGTCCTATATCAGCTACAACAGTCGACTCCAGGCACTTGAGAATAACACTCCACCTTCATGGCTAATCGTGGTGGCACATCGCATTCCCCGACCACCATGTGATGTGAGCGTGATATAAAAAAAAAAACAGAAATGTAAATAATGTTTACTCATAGAGATGAAATTGCCCTCCATATATAGTGTGTGTGTGTGTACGGTACTACTACTAGTACTAGGGTTTGGCCTTTTCTAGTTTCATAATAATAGTGAACACAAAACTATTAAAACTATGAATTTAATTGAAATTAAATGAAATTAAACTATTTCATAGTTCAGTGACAGGAAAAATGTTAAACAAATCAGGTCAATAGAGTGGCCTATTTTTTTCTGGAGCTCCTCTGTTCTCCTGTACTTGCCAAATCAGCCAGTAAGGGACCTGACCTGCTTTCCTGAGATATGAAGTCTAAACATTAATGTGGATATAAATGTGAAATAATATGGATTAATAAATCACAGCCTGAGCAGAACAAGCTGCTGATTAAGGGAGTCTGATGAAGTGTAAATCTAATGGCAGAACAGGTGAAGAACATGTGAGTATGGGGTGTAATGGTTAAAACTCTGCCTGAAAAGAGTGGCACACAGAAGAGTCGCCCAAAAGTCAGGCTGAGGTTATTCACACAGTTAAACACTCTGCACAGTGTGTACAGTAATATTTCATGAAAGATGTCTAGAAGCTTTGTGGATGTGCACAGACATGCTGGTTGCCACATGACAAATCAATAACTTGCAAGATAAGGGGAAAAAAGTACATTTACAAAATTTTCAAACAGTCTACCTACAGTATAATAATAATTGAGGCGTTAGTGTAAAGACATGTAGTCATGCTACAACAAAATATTTTATCACTCTCATGTAGCACTGACTTCCAATAAATTGTTATCAAATATTTTGGATATTTAAATGCTTATTGGTGATTTTAAAAACATAAAATAAGCTTGCTGTTATCATTCAACTGCCCTAATAATCACACTTATTCTCATAAAATCCAAAGGCTACTGTTATAGACAAGTTCTTATTGCCTTTACCTTACAGACCCTGGCCACTCTGGCCACTCTGGTCTGACTGGAGTAAGGTTTCTGCTCTGGGTTTCTCTCAGTGAAGAAGAAGTAAACTTTGTCATCGTCCCCAATGGAGCTGTTGATGCTTTCTCTCAGAAGTGCTGATCCAACAAAGTCCGCCTCTGCAAAGAACAGTGAGCTTAGCAAACATATGGGCAATAAAGGGACACTTAAGGAGAAATTAGTAAATACATTAGTGCATCTGTAGGACAAAAGCACAGCAGCTGTATAAAGTGTTTAAGAGATTAAAAAGAAGGCTGTTAAATGAAAAGCTCAGTGACATAATAAGTATGAAGAGGAGCAACTTCTGTGTTTGAGTAAACAATTCAACAATAATTATTAAACCTTAGATGTTTTATTCATATCAAGTGGACCAATAGGCATTTTCTTCAGTATCAAATTTTATGCTTGGCTCAGTTCTTCTAACATGTTTAATATACCAATAAAACATTCAGAGTATCTTGCTCAGTGTTGCAGTGGCAATATGATTGCATTTATATTACAGATCTTTTGTTTGCTGCATTTTGACCTAGCAGGCTAAAATTCATTATATATTATTTCGTTTCTGCTTCGAAATAAAAAAAACTAAAGATGATTTTAGTTCTCTTTTCCTAACTATTAATCTCTTATTTGCACACCCACAAACCTGTCATCAGCAAGAGAAGGATTTTTTTCAACAAACATAGCTTGTTCAGTTTATAACTGAGTTGATGATAAGTTGTTTTGGGTATTTCAAAGTACATTTTACAGTTCTATGTTAAATATATTAATCATTTTGCACCCAGTAGTATGACAGTCATCATAAATGTCCTACGTACCCAGTAGCCATCTAGTTGGAGCTTCCTCTGTCTTCAGGTTGGGAAAGGGAAAGTTACGCCGGATATCAGGGGAGTTGCGAAACTCGTACTGTGAGGCAGAATACATCTCACCATCTACGAATGAGAACAACATACCTCAATATAGAAGAAAACCCATTATTTAACATATATATATAATCAGCTATAGACTTCGGGTTTTCTACTAGACTAAAAAAAGACATGATTTCCTGTTTCTGTTAGTGCACAGGGAGTCCAAGAATTATTTAATGCTTACCTACAATGAACCCAGTGTAACCTATGACTGGGTCATAAGGACATTTTTCTTTGCCATCCTCAAAACGCACAAAGCTGAATCGCTCCACATCCTGACAAACACAACACGGAGAATGCTGCTGAAACATCAGATGACGAAGCTAATCTCAGCATAAAAATGGTGAGCCGTGATCCTTACTATGTATGCACAGCGAGGTCGGAAGGCATGAGTCCCACAGGTGTAGAGATGAGTCTCATTGTACCGATCAAGAAACCGAACATAATTGTAGCATTCTGTCTGTGGCAGAACAACATTTAAACAATTACTAAAAAAGAAAATACAGAATACAGTGAGTGGGAAGCATTTGAGAACCAAGAAGTACACCTGGAAGATCTGAATCAACCTTACAAGAATAAGCTCAGGAGAAAGTACAGTTCCATGTGTCAGGAAGGTTATACCTGATCGTCTCTTCCTTTGCTGAGGCACTGTTTCTTCTGCTCTGCAGATGCAGCCCAATCGATCTGTTACAAATCCAAAACAATAAGCCTTTCAAAGCAGTGTTGGAAGATGTTTCCAGATCCTTTACTTAAGTAAATGTACCAACACAGCAATGTAAAAATACTCCATTACAAGAAAACGTCCTGCATGCAAAATCCTACTGTACATAAGTATCAGCAGCAAAATGTAGGTAAAGTACTAAAGTAAAAGTGCTGCTCTCCTCCCTCTGACTGATATATTATTATATCTGACAACATTAGATAATTAATACTGAAGCATCAGTGTGTACGCAGCATGTTACAGCCATAGCTGCTGAACCTGTTGTCTTTTTTTGGACTTTTTTCTCTAACATTTATTGAGCTAAAAAGTTTAGATAGAAATTCACTATTTCTTGTTGCTGTTAACAACTCACAGATATCTGATGCCTGAAGCCAAGCAGCTTGGAAAGTACTGTTTTTAAAAATGGAAATGCTCAAGTTAAGTACAAGGAGCTCCAAATTGTACTTAATTGTACTTCCTTACTTTCTACCACTGTAAATGATAACAGTGATAACCAATGATAACCAAGCAGCAAAAAACAATGTAGCAGGTATGCAAACAGACACAAGTAAATGCTACTCACATAACTGTTGTTGCGGATAGCTGAGATATTGGCTGTGTCCAGGGCATACAGGGCCTCTCTGGCACCTACATACAACATGCCAGCTCCATCCTCCAGCAGCAGAGTGCTGTAGTTTACAGTCTGACCATGAAAATGATTACATCCCAGAAGACCTGCAAACAGTCAGTGACCCAATTAGAAAAACAAGGACACCCATGGCCAAAATGTGTCAACACATTAGCATAGTTGCATAAGTTCAATCAACTGTGGTCAGAACTCAAGGATGAGTGAATGAAAAGACTGCAGTCGATGCTACAGCTGATCAAACAATGAATTCATGAAAGAGGATGAAATGGATTTCTCCAAGGAAGAAAAAGCTGGGCGGTACTCCAAAAGCATAACCAGGAGAGGGGGAAGAGGAAAGATAATGCAGAGAGAAGAAGAGCACTAATCTGCATTAAGCTGACTCATGAGCAACCTGAAAAATTTTAGATGCTTTCTTTCTTTAATGCTGCATCTGATACTCAGTACTGCCAGATGCACAACGCTGAGCCACAGCTCTTATGGAAGAATACAAACAGATAATATCACACTTCCATTCTGCTCCTCTATAGAAGATATTGGTCCTGGAAGAACACATAAAAGTGTTAAATGAATTGAACAAGCAATTAATACAAGTAGTCATAATTTCTTTTCTTTATTACCACCAGAATAGAATGCACCATGCTGAGACCAAGATCAGCTACTCTGAAATATTCATAAAGCATAAGCAAACTCTTTATAACAAATCATTTTTGACAAGCAATACAAACCAGTGCAAGCTGCATGAATATGTTAGGTATAATGTTGTGCAAGCTAAATAGTTTGGCCACCTAAAATACAGTTAAATTCTGAGAAATTTGGTGGTGTGATATAAATCAGATGTATAAATCTCAAAAAGCTTTCAGTGTGAACCCCATTTACTTCCCCAAAAGCACTCCATTTGTTATCTTCATGTACTAGCCAATCAGAGTGAACCATGTTAAAGCCAAGAGACCAACTGCTGTGGATCAAGAAAGGTCAGAACAGGCCTGAAGGATATGTGTGTGTGTGTGTGTGTGTGTGTGTGTGTGTGTGTGTGTGTGATAGAGAGAGAGAACGCAGCTGCACATTTATACAATGCCACCCCTAAAGTCTAAAACAGCAAGATTCAAGAGTCTTGAGGCACTTGATGTCAGTTTATATCTGTGTATGGTGGTGGTGGAAGTTTAATGCCTTGGTCGCTCTTTAGGCTATTTACATGGCAGGAATGGTTGTGATGGATCCTATGATTTCCTTAAAATTTCCTAGTTGTAGGTCACATTTTGTCCTGAACATTCCATCTCTGAGTAGTATTTACATATATGCTTTTAGTCCAGTTCTTGACAGGAAATCAGTAAGAGTTTCCACTTTGGTGTGGTAAAAGGTTTCTGCTGTTGTTGATGCTACAGACCATTCTTGTCTTTTTAGTAAAACAATGCAATCAGTTAGCAGGTGTTTGATTGCTGAATTGCAGAATGGGGTGTCCTATCCTCTTATTAGGAATGAGTGTGTCAGTATTGAATGGCCAATTCAACATGTGTAAGCAACCTTGGTCTCTTTTGTTTCACAAGATAGGTTGATTGTCTGTTGGGGTGGATCACATGCAACTTGTCTGTTTGCCATCTACTCTTGAAATACAGCATTGATGTTTTATGTCCACAGCAATTAAGATATAAATATAAATGAGAGAGCCTCTGGCACACTAGTATCCAGTAATGATTGTGCTGGGGGATGAATGCAGAGAGCACTGGTCCCTAGGCAGTTGTCCTTGGAGTCACATGGTGCTGGAATACTGCAAAAATAATCTTAACTCTTCTCTTATCAAACACAATACAGCTCTTATGATTAAAGAAAGGCGCACATACAACCATTCATTTTAACCTTTTTTTAACGTTCATTTTAATTCTGGATTATCGGCCATATAAAAGACACACTGAATGCCACATTATTAAAGATGCATGGACAAAGTCAACACAGATATCAAGGCTTATTCTGTTTGTTCCAGCTCTGTGTGTGTGTGTGTGTGTGTGTGTAGTTAGTACTGAATGTTGACTCAAGCATTCAGGCTTAAACACGACCTTTGTTCCATCATGGAGAAAAGCAAAATGTGCACAATACACTCTGTGTGTGTGTCTGTGTGTCCGCGTGCGTGTGTGTGTTTTGTAACTCTTCACTCCCTTTCCTTTGGTGTATAGTGTTAAGCAGGCTGTGTAGACACATGTGTATAGCGAGGGACACTAGTGACATGGCAGAGAACAGTCAGAGCCGACACGTCGCTGAAATTATATAACACTCACGCTTCACCATCAGCAGAGAAAAATCATTCCTGGCCACATATATTCACTCAATCCAAATGAAGACTCTATGCAAGTATTTACTGACCTCTATGCAGCCATGAAAAACTGTATTGTTTGATTTTCTTGTGGTACCTGGCAGGACTTTAGCCTTCAAATCTATGGTTATCAGTGGGACATTTTCTTGTTGCCAACACACTGCTGCTATATTATACTAAACAAGCTCCTTCCTAATAAGTGCAGTGCTGTATCGTTCACACTGAGTGCACTCTAAAGCTGCAAGATGTAAACATTGTAAGGGAATAATTTATTGGACTCTATATACTGCACAATAGTACAAGTTGAAGTATTAAATCCATGTATCAAATGTCTCTGCCTTATATATATCAGTCTATAGTCAGTTATAACACCTCATGGCCCCTTTTTACTGGGTTTTATTGTTGAAAAAAGAATACAAGAAATAAAACAACAGTAAATCTGTAAACTACTGTGTGTGCATCACTATAGACTTCAATTTAGCTTCAGTTCTTCTGAACAAGCAGTGTGATCCTCAGTGTACACCCCTTCATCATTTCAGATAAAGCCATTCATTTTGGATAAATGGGCTTTATGCTAGTGAGGGACACTAACTGTAGGCTAAACTAGCTAGCTGGGTTACATAACTATAGTAACAAAACAAACAACGCAACCAGAAATGACAAAAAATGTTGTAGCCAAGCAAGCTAATCATGCTTGTAGACTAGCTAGCTAGGTTAGGTGACTCCGTTAACATACTGTAGCTAACAAAGGTGCTGTTAGGCCTTGTTTTTAACTAAACTAGCTAAGCTAGCAAAGGCTTCGGTACTAAATTTCTAAGATGTGGTATCTTAGGCTATAAAAATAATTAGGAGGTTGTTATGCCCTAAATGTTGCAGGTAAAACAGCTCTTTGCTCATTTCTTTGGATGAGGTTTTGTGACTGACAAAGGGACTTAAAGGTAGTGTAGAATTGACATTGCAACCAACTCCCTCCCTCCACCATTTCCAAGAGTGTGTTTATAACCTACATTGGTTGTCAGGTGCGAGTAGCACCTGTATAGAAGGATTAACTGAACAGGATAGATTTTGTATTACTAATCAGATTAGAGCATAATTCCAGATGATTTGTAGCAAAAAATGCCACCTTTTGCTTTGTGATTGGTTAGGAGTATTCACATTCAGGACTAGGATTGGCTAACTGTAAGTACGAGTGCAATGCAGAAGGTGGGATTTGTCTGAATTTGTGAATATAGAAACTTCTCTTTGCTTTACTCCACAATGCTTTGTTGCCCAGAGAAATGACTAGTATCATAGGATGGTTCTGCTGTTTTTTGATATGCATTACTGTACAATGCCCTTGAGTGTCGATAATGGCGCTTTAAATAAAATGTATTATTATTGTTATTATTATTATTACTTTGTACATTGCGATATGTCAATAGGGACTTCCTGACTTATAGATCCATGAAGCAGGAGTGTGCATTTGGATGCACAAAAGCACGTGAACTCTATCAAAAAACAAATTGCATTGAGATTATGATGTGATGTCACTTTGAAAACATTTGTCCATCATCAGTAATTTCTTTCTGAGAAAGTCCTCACCAATGTTTAACTGAGTTTTCTGCCATCGCCTGTTCTGATTTTGTTTAGCTTCCAAGTTTTCACTTCTTTGATGATGAGGATTCATGCTCCCTTGCCCTTTTTCCTTTTCTTCTGCCAAGTAATAGCTATGATCCTCCATTTCTCAAAATGTGTACTCTCAAACTTGTTAGCCAGTACCAGCAACCACCGATTCCTCTTCTTTTCTGTCTTCCAGCCAAGCTGTAAAAACGTGAAACGCAAAGTCGATTTTGAGCTACTACAGAGAAACACGGTGTTGCAACATGGCAGTCTCTGCGGAAGAGGACGCACTCCTATGTAGATATGAAGTGCTCATTCTAAGCTAATGAAAACATATGATTTATATAATAACCTGTTACTACACACTAATAAAAACATAATTATAAATATAGTCTATATTCTATAAATCATACACACTGCACTTTTAAAGGTTGTTTTAGGTCTAGTTAACTAGCAGAGTGAATATTAGTAACTACCTCAGTAATATAGATGTATTCTAGATCCACATTTGTGTAGATGAGCATACATGAGGTGTGGGTTAAGAAGTAGACAAATCCTTCCCGTGGAAGGATATTACACTTTACCCAGTAACTGTTCCGTTTCTAGCAGTACATACACCACATTAAAACTAGCAAAATCAAAGTAGGAAGTAGGACAGTAGGAAGACAGACGACAGTAGGAAGGTTTAGGAGAAGACACCACAACTACTGTCCGTTGGTATTTTAGTCCTGAAGACAGAAGAAGGCACATTTCTCAGAATCTTCCTCCACCACAGCCAGATCCAGATCATCTCTACCTCTATGACCATCATCTACCTCTATGACCTGCCAGAGCAGGCTTATCATACATTGCCAAACACAGAAAGCCAAGAAGAGACAGAGAGAATATATCCATAATGCAGGTGAGAAGGCAGTTGTCAAAAATTATGCGTTCAAACGAGCTTTTGGCAATGCTAACTGCTTAGGCTTAGAAAACATTGAGTATATCCTAAAAACACCATTACTACATCACACTAGATAGTAAAGCAGATTTTTATTTGTAAAGGTTGAAAGTAGAACTCCTGGTTTGACACATCATGGCTCAAATGGAACAGTTTATTATTGAGTTATTATTACGGTCTTGGTTTAACAGTATGCACTGCATGTACTGACAACAAAACATAATACATCAAAAACATTTCACATCCCTTTTACCTGCATGTTATATTTCATTGATATTACAGTACAACAGATATGTCTGCCGGGCACTACAGAATAAAAAAAAAAAAGCTCATAAGAGGTATAGAGACTCACAGACACACACACACACACACACATCCAAGAAGAATAGTAATGTAGGTCAAGGACAGCTGAGGCCAGGAAAGAAAGAAGA
>JAOVVG010000054.1:11798224-11809656 GCA_028566375.1 Leptodoras nelsoni | reverse complement strand
TTTCATTCATCTTCAATAAGGGTGTGAATTTTCCTTTTTGGGTGCCTCCAGTTACACACATTTCAATATGTATTCTCCCCTATGTGCTTCGATCACGCCCACAGCACTTAACATCCAAATGCAGGTGGGCTCCTGAAAGCACTGTAATTTATTCACAATTTACATTTATTTAATTATTTTATTTAAAATAAAAATACAGCAAGTCACACCCTTGCACATTTTGTCTGTCTGGAAAATGCGGAAACATGGACTTGTGCTTTTACTACGTCATTGAAATCGCACCATAAGTATTTTATATGGGTTTAAATTACTAATTTGTTCGTATATACTGAGTTGTGTCAGAAAAATGTAATAGGTAAACTTCAATTGAGTAATTTAAGCAGCTCAGCTTCCAAGTGATGCTTATAAAACGCAAAGAGCAAAGTCTTGTAACAGAATGAAACTTTCTCCTGTCTCCAGAGCTGCCATTAGCAGGGACCCCTTCTATGAAATGCTTGCAGCCAGGAAGAAGAAGGTGTCATCTGTAAAGAGGCAGTAGATCTTCCTGACTCCATGAAACTTTGGGCCCCACATGTCTATAACTGCTCAAGGTTAAGTGAAGAATGCCCAAATAAGAACTGGCCTGTGATTTGGCAAGTGGACAAATGAAACCTAGAAGCCATAACTGGACTCGATTAGTCCTACTCAGGAATGCCCTGGTGTTTTGAGGGGGAAATGGTGAACTGCACTGGGAGTTTGAGCCTCATGTGGCACTGCTTTAGGATTGGCTGTATGCTTCTTGAGTAAACATGAAGACGCTCATGAATCCTAATTCAGGGATTTGTTTGTATTGAAGGATTACAGCATTGCACAACTGAGGCGCTTGAACTACAAATGTTACAAAATAATAGTGTAAATTCACTGTGTACAGCCTACAAAACTCAGCAGGTCTGACTGTACAAGGCAAGTGAATTAAAAGCTGCAGACAGATACTTGTCAGTTTTTGTTTCTTTGTTACATGTACAGCCAGTTAGATAAATAAATAATCTACAGATCCTCCTGAATATTTCATGAGCTGTGTTTCCTGATCAACATCCATAACTTTGTGCTTGCTTGTAATAATTTGCTTTCTGCTGTGATATTTTAAAGCTTCTTCAAATGAAGATATTTGCATTTCTCATCTGCCAAAGCTATTTTTATATGCCTTCATGCCTGAGAAGTGAGCAGATTTGTTTTTATACGGATTTGTCCAGACATTTTCACAAAGCTGAAATGTCCCATTTTAACAGAGGCCTTACATCCTGTAATTTACAAAAGAAGGCAGTTTTCTCCATTTCAACGTGGAACTGTTTATCAGCTTATGTTTTGCTTTTTGTTTGATCTGATCCAGTGATCCGGTGACTTAAAGAAGAATTTGTACTGCATTTTTGTCTCTCTTGGCTTATGCATTCTTTTCATACACCACCACAGTCTGTCATTCTTCTTTAACAACGCATAAACAATACATAATCTAAAGTTATTCTTCTTCTTATTATCATTATTATTGTTAATAATAATAATAATAGGTTGCTTTGTTGAAATTGTTATTAGTACAAGATCTTTCAGTGTTTTTGTTTCTTTGTTGAAGTGCACTGAGAAAAGGCGATGTTAATTTATCAGTTCTGTATATAAAAATTGTATTTTTGTCTGTGTTCCTATAAAAAAAAAAAAAAAACACTTTGAAAAGATCACCGGTTTGTCACTATTTTTCACTATTGCCATGTTATCTTGAGCTAAAATAAAAGTCATTCATTGTAAACAAATATTTGATCATGTCAGAAATTCATACACAAAAGGAAAAAAAGGTTGAATTGGTCATCTGGTGTTGTATTGCATGTTGGGTTCAACATTAGCTAGGTTTTCCTTACATGTTTAAAAATACCCTACAGTAACGAGCCTTTTGTGGTGTAGCAGAAAGTGTAGCATTTTGTCATATGGGTAGCTAACTACTGTAGCTTATCACTAGCATTAGTGATAGCATCCAGACTGAGCTGACAGTCTACGCAATATAAAAACATGATCAGAAACAAATTTAACTTAGTTTTTATTCATTTGTATTGTTTAATTCTTGGAATAAAATAAAACAAAGTCAGTATAAAACAAAGTCAGCTGTAATTTGCGAGATTTGGCCTTCATGGATCAGACTGGTTTGTTCCGCACATCCCACCGATGCTCGACTGCACTGAGATCTGGTCAATTTGGAGGCCAAGTTAACACCTTGAACCCTTTGTCCTGTTCCTGTTTGGAGATGCTCTGACCCAGTCGTCTAGCCATCACAATTTGGCCCTTGTTAAAATCACTCAGATCCTTACAGTTGCCCATTTTTCCTGCTTCCAACACATCAACTTTGAGAACTAAATATCACCCAATATATCCCATTTCTTGACACATGCCACTGTAATGAGAATCAATATTATTCTCATCACCTGTCAGTGGTTTTACTGTTATGGCTGATCAGTGTATTCATATCTATAACTACATATTTGTATCCAAGCTCTCCTGTTACACTTACTATATCTATAAAAAACTGGAAACATGGATTCCAGTTTGGTTGTCTGGACCAGCCTTTCTTCACTGCCATCACACCGGTCTATAGCCAGGAAAAACAAATGGCCTTTGGACAAGATGTGTGGCTGTGCAGGTGACTAAAAGGAAAATGACCAGCTCACCCAGAGATGGTGCTTTTATCTACTGTCTTTTCATGGAAGGGATGAATCCTTTAAACACACATCCAAACCTTTATTTTAACACTTTATCTATAGAACTAAAAACACAAATAATAATACATATTAGGATAGATTACAGGGAGAATAAATAAATAAACATCTGACCAACAAGGCTGTTAATGACTCACAAGCACAAAAATCAAGGATACTCAGGCTGAAAATCAGAACGCCTAATCCTGAATGCTAAAAACAACAATATGGCTTTCAGACATTTTCATAACTTGCATATTGGTCTCCTTAAAACAGGCTAAACTTTACCAACCTGAACAGAAGCCTCTCGTTAGATTCCATTTTTTAATACCTGACAGGCAAATGTTTAATGTAGACAGGTTTAAAAAAAAAAAAAAAACATAAAAAGGCAAACCTTTATAAACTGGGATTGGTGTGACATCTTACAGATTTCATAAGAGTGAAATTGCTTCTCCACATCGGCTCTACACTCTACAGCTTTACCGTCTGTTAAATATGCTCAACTCTTTTTATTTACACATCAACATTCACATACTTTTGTAGCCGAGGTTTTTTAAAATGGCCAGCCCTTCAGGGATGAAAGCAAATGTCCGGATCAGCACGCTAAAGACTACCGGCAATGTTTTCTGTTTGTTTTTATGAAGCAATTTTTTGATAAAACTATTTAGATAAACATCTTGAGATTCAGAAGGAACAAACTGAATGTGACTTTTATCCAGCTCAGTCTTTAGAAAAGATTTTTTTTAATTAAGATTATGTCTGCAGTTCGTAGTCTTAGACAAGAAGCTGCTAATACTAAATCTTTACACTGTGCTACGAATTCACATCAACTGCACAGCAAAGACACGGTGACATCAGTTGTTTGATGATCACATGGTCTTTCCCAGGCTACCCAAATGTCCCGAATTCTTAGACTGCACCCAGTTCTCACTTCCTGCATTGATTCATTCTCATTTTTAGCGATTTTTGTAATTCACGGTTGTACCGTTTCCCCATTCCACGTGCTTGATTCAATCCTCAGATAATTATCCAATGCATCATGAGTTCTGATACAAATCAGCACACAGTAAATAATTAATTCAGAGGTGCAGTCTATAGGCATCAGTATCAGCATTCTTTTTTTTTTTTTTTTTTTTTAATAAGAATAAGAGCATTCATTTTTATCTGAAACCTTTTCACAGGAACTCGCAGGGACATCCAGTCTGGTATAATTGCTGATGCTCTTTTAAAGGAGTTGTATGCCTGTGCCTGTATAAGTTGTATAACCTTTATTAATGCCATTTCCATGGACCATCAGGAGGCAAAGAATGTATACGAGTGTACAAAGCACATTTCGACATTTAATCAAAAAACCAAAGTGCATGGGTGTTAGCTTCTGCGTGCCTGCTTCTCATCGTCTACTGCAGCATAACGTCACAGACAAAAAAAATTGTTTTATGATATTATATCATAACATTTTATGATATGTTATAAAGTTATTTACTCCATAATACAGTTTTTTAGTTGTTGACATCTTTGTTTCCTTTCAAGCAAAATTTATTTGCTTTTCTGTTTAATGCCTTATTGACTAAAACCCTTATGGACTTCTCACTTGTGCAGTATGATCATGTTTCAATTTTACAATACAATCACAAGGGGGCAGTCTAACAGCATTTCAGAGGACAAAAGCTTGGTGCTGGTTTTCTTTTTATCATTTTTAAGTCAGTAACTATTCCTTCTTTAATGGAAAGCTTTTTGGATCTGGACATTTTCAGTATCTACATCTTAAATGTAGGCCAGGTCTAACTGAAATATATACACGGTGGACAAAACAGCTCCAGATGTTATCAGCAGAGGGCTAAAAGAGGTCAGTGGCAGTACAGCGCAGCACCTAAAGACTGACAGGCTGGAACAGTGTATGGCCAAGTTTGCGCTGTGGTCTGGCCACACTATTCTACACTCGACTGTGTGATGAGATTTGGGCTTGGGGAACCACTGCAGTGACACTGCAGATTCTTAAGAACCCACTGTCTGCCAGCATGGGCTTTGTGTGCATTTATATTTACGGAAAGTTTGAGTGTGCTAAGTAAAACAGAACAACGGTTCAGACATACCAAAATCACAACAAAAATGCAGATTACTGTTTTTGTGTCTTCTCATACACAAACACAATTTACTGTGTCTTTAACATCTAGGAAAATGAGGTATTGATGGTAACGGTGCACAGTATGGACCGATGAACACAGTACCCCCGTCTTCCTTAATTAAGATTCAGTTCATTAGCTAATCGCCTCATGAACTGAATGCAGATTTCAGGCTCCCCAGTAGTATAGTGAGCACACCCAGCCTGAAATGAACCAATCTGCTATAGACTCCAAGACGTCTACCTACTCAGACCCTCAGAAGAAGTTCTTAATTAGAGGCGTGACCAGCTTCACCCATAACTTCACATAGCGGTTAGGTTGCATAAACGTGGAGCCTGACACCTCTGTGGACCTCTGGTACAACATGTCTTGCTCCTGAGGGACAAAGAAAACTATCTGTAAGAAGAGCTTTGTATAGTGAACCTTGAACCAATCTGGCAGCACTTAATAAATACCATGCATCAAAAGTAACATGGTTTAATTAAGCAATCCCACACAAGAGTGCTGTTATACTGAAGTTCAGCACGGCCGATAATCAGCACAACGGCATGATTGCTAGTGTGATATTGCTTTTATACGGCTCTTTAATAAACAAGATATTAATATCGATTAACTAGAGTACCTGGAGTACTGGAGAAACAGACACAATATGGCCAAATACTTTACTTATATTGGCCTCATCCACAAAAACAATTCCAAAAGAAGCCACAACTGGGTACAGCATTGTGAGGTTATTCTGGTTATGATTATACCAGTCAAATTACTGGCACTGAATTTGGAATGGGCGGGTGACGTTTCAGTGGACTTTAGTCTACACTTACTGAATTTATCACATTTGTTAGCCAGTGAGGGAGTTTGTGTGGGAAGTGCTGAGAGTGCTGGAGCTATAAGCTTATGCAACTTCTATTCGATCAGGACTGACAAGAACCCCAGCTTATCTAAAGAGCTAGAGCATCTGACCCCATTTATGGTTACTTAAGCTTTCTTATTACCACTCACATACAGGTTTCCCAGAAGAATCACAAGCCTCACATGCTCTAACCATATACTATGAGGTAAACTACAGAGGATGCAAAGGCTTTTCTGATTTACTGTAATATGATCCTATTAATTGTATGATTATAAGACAGTGTATAAATAGATCCATTATATAATGACCAAAATATATTTAAGTATGAGCGATTCTGACCTGTTGCAGTCGAGTCTGGAGTTCATCATTTTCTGTTACTATGGCTATCTGAGCCTCTATGTCTCTGTGAACAGAGCGATAACCAAAATTGGGGGAGCCTATAAGAGTCAGACAGGGACGGTCGCTTCCTTTCAGGTAGTACCACAGGCCTGTAATGGCAGAGAAACTGAATCAGTTACGCAGCTGAATCAGTAGCAAATTTTAAACAAAACATTTAAACATAGACTGTGTTCAATCAAGCCAGTTTTTCCTTAAGAAATCACAAACCTGAATAGCTAACAGGGTGTGTGAACCCAGATTAAACTGCCCTATTTCAATTTGGCAACATTATTCATTACTGGCACTGGATTTGAGTTCAACAAACATGGCCTCTATTTAGTCCTTACAGGAAACTCTGAACATGAAATATGATACATTGGCATTTCAGAACAAATAGATCCTTCCATGCCTGCAGTGCAAAAACATTGTCAACAATCCAAAATGTCATTTTCAGCATTTTTACAAAACTAATTAAACAAACAATGATGTAAGCACTGCAAGCCAGAATAACCACTATGTAGTTCCACATTAAATACATCAGAGAACCATTTTTTCCACAAAGTAGTTGAATATCAGGTAACACAGCTGACGGGAAGCTACTCAAAACACATTACTCAGGATTTCCTTGTATGTACAAACTATGTTAATTATGTATCCCAAAGGGCGTTCAGGTAATTTGATCGTACACTGTGCCTGAACTAAATCACTCAATTTAAAACCTGTCTAGTTAAGGGAGTTACTAGCTCATACACATAACCTCTCTCCCCTCTCTCTGCCTATCTCTGTTCCTCTCTCACTTGTTCACTTATTCCAGCTCACTGGCCCCTGCCTGGGGTGAATAGGTCTATCGTAGGCAGAAGGCCAGAATGCCAGTTAATGGTCATTGATTCTTTTCCTGCTTGACCAAGAGGACCTCTGCACCCCGTCTATTCCCACTTCTGCTCCTGTGTTTACTAGAAATGACGGCATTGACAACGCTTTATCTAATAAGCGGGACTTCTCAATGGGAGCATGAAATTGAATTGCACTGATGCTGCCCATATTTACTCAACTTGGAGTCTCTCACTCTTTTCTTGTTTCTCCCCTTCCTATCTCTCCAAGTCAAGGAACTCATGAGTTATCACATGAGTGCTTGAAGCCATTTCATGTACTTTGAATAAGTATTAAAACACAGACACAAGTAACTGTACAAAATCAGTAACAGGATGGAGAGTTAAATGATGTTTATTCCTCTTATTGGGTTATTGAATTGTATTTGAAACAGTAGAGCTGAAATGCTTTTAGATTTAGCTAAAGTTAATAATCTGATCTCTGTTCACTTCTAAAAGGGTCTGGAAGTGAGTGCCTGAATCTGAATGGATAGATCAGAGGCCATCCCATCAGAAAATAGATGGGTATTGGTCAATAGATGCTTAATTACAGGGTTTATTTAACAGATTTGTTTACTTGAATCTGATTATGTTATGGCATTCTAAGATCTGTTATTTCTCTATAGCAGACCACTGCTAGGAACAACAGGCTGTAGCTGGACCACATCCAATCATGTTGATCCGCAGATAAAAGTACGGTAAAATTTGGAGCTTTAGTAATGCACTCAGCGTTAGCTCATTTGGAATACCGCATGGCAAAAAATGTTACACCATTAGAAAACACCATGAATGAGTCTAATATAGAATATGATCTAATATTAATTTTAAAATATTTAGAGAATTTAGCATGAATTATAATGCTACTTAGGCTAATCTTATAAGGCTACAGAACTGTCATTATTATATAGTCATATGAAAAAATGTGGATTCCCCATTAAATATATAGTTCTTTATTAAGAAATATGGATATGTCTATATTTAATCTCTCAAACAATATCTTATTATATAAAATGATATATAACAAAATAAAATTATATAAAATTCAGCGGAAGAAATTATTATATAAAATTATTTTTTAAATCAACATTCATTTTTAAATCAATATTTTGTGTCAAATTACAAAATGTATTGTACAGCGAGGGTTTGCAATAAGGACCGGCTCACTGTGTACCTTAGCCCTTATTAATTTAACAACAGTACCTCTAATAATACAAGTGATTATGTATGCCAGAGCAAAGAATAAATTCCGCTCACCCTTGGCATGGAAAGTCCAGTCAGGCCGATGGTACTCATGCAGGCGGATCCTATCCTGTTGCCCCAGCTCACACACCTATATGTAAATAACCACCGCATTAGTTTATTAACAATGTAGAGTGATAGAAAAAGCACCACTATTTCATAGCAAACCTGCGGTCCTCACAACCGGGGTAACTTGAGTTAATAGCTGATCGGAACATCTCTAGGCAAATGTGTGTGTGACAGCTGGGAAACACTTTCCTAAACTCAAATGTCAATTTCTCAAAACTCAATTTCAATCAGAAGTTATAGCATTTCAAACATTGGATAACCCCAAAAGTACAAACAGAGAAACTGCATTTAAAGATTCCATTCCAGCATTTTAGCAGCTTGTATCTCAATACAAACTGGACTGATTAGGGTCATTTGGATTTGAACTTTGGTTGAACCTTTTGGTTGCACACCCCCATTTTTCAAGAGAACTGAAATATTGGAACATGCTTCCTTTTGCGAAGATGTGCCCTGTTAGATTGACAGTTTAAACAATGAACTGCTCTGAATGTCTACCCTTGGTCTGGGTTTTGCCTGTGAAGGCTGCTTTTTTTGTTGAAAAGGATAAACTAATACAAAGACTAGTGATGTGTCTGTGTGAAAGCAGCAAGCCATTTGGCTTAAGCATTGGGCCATCCAATACAACAATTTGGAATGGCCTTAAAAAAAAGAAACCAAACAGTAACCTCTACCATAGTGGTGGAAAGGAGGAAAAAAAAGATCTACTCATGATCAGAAACATACAAGCTCACTGGTCAAGCATGGTGGAGGCAGTGTCATGGCTGGGGCTTGCATGGCTTCTTCTGGAACTCATGATATCAGCAGCAGAATGAATGCAGAAGTCTAGAGAAACATTCTGTCTGCCAATTTACAGAGAAATGCATCTAATCTAATTGGGAGGAATTGCATTATGAAGCAAGACAATGACCCCAAACACAATGGCAACACAACAAAGGAGTGAGAAAAAGTGAAAGGGATTTAGACTGGCCAAGTAAATCGCCAGTCCATAACCCAACTGAGCATGCATTTTATCTCCTGAAGAGGAGACTGAACACAGAAACCCCTCAAAACAAATAACTACTGACAGAAGCTGTGGTACAATCCTAGAAAATCACCAGAAAAAAAAGAATGCAACAGTTTGGTCATGTTACTCACTTGCTGGACTGGTGCAGTTATTGCAAGCAAGGGATATGCAGCCAAATATCAAGTGTTATTTACTTTATGTTTCTATATATTTGAACATCTAAAATTGGGTGCTATTTAAGACATCTAGATGTAAACATCAGGAAATACTAGCTAACTCATCTCAAACTAATCTTTTGGTCTCAAACCCAAATGTCTTCAGTGTATAGCAAAAACAAAATGATTTGTCTTGCTGTTCCAGTACTTTTGAAGAACTTTTGTATATTCATGTCCCACGCAACTAAAACGGAAACTTAAGACAACAGAATACTTGCTCACCTTGCTATAGAACTGACGGGCAAGGTGAATGTAAGCTTCAGGAATGGCACCTGCCACCCCTTTGGCCCCAAAAAAACCATTGACCTCTGGGGAGGCCATGAGGATGCGGTAATCTGCTGCAGCTCCCAGTACTAGTCTCATGTAGGTTTGTGTCAGGTTAAAGTAGCCTGATGTCAGGTAGACAGTAGAGTCCCCATCTGCCTCCATCAGCAGTCTCTGTGTTACCTCCTCATCCAACTGGATGCCCAACGGCTTCATCTGCACAAGCGGGAAGACCCAGGTGTCACTATGCTCTTCTTCACATTCCACTTCTGAGGTGGAATCCAACTCCCGCATGTGCTGTTGTATCCTGGCTGAATTAATTACTTCCATAATCTGCCGCTGTGCTGAAGCTGAGTATTCTCCCCGATTACCTGAGAATCAGAGAACAGAATAAGAGGTGAAACTGCCTGACACTGCTGATACAAATAATTTCAGCAATGCAACTAGGTAAGGATTTCTGTCCATCCTTTTTCTGTGTTCTGTGTGCATGAAATTCAGTAGTCCAGTTCATTTCAAAAGGTATTAAACACCACTGCCAAAATGACTTTTTCATTTGATAGGCCCTCCATGAGAGACTGTTGCTCATACAAGGATCTTGCAAATGCATGATCCAAACCTCAGAGACGCAGGTCAATAACTGCTGACCATCTGGAAAGGCGCTCTGTCAAAGCCTGGCGCCTCTGCTAGACATAATGTGGCAGTGAGTCAGAGAAAGAGATGCAATCTGTAAATAATGAATAAGTTCAATGTACAGGCAAATCTAACTGATCTGGGGCCAGTTTGGTGGCGCTCTCCACAGCGATGACATGTTAAGTATGGAGTGGGAGAGGCTGATTGGAAAACTGTTTTGATAAATGCAATAAGGAAGTCAAGCCACAAATAAGTGGAGCAAACAAGCTGTGCTTTAATGGTGAACACAGGGGCTTTCCCCACAGGCAGTGCACCAGAAACCCCAAGCCTCTAAAGCCTCGGAGGACCAAACACATCCAGTTAAGAGGGCTGTGGAGTTCAGCTGCTCTTACCGACAAGCAGGAGGATCCGATTACTGGAGCTACAAAAGCAATGAAGTGCACAGTCAGCAGATGGGCTTCTCAATGAGCCATCTCTCCAGTTCACTGGAAGGAGGGTGTATGCTCAGGCTTTCTCACTCCTCTATTTAATTCATTAGGGATGTATGAGGGTATAAAAAAGTAATACATTTGCATACATGGCTACTGATCATCTTTCTTTATTCTTTTTTTAATGACATGTCAGTAACTGTTTTCTCATTCCCTCCCTTCACTCTCTGCACATCACCTCATCACTCATATTATTATTGTCTCCACAGACTTCAGCAAAGCCTGGATCTCACCTTCCCGTTCATCTATCCATTCCACCCTCCCTACCTCCTGCCATTCGCAGATCGTTTACCACCAGCAAGATGACATCACCACTCTATTTCTGGGATGTGTGATGAACTGTAGTCTCGTTCTGGAGTGGTTATGTCATAGTCCGGCCTTGGCTCCTCCAGGATGGTGCTTAGATTACAGAGCTGGGCTTATGGAGTCAGCGTAATCACTCATTCACTTGTCTGTGGGCTTGGGGAGAAGTCTGAATGCAAGACACACCACTGAAAGAAAGGCCACCAGCATTTCTTCTCAACCAGAAATTGGACCCGATATGAAAAGTGTAACCGCTACAAGGAAATGTCTGTTTCACTGTCTGTTTC
>JAOVVG010000054.1:11767644-11780210 GCA_028566375.1 Leptodoras nelsoni | reverse complement strand
TACTAATAAATTATTGTGGTCTAAAATGACAGGTGTTTCAGTTTCATTGTCTAACCCCTGTATGTGTGTGTATATATATATATATATATATATATGTAAAGCTGTAAATCTGTAAAGCTGCTTTGGGACAAAAAAAAGTGCTATATAAATAAAATTTTACTGAATTGAACCTGCACTTTTTCTGTCAGTGTTGACCAAATTTACAGCTGTTGTCTAGCTGCAGAGAGCTGCAGGTTCTCTGATTCGTGCCTCAGCCTAAAACCAGAGGCTGCTTTTTAAATTTGTGCTTTCACAATCTGAGCTCCAGTCATCGTTTATCCATTTGCACAAAGTGCAATTGAAGCTTTCATGTCCTTTTTCACTTTTGTTTGTGCCAGAGCATTATGGGTAAATTCCATGCTCATTACAACCAGACATCCAAACAGAATTCATGGTGTGTTTTTATGTACGAGTGTATGACAGGGCCAGGGGTGTTACAAAGGGAAGAGAGGTAGATTCAGTAGCTAGTTTATATTATGGGAAATGTTTGGTCAGTGAGACATGCACATGCAGTACTGAAGAAACACACAATGGCAGCATCTCACACTAACACTGTCCTCTGGTGTATCCCTTTCATGGGAAATCACTTTTTTCCATACGTTCATTTAAGCCCCTCCTTCCCTCCATCCATCTCCTCCAAGGTCCAGAAACAAAAGCTGCAGTCACCGGGTCCACAGCTGAGGCAGTCAGAGGCAACGCCCGCCAAACACAAAGCCCCAGGGCCCTCGAGTTCCCGACAACCCCCACCCCCCCACTGCACAAATACAGCATTGTTTTTGTGTACACAAAATGTGACACACACACACACACACACACACACACACACACAGACTAAAGCACAGAAGCCAGTTTTGCTCCACATCTCAGACAGACAAAGATTTGCAGAACTGCAATTCAGGAAGTTTACATTTCACAGCTATCAACACAAGGTGTAATCAGGACTTTCCTGTAAATCAGCTCACTGATCTCTTACTGCTCTCTGCCATTCTGGATGGCCTACAGTAAGCCTCTTCACAAGAGATGTTCCCTAATGCTACACACTGCACTCTCACTCACACTGAGTTTTCATTATGAAGAGTTCTGCAATCAGTGCTCATTTCCTGAAGTCAGAAACCTTGACACTGAATAGAAATTTATCCAGGCATTTATCATGATTATACAAACTGTTATCTAGGTATAAGTCCTGTCCAATAAATGTGCAAGATAAGCATATAAACACTGTCTGTTAACTTCTGCTGAAAAATCACTGTACATAAAATTGTACAAAATATATACATTTATATATTTGAGCAAGTTATGCTTTTAAACATTTGGAAATATGTAGCTGTTGAATATGGTACAGTTTGTAGCTCCATAGAGTTTGAGTGTGAGGCTGTGTGTGCGCAAAAGTGTGTGTGTGTGTGTATGTGTGTGTATGTGTGTGTAGTCTCACTGAGTGACTGGGAGTAACAGGACTCCAGAGGGCTGGTGTGTGCTGGGAAGCAATCCAGTCCTCTCGTGTGTCAGTCCCATATTGTGGTTGACCTAACAGGAAAGGAATGTGAGGTCGTTTTTTATACATCCTGTACGACTGCAGAGGCTCAGGGAAGACTGTGTTTTGAGTGCGTGTGTTTGTGTGTGTATAAGCCAGAGTGTGAAAGGATGTGTGAAACGTGGAACGTATATGGAAATGAATGCTTTACTTGTGTTGCATATTTATGTTTACCGAAGAAGAAGAGATCCACTGTATACACTGTGTACTGTAGGACTTAAAGGTGTAGTCAGGCTTTTTTGGTAGGATGTTCAAACAAATACAACCCCTCTCTGCAGTGTTTTCTCGAAAGCTACGCCCCCAGAACACGTCTAAGCTAGAACCATGAAGGCGTTACAGGAACCAGAGAGAGTTCTGCCATGCTATGTGCCATCTTTGATTCGTTTGGGCTTACTTCCTAAGAGCTTAATTCGAGCCAATAAGATAATTTGCTCACACACAACAGTTAAATATAAGGTGCTAAAGCAGACTTGTTCTTGAATAATGAATTATGAATGATTAACTATTGGGGAAAAACCTTAAAAAATTTGTATGTGTGACCCCAAACCAAAGATTATTCAAAAAGGAATTACTGTAATAAATGTCCTAGACTTCAAATT
The DNA here is from genome assembly GCA_028566375.1 of Leptodoras nelsoni. Taxonomy (NCBI): domain Eukaryota; kingdom Metazoa; phylum Chordata; class Actinopteri; order Siluriformes; family Doradidae; genus Leptodoras; species Leptodoras nelsoni. The sequence continues at coordinate 11,778,041 of JAOVVG010000054.1, read as the reverse complement.
GTCACTTGATAAATATAGCCTCAGCTGAAAACACAAACTGTGGGGAAAACATGCTTTTTTGCCAATATTTGTATTTTATACAGTTTGATGTTAGGGCAAGCTGGGTACACCCAGTCAGTTACACTCTGCACCACTGGTTAGACCGTCTGAATGCTAATGAAAACCTGGTGCACACTGGCAGACCACAGACATAACAAAACATTTAACTGATTTTTAATATTTTAATCGTAAGAATGCATACACCAGAATCAGACTATTCAGCATGCGGTAAATGATTTCAGAGTGGCAAGTCCAAGGAGATACTCGCATAACAAATGTGACCTCAGAGCAAAAGAGAAGCAGACTGTTGTCATCAGCTCGTTGCACTTGCGTGTGCTAGGTTTTGCTCTGAAAAACCAAATACAAGAAAAGTGCTGTGGGTAAAGACAGAATCAGCACAGCTTACACATTTTGCAGTGTAAGCTGGAGGTGAGCTCAAATGGGGCTAATGCAAACTACTGCTATAAGCTCATGTTTTTTGTAGACATATAACATTATTTGCAAAATTATTGCTCATTGTATATGCTGTGTTAGACAAGTGCATAACATCTGGTTGGTGATGCTTCTCGGTAAGCTCGCTCTCATTGACTATTGTGGGTTTCTGCTTAATATTCCATCACTGTTCCTTGCATACTTCAGCATTATAAATTGCTGTTTCGTTAACAATCACAACTAGGAACCCCGCCCATGATTTATGGAGGGGGCAAATCGGACCCTGAATCAGTCGGAATAACCTTTAGTGTGGTTCCAGCTTAAGAGCAGAAGCTTTCTGAACTGTAAGACATGCTTGATTGGTAGGCAGACATGCTCCTTGTCCTGATTAGTTGCATGTTGTTGGTCCGTATGATTTGTTTATTCTTCTGTTTATAGAATCCTGGAAAATGTTAACTCAATTTAAATGTTAACTCAATAACTTAATTTATTAATAGCTTCCAAAAATATTACAAAAAAGTGTTCTGACAGCATCCTGGAAATTCAGCCATGTTAATCGACTCTACTGTGTCCCAGTACCCTCCAACTCTTTATGCAAATGTGGCTACTGAGAATCTGCAAAGCAGTTCAGCTTCACCATCATTTCTGCAGACTCAGTGACATCAGCCTCAGGAAACTGCTATGAAAACAGCGCTGAACTCAGTGGCACCGTCCAGACAAAATATGCACAGAGACATTCACACACCTACACATAACCAATATGTACATAAATTACATGAGCTGGTAACAGGCTTGTTTAAGAGTTTATACCCAGTGGTCTGTAATATGCTAGCACAAGGGATGTTGATTGGGCCTGTGCTGTGGGAGGTCACTGTGTGTGAAAGATGGTTTATGGGAAAGATTTACAATAGGAACTCCTTGGCCAAACAATTAATGGCTTGTGGCCATTATGTGAGTGTGTCAGGGGAGAAAGCGGGTGAAAGGCAAGAATAAGGAACACAGCTCTAATGCCAACGTTCTAGGTAACTGTTTAGCAAAGAGCTGAAACAGCAAGTCCTCGTTGCTTACGCTGAGAGGACAGAATGCCTCCTCCTATTTCTCATCATTCAAACTGCCTGCCTACTTCATCTACATGCCTATCTACATCGCTGCGTTCCTTTACTGTGTCCCCCATCTCTCAAACCTGTCTCTCCCAACCCCCAATACACACTTGCACGCACACTTGCATGCACACACACACACACACACTCCAACCCCTCCCCATTTAACACATGGTTCCCATTCCCTACATACCTCCTGTGCCATCAGAGCCTGGTTTCCAGGAAAGAGGCTTTTTAATTGAGTTGACTCTTTACTGCATGCATATTGTTTTTGTGTGCCTGTGAGAAAGAGAGGCTGATTAAAATATATATAATTTGTGTTTGTACAAGTGAGCAAGAAAAGTAGAGAGAAGGAGAGAGAATAAAAGTAGTGTATGTGTTTGAGGCTGCTTAAGTGTGTGTGTGTGTGTGTGTGTGTGTGTGCATGAGAGAGAGAGAGAGAGAGAGAGAGAGAGGACACAGGCAGGAAGGGGAGGTACAGAGCGGGAGCTCATGCTCTAACTCACGTTCCTTTACTGTAAGAACTCATTTCCCCCTCCTTACTGCTCACTTTTTTTTCTTCCTTACTCCCTGCTTTCTTTTTTCTTTGTTTTGAACAATGTCCTGACAACAGATATGTTTTCACTTTAGAGTGTGTATCACCACTTGAAAATGATTCATATCTGTCAATTGGGTAAGCCTGCTATATCCATTATTGTAATTAAGTGTGACAGCCTTAATCAATCATATGATTATTAATCAAGGTGTGAAGACAGACATGCACATTATTATGTTTGTGGGTAAAAAAAATAAATAAATAAAAGAATGAATTACAGTAAATGAACTCCATATGGTGAAATATTGTGACCTTCATGTGATAGAAAAACAAATGAAGTGTCTGACAGTGACAAACTAGTGTCACATACTCTAATGATTCTGCATAGAGACTCAGATTTTTGCACTTATGCAGATTTTTGCACTTTGAATGTGCACAGAGTCTAAAGAAGAGTCATACACATTGCTGCTTTAACACAAAACTGATATCCGTTTGTGCTCATTACATTAAGCCGTAATGTGCTACCCAATGACTTAACTAAGACACGTTATAGCTTAACAAATGTATTACAACATAAAAATGTGAGAAGGCCTGAGTCAGAGTTATAGGTTGCAAACAAAATATCAAAGCAAAAGATTCAGGAAAAGCTGTGCTACTAACTTGGCAGGGACAAAAAGAAAGAGACTGCAAACACGGTGCATTCTAGACTTGAGCGGACAGGAAATCAAAGAGATAAGAGGGGCTTCCTGTCTGCTCAGTTGAAAAGAATACAGGTAACACCTGAATGCTCGAGTAACGTTCTTCACACATAAACACAAAACCACTCACCGCATGCACTAGAGCACCATGAAAACAACATACACTGGCTGTACCAAGAAACCAAGTGCAAACGTGTGTACAAGCACAAAGCCACATGCAGTGAACACACATACACACTTTTCTGCAGTATTTTTGCAGAAGGTACATTTGTTTGTGCGAATTGATCTTCACACAGTAACATGCACAGACAGAAATTATAGTTTAAAAGACAAAAGCAGAAAAGGGGGGGAAAGAAATAAAAACAGGTCTTGATTAAGTGGTATGTGCTCAAGCTGTTACTTCTGTTTGACATCTGCTTCACCTTTATTCCTGTGGTGGGGGTGATTCAGCTTACTGGAACACAAAGAACTTGCCTCATTGAGTAGCGCACAGCTTTTCTATTCAAGCTGATATGTGACACGGTTTTTCTCCTCTGCCATTCCCAAAGATATTCATATAACAGTAACCACAACCCCCATTTACAGCTTTAAAGAAAAACTTGGTTTAGGCCACATTTGAACCCCCGTATTTCCTGAAAATGGAGAAGCCGCAACACTGCTGCTTCCTAGATATATGTGATGGCTAGCTAGAGCTTGATCCCTTACAGGAATACTTGATAGTTTGCTGGAATGGGATATGTTTAAACAGCTTAATGTCTTGAAAAAAATATAAACCCCATTTCCAGTTGGTACATTCTTAAAATGCAATACAAACTGAAATCTGTCATTTGTTAATTCGGTTGAAGGATTATTTAACAGATAAAAGGACAAAGAAGAGATTTTCAGTTTTTCAATGAGGAACTTAATTCTATTAATTCTGTTAAATATTAACAAATTTAGAAATTGATGGCTGCAACACACCCAAAAAAATAAGTTGGGACAGAGGCAAAATAAGACTGAAAATGTTATGCAAGTAACACTAGAAGTTCTGCAATTAGCAGTTTAACTGGTAACAGGTAAAGTCATCAAAAGGAGTATCCAGAAAAAGCTTAGTTTCTGCAAGCAAGGATGGGTCATGGTTCATCATTTTGTGCCAAACATCGTGAGAGAATTCTCAGTCAGTTAAAATACAATGTTTCTCAGAGTAAGATTGCAAGAATTTAGGTCCATCTACAGTTCATGGCAGAAACTGCTGCTGAATATGTGTGATCATTGAGCCCTCAGGCGGTATTGTTTGAGTAAGCGTCATGCTATCATGATGGACATCTGAATCATTGTCACTAAACATCTGCTGCTGCATCAAGAAATGCAACCTGAAACTGTATTATGCAAAGAGGAAGCCATATATTAATTTTGTGCAGAAACACCAGTGAGTTCTTTGGACCTGAAGTCATCTGACGTGGACCGAAAGACAGTTGAAATTTGTTCTGTGGTCAGATGAGTCTAGGTTTCAGCTTGTTGTGAAGAAGACTGTCCAGACTGTTACCAAAGAAAAGTGCAAAAAACAGCATCTGTGATGGCATGGGGGTGCATCAGTGTCCATGGCATGGGTGATCTGCTTATAGGTGAAGGTACCATTGATGCAGAGGATTATATTGGTATTTTGGAGAAACATATGCTGCCGTCAAGACAACATCTGTTCCAAGGAACTCCATGTCTATTTCAGCAGGACAATGTAAGGCCTCAATCTGCATGAATTTCAACAGCATGGCTTGACCGGGCTGCCTGCAGTCCAGATCTGTTTCCTATTGAAAACGTATGAAGCATCATGAAAAGGAAAATGAGCAACAGTGACCACAGACTTTTGAGCAACTCAACTCTTGAGAACAGCACGAATGGGCAGAAATTCCACTTGCAAAACTGCAGCAATTAGTATCTTCACTTCCCATATGATTAAAAAGTATAATTAAAAGAAAAGGTGATGAGACCCAGTGGTACAAATGCCTCTGTCCCAACTTTTTTTGAGTGTGTTGCAGGCATCAATTTCTATATTAGTTTATATTTAACAAATAGACTTAAGTTCATCATTGAAAACACTGAAAATCTTTTCTTTGTCCTTTTGTCTGTTGTATTTTTGTCTGCCCCACCTTTTCTGGAAATGGGGTTTGTGTTACGTGTGTCCTGTCAATGTGTATCCTCTAAATGGTGCTTCTTGTTCATAGAAAATGTAAAACTGATAACATATCAGTGGAGATTGCAACTTGCAGATCCATCTGTTAAACTTTAAACCATCTGGTAATCTTCCTACATTTTATGCATCTTTATTATACAATAGCTAAAGTATCCATATTCAGAGCACTGGTTTCACTTCAAAACATGCAAAAAGAATAATGTTTATGTCATTTGCACTTGAGCTAAGAAAAAAAAATGTGCACATCTGCCAATTAATAAAGTACTAACATGAACTTTAGCCTCGAAGCAATGCTAACTAAGGGAAATTAATAATCACCTTTGAAAAACACCAGAGCTATTTAGAATTGGCCAGTGTGAGTAGCACTGCTAGTCTTCCAGTGAATTGTACTTTCACCTTGTGATTAGTTTACTAAATTATACTGCATGATCCACTGTTGTACTCAGTGTTGTACTCTGAAAAAAACCCCACAACTGAGTTGAATGGTTAGGGTATATTACTGGCAGGCAGATTCTCCCACCTGAGTCTGAGCATCCAACAGCTTTTAGGGTTACACAAAGCACAGTAATTATATTTGATCTCAGGGGCATATGCACACCCAGTCTAACTGGGATTTAACTGGGATTTATTTATTTAGAGGAATTAGTGTCTGAGGAAATATGATTAAAATGGTTGTAATTTCCCTAAATAAAATTGGGATTTGACAGCATCTCTGTCCAGCTATCCTGAGTAGACGTGAACTCAACTCTTTGCTTGCTGGAGAGCTTGCTCACTGAATTAAAATGTTCCTATTCAACATATTCCATCATAAAGCTAGACAAGTAGCAAATGTTGAAATCACAGTATTTTTATCTCTTGCTGCATTTTGTAAAATCAACATTTCCAAATCCACAAAAAGTTTCACAATTTATATTCTTCTCTTTTTTTGCAGTGATGCAAAAAGTGCTGATGAATGCTGATGTGCATGTAGGAAGCCAAAGACGCAAACGGAAGAACTGTAGGACAATGTGCTTTCCTTCCTAAATACACCCTAAAAACTGGAAGAAAATAGAATAGGAATAGGAACAGGAAGAATAGGAACTTATGGATAACCACTGTATACTGCTGTGTACAATAGTGTAGTTTATAATGATATATTGTTATCCATGTACAACAAAACGTATGTGAACCCTTTGGATTTACCTTGTTTGATACATTAATTAATTAATTCTAAAATGTAACTTTTGTTTTTATTGAATATATGAGTTAATCATCCATGCTGGGATGAGGAAAAATCCACAATGCTACTTCTGGAAGAAGAAAGTCTTTGTACACCACCATGGACACATCTTATCCAACATGTAAAGAATAGTATATCATGGAACATAGTAGTTTGGGGCTGCTTTGCTGTATCTAGGCCTGGACACTTTGCAATTACACAAATGTAGTGCAACAAGATAAGGACTTAAATCACCAATGTAAATCAACTCTGTGGTCTACAAACAATGTAATTACCAAGTTATGGATAATTATCAAGTATTATGGATATGCTGTGGCATGTTCTGAAGAAGGCTGTTCATACATAAAGAAGTTGATGAACCCCGATGAACTGCTGGTGTAAATGGTCCTTTTCATCATTGGGCAAGTCTGATCAGATCTACAGAAGACATTTTGGAATAGATGTCAATGTTTAAATCAAAGCAGCTGTTCAGAAGAGATTTTGGACCAGTTAGGAGGACTTTAGCTTGAGAATTTAGTCTTTTATGCTACTAATACAGGCACTTAATATGGCAGTTGCTGTAGAAGGGCAAGTAATGTGAAATAGCTGCTGGGGGTGGTCCCATATAATTATGGTAAAAAAAGATTGCCGTGGATGTTCCCACTTGTTTCTGCTGTACTCATCAAACTAATCATCCTTTCAATGCACTCCATTCTGTTTGATCTGTAGCAATGACTTATAATCCTTCTATGCACTGGCACCCAGAACAGGATGAGTTTCCTTTTGTTTCTGGTTCCTCTCAAGCTTTTCCTTGCCATGTCATTGCAGGGAATTTTTCCTTGTTATTGTTGCTTCAGGCCTGCTCATTGCCATTCTCAGTCTATAGCTACATCCAGATTTCTGTAAAGCTGATTTGTAATAATGACTAACCAAGAGTCAAGTCTAAACCAATTCACCTTGGTGCTGGGCAGACTAGTTTTATATTATTCTTAACAAGGTTGCACTAACCAGAAAAATAGCAGTAGTATGTCTGGGAAGCTACAGCAATATTCACAGTATTATGAATAAATTGTGAGTCATTTGGTAGCATTTCGTAGTGTGACTGATTTTACTAACTACTATACAACTGTATAAAGTTAGAGATATGCTATTTGATAGATTCTCCCACTTCCAGTGGGCAGACCTGAGGTCAACCTAGCTCCAGCCTCTCCCCATCTCCTACCTCTGGCAGTAGACTGTATCCACATACTAGAACTACATACACACAGGGCTCCCAATCTGACAAGCTTAATTGACCCACACAGTGACTGTGACCCATTGATGTGATGTGCAAATGAGTGATAGAAAACCAATTGTGCAAATGTCACTTGCTTATTTTTTTGTGTGCAAGCACCCCATGCCACCCCCTGCAAGATGCCAACCATGGCAACTGCCCATATCACTTATACCCTGATAATGCCTAATTTTTACTGGCATATTAATAAAATGTAATTAAATTTGTGTCATCAACATAAGAGTGAAAACAGGCCAGGATGATGGATGATGCAAATGTGAAGCAGCTAAATCATTTTGAGATGGTTATGGGCAAGATTGATCATAATTAATACAATAATTAATGCTGAATTAATAATACAATTCAGGTAAAACCCAGGTCCTTACGGTTCACAAATGTTGCCTTATATGTAATGTGTTATTTAGTAATCCTAGGAAATTGTTACTTTGCCAGTTTTCCTGGAAACACTGAGTTTACCCAACATTCATCAGTCAGGCATGTTCCCAGATGCTATGGTTGTTATGTGACAGACTGACTAGAGGTCAATGAGTCTTCCCTGTAGAGTGAGGGTTTTTTAGCTATTTAGATATGAGAAGCTCATTGTTGGAAAATTAGAACTAAGCACATTGGAAGTGACTTGTTCAGTGAACAGAGCATATTTTCCTGGCTGTGCTAAATGGTCATTGTGGCCTTGGGGGTGATGAGTCATGTTAGGAACAACAGGACATTTATGCTACTAGACATGCTACTGTACACATGTATCTGTGGTACTGGACTGGTTTATCAGTAACACAATATGATTTCCTGTCTGATGGAAACACATTTCTAAGGTTGACTAATCACATTTTAATGGATGAAGTGAGGGTCCTTGGTAGGCAAGGCATACATCTTTAGCTGCAAACCACAGTCCAGAGGACACAGCCCTGATGACTCATTTGGTTTTGGAGAACTGCTACAATGCCAAAACTACCAAATTCTCAGTGTCATTGTATCAGGAGGACAGCCAAGAACAAGTTGCGAATCCATCTGTCTGGAAATGTATAGAAGCCTTTAAAAACAACACTGATTTCTATGGCAACAGCAGGGTAAGCGGAAACACAAATGAGCTCCAGGATGATGCACGATTTCCCGCACTGTAAGGTTGGATGAGTTCAAAAGAGAATGCATTACATTCTGGGATGTTAGACTGCAAGGGCGTCATCAGTGTCTTCTCAGTAAAACAAAAAATCCAATAAAGAAATGAATGTTTAGCTGCAAAGGCATTATCCACATCCAATATTCTATTTCTGTTAGAAGTAGCTGAGCAGTGATGGCAAGACTCTCCTCACATCTTGTGTGCTTGAGTGTTTGGTTAGTAACTTAGTTGTTTGAATACCCTAACTGCAATTTCAAATAATTTCTGGCTAAGTTCGCTAGCCAGCTTTGTTGACTCACCAGTGGCAGTTTTAGATCGTTTACTTACAATGTGTTGCTGTTGTACCTGTACATTAGTTCAAGCTAAAAAGCATAGTGTTCCTGTTATTACTTTATTTCTCTTAAAAGCTTCCAAGTACTGTAAAATTTACAGTAAATATTGTCATGCATCAATATATGAAAGTATATAACTAGGTCTTCAATGCACACTCTTGAAATATTTATTTAAATAAATAGTATTTATAATATAAATTTTAGACTTCTTGCATTATATACAGACTTCTGTTACAAACTCAGATAAACTGTGGATTGACTAATACTTTTAGCTCAGACTAAGTTTATTTTAGCTCCACTCCCTAGAGCCTCCCAGACTGACTGAGCTACAATGCTGAGACAGTAAATGAGGTACACTGGGCTGTCTGTCACCTTGCTGGTGACCAAGCTCCAGTTTACATTGTGGCTTTAATTCAAAGTTGAAATAAGGTCGTGGCCAAGGCTGTGTGGGAGCCATGGGGCAGACTCACAGGCTCCCTCTGACTCACTCTCACACGTGTGATCCAGCAGTTGCACCTCACTATAAACTGCACATTCAGAGTCAGGTCGTAACAAAGCATAGTACAGATTAGATCTAATCCCACAGGGCAACTACAGACTAACCACTACAGAAGGAAACAGCAAGAACACAGTCATTAAAACTCTCAGACCTATGGTACACCTCTTGCATAATGAACATTTGATCTATTAAATCACACAAACTGATTGCCTACACTTATTTAAAGATGCAAGCTGACGCAGTGTGGAAAAATTTCCATCAGCCTAAAGAGTGATTATTTATGTTACTGAAATGGGAGCTGAAAGCCTAAAGGCAAGAAAGCTTAAAGTAGCAGAGTAAAAAAAAAAGACCATTCCTTTCTCGCAACTTTTCTCTAAGGATTATAAATTGCTTCCAATTTGAAGACAAACTCAGGACTGCATGAAATTTCAGCAGACTTTAAATGGCTATGGGAGAGAACAAGAATGGTCTGAGTCACCTTCAGGAGCAGATGTGTCCTCACACGCTACACTCCATCTCCATGTGCGCACACCATGCGTCATTACTAAAACCATTTCACAACATCAACATCACTGTGGAATTTCAGACCAGTCCCAGTTAATAATTATGGAAAAGTGTGTGTGTGTGTGTGTGCGTGCATGCGCAAGTGTGTGTGTCTGTGTGTGTGTGTGTGTGTGTGTGTGTGTATATATATATCAAGCTTTTATATCATTGTGGGGACCAAATGTCCCTACAAGGATAGGACTATCTGATATTTTTGACCTTGTGGGGACATTTTGCTGCATTTTTTTTTTGCTGCAGTAACAAAAATAAGAAAAAAAGGTTAGTCTTAGGGTTAGAGTTAGACATAGCATAATAATGTCAATGGAATGTCATATATATATATATATATATATATATATATATATAGGGCGGCATGGTGGCGCAGTGGATAGCGCTGTCGCCTCACAGCAAGAAGGACCCGGGTTCGATCCCCGGGTGGGGCG
>JAOVVG010000054.1:11749216-11759256 GCA_028566375.1 Leptodoras nelsoni | reverse complement strand
CACAGCAACAAGACAAAAGGTAGTTATACTGCATCAGCAAGGGCTCTCCCAGACAAAGATTTCAAAGCAGACTGGGGGTTAAGATGTACTGTTCAAGCTCTTTTGAAGAAGCACAAAGAAACAGGCAACGTTGAGGATTGTAGATGCAGTGGTTGGCGAAGGTAACTTAATGCAGCAGATGACAAACACATCAAGATTATTGCCCTTCAAAATCTGAAAATGTCCAGCAGCACCATCGGCTCATAACTGACAGAAATCAGTGGGACTCAGGTACACCCATCTACTGCCTGGAGAAGTCTGGCCAAAAAAGCCATAGAGTTCAGCCAAAACGCCATACCTCCAACATGGACACAAGGCCGAGTGACTCAACTATGCACAAAAACATAGGAACTGGGGTGCATAAAAATGGCAGCTGGTGCTCTGGACTGATGATACAAAATCTGAAATATTTGGCTGTAGCAGAAGGCAGTTGTATGCTGAAGGGCTGGAAAGCGGTACAATAATGAGTGTCTGCAGGCAACAGTGAAGCATGGTGGAGGTTCCTTGCAAGTTTGGGGCTGCATTTCTACAAATGGAGTTGGAGATTTGGTCAGGATTAATGGTGTCCTCAATGCTGAGAAATATAGGCAGATAAATATCCATTATGCAGTATCACCAGGGAGGTGTATGATTGGCCCCAAATTTATTCTGCAGCAGGACAACGACCTCAAACATACAGCCAATGTCATTAAGAACTATCTTCAGCATCAAAAAGAACAAGAAGTGCTTGAAGTGATAGGATGGCCCCCACAGAGCCCTGATCTCAACACCATCGAGTCTGTCTGGGATTACATGAAAAGACAGGAGGATTTCTCCAAGATGTTTGGAACAACCTACCAGCCAAGTTCCTTCAAAAACTATGTGCAAGTGTACCTAGAAGAACTGATGCTGTTTTGAAGGCAAAGGGTGCTCACACCAAAAATTTATTTGATTTAGATTTCTCTTCTGTTCATTCACTGCATTTTGTTACTTGAAAAAATAAACTATTAACACTTCCATTTCTGAAAGCATTCTTAGTTTGCAGCATTTTTTCACACCTGCCAAAAACTTTTGCACAGTACAGTATGTTACTGTGAAACCATAGTGAAACACTTACAAGCACCTTTGCTGATTTCATTTTACAGAATAATGCTCTAACACCTACACGGTGTTGGTAAGGAGAAGATTGTGGGCTTTTAGTGGTTTAGTTTCGGCTCCTTGCTTATATGAAAACTATGGATTATTATCATGTGTCTGTTTTGTAACTTTATTTAATATGCATATATGATGATGTTACATCTCTGGAATATATTTTTTAAAGAAAAAATGCCTGACTTATATAAAAATGTTACAGTAATGCTATAGTCTTGGCAATAATTCATTTGTAGGTTCTGTATAATACAAAAATACAAATCCTATTTCCACAAAAAGTTGGGACACTTTCTTAAAAAGCAATAAAAACTGAAATCTGTAATTTGTTAATTCACGTGAACCTTTATTTATCAGATCAAAGGATAAAGAAAAGATTTTCAGTGTTTTCAATGATGAACCTAATTCTATTTGTTAAATATAAACAAATATAGACGTTTATGGCTGCAACACACTCAAAAAAGTTTCTTTACCAGTCATCGTTACCACTAGGTCACATAAACATTTTAATAAATTGGGAATTTAAGATACAAATTGTTGCAGTTTTGCAAATGGAATTTTTGCCTGTTCTTGCTGTGCATAAGACTTGAGCTTGCCAACGGTCCGTGGTCACTGTTGTCTGATTCTCCTCTTCATGATGCACCATACATTTTCAGTAGGAGACAAATCTGGACTGCAGGCAGGCCAGTCAAGCCACACTGTTGTAACTTGTGCAGAATGAGGCCTGGCATTGTCCTGCTGAAATAGACATGGCGTTTCTGGGAAAAGACAGCATATCAGTCCAAAATACCAAGATAATCTTCTGCATCAAGGGTAACTTCATATATATATTTATATACAAAGTGGTGACCCACGACCCATCCTTGCTTGCAACCTTTGGTGGATGCTCCTTTTATACTCCATCTTGATGACCTCAACTGTTCCCAGTTAAACTGCTAATTGCAGTTTACACTATACACTACCTACACTACCTAGGCTGTGATAGTGATGTGTCCTCTAAAATACAATACTTATTTGAATATATTTATACTTAATATTTGAAGATGACCTGCATCAGAAAGAGCAATATTTAAAAACAGCAGCACAAGTTAGAAGTTAAACTGTGTTCCTATTGATTTTGTCTCAGTCATTATTTCAATCTTCAATCCTTTATAACTCTGCACTACAGATATTATAATGCATGCTATTTCCCTGCGCTATACTGGCTATAAGTGTTATAGGTATCCTTTCCGTGCTGCACTTTATTTAGTATGACATTCTTCTGCAAATATGCACAGATACAGCAGGCAGTCTTGTTTTAAGCATTGCAACATGGGAACAAATTGGAAGGCTACTAGTGTTGAGTTTGAAAGCAAAGCTGCCAGCGAGACCCCCACCGATCCCCCATACACAGTTCTTTATGGTGCACGAATTCACGGAAACCATGTGACTTTCCCACATAGCAAAACAGAGGGAGAAGAGGAGGGAAAGGGGGAAGGGGATCAATGGAGGTACAAGGACGTCTTTGACAGCGAGAGGTAGAAAACACAGAAATAGATTAAAATGGTGAGGAGATGAATAGGGGGACAGGAAAGTCACAGGGTAAGACCTAATTTAGGATGAAGAAAAGAAGACAAAGAGAGCATGAGAAAGGTGAGTGTAAACAGGAAAGGAGCATGAGCTGCAGAGCTGAGTGACATTTTCATTAAATCATGTTACAGCTTGGAGGAGACTATGTGTGCATCAGAATATGAGTACAAACAGAAAGACCAAATAAAAACAATTTAATACAAAGAAATCATTTGAACTATTTCTTTTGTGTGCGTGTGTGTGTGTGCGTGTGCATGCATGTGCCAAGGTGATATGACTACTACATGGCAAATTAGGCTAAGGAAAATAAATATTCTATAGGATTAGGATTTTGGTGTGACGGGTGAACTGTGCTCTTAACTCAACATGTCTGGTTTTTTGATGGTTGCTTGTGGGTCACTCAGGTATTGCAGTGGAAAAACACAATGTGCAAGGGGAGCAAAGACTATATAATAAGATTATATAAGCACTTTTCTGTCAAAGTCGGTCAGTCACCTTCAGTCACTCTACAGCTGAGCTGTCTGCTCATTTCTAAACTAAGCAGAGCTATGCAAATATAATATGCTCCTTCTGTATAAATACAAATATTTGGATAGTGACATAGCAGTCATATGGTTCTGTGCTGTTCGCACACAGTTGAGAGACACTCCTGACCATAAACCTGTCTGCAAAATAAAGCCAGATTTGGCACTGCCATTGTCCTTGGAGATTGACTTCCTGCTCGGAACCAATAAAGGAGAAAAAACAGTAAAGGCTCAGCAAGTCCTGACAGATGGCAGGTCTTACTATTGTAAAGTCTCCCCTGTTTGGGATCTTAAAGGGCTTGACCAGTACAGTACAGCAGTCAAAAACAAAGGCATGCCAATATATTAAAATCTATCCTGCAAAAATTTTTATTTGTCCACGGCAAAAAGCTATCTATCCACTGACAGACAGTACAGATAACAAAATTACTGGTGAACAGCAGGTGTCAAACAGTAGCAACAGGCCCCTGTGTATGCTGAGTCTGGGAAAAGGCATTTTCATTATGCAGGTGACTGACTGTGATGCCTCAGGGTTCTACCGGAAAACCTAGAGCTGGTAAATGGTTGTAGAATGACTGAGAAATGATACGCAGTGTGTGTGTGAGATAAACAGTGAGACAGCAGATGTCTCACACAGAACACATATTAAACTTCCTTTACTGGAATAGCATGTCACTGCTTGGTCATGTGTCTATGCAGATAACAGTGCATGCACAGAATAACACTGTCCCTAATAGTTCGCATTCACTGTTTAAAAATACTCCAACTAACTACCATGTTCTCAAACCACCCTGGCAAGGTGCTCTGATAGTAGTAATTATCATATTTACTTTTGAGCATTACCATGTGTGTGTTCATTTAAAACTTGACACAGAACGCAGAACAGGACCATCCTCCACCGGCAAGTACTCATGTGTGATATATACAATTGTATAGTCTATTTTCAGCCCTAGGGTTTATGGTTATTGGAAAGGCGTCATCCCCTCTCTGCTTTCCGAGAAGGAGTCAATATTTCTCTGTCTCTTCTGTTCACAGTTAATCCAATTTTGTGTCAGAAAAAAAAACAGCTCAGCTGAGAGAGGTCCAGCATAGTTCTGAAGCATGTACAGAGCAAGCATGTGGGCAAACACACACATGCGCAAGCGCACTCACACACACACACACACACAAGTTTCTTTCCTCACTTACATAACTAATTAAAAGGAATCCGTCAACTTCTATCTCAAATTCTGCTGCTGTGGATGGTACCACACAGATACCCTAAAGTTTGCACTGCCCAATAACATTTGTGTCTAAGACTCACCCTTCCTTTAGTGGATTTCATATGGATACTGTAGATTTGTATGTAAGAACTGCTTCTGTAATCATAAAGACTATCATTCCAGGACTCTTATTCATGCCATGCTTATACTGAGCATCTTTTCAACAGATTTATTACATTTACTTCCCACATTTACTTTGATTGATTACTATTACTTCCCTCTTCTACCACTATATACTGTAATGATTTATTATCCCATATTCTGGTGTCACCCAGATGAAGGTGGGTTATCCTTTGAGCCTGCTTCCTCTTAGGGCTTCTTCCTAATGCCATCTGAGGGACTTTTCCTTGCCATTGTTGCCTCTAGCTTGTTAAAAAGTGACTTAAGTTAACTTTCTGATTTATGTAAAGTTGCATTGTAAGAATGTCTATAAAAGCAAATAAAAAAATAAACAGGAAACAGGAAGGATTTTATCTTATTCATTATCTGCAGTTAACATGACCATAATTAGCCATTTTTGAGCAGATGTGACATTGCAGAGAAATAAACCAAATTTGTCAACAAATAAAATAACAATAATAAGAGAATATTCCTACATCCGTTCATTTTCAGTAACTGCTTCTCAGACTTATGGTGGATCAAGAGCCTATCCCAGGCATACCGTGACACTGGAATACACCCTGGATCATATTTAAGCCCAGTGCAGGTCACCCTGCACATACACATTCACACATTCATACACACATTGTGTCATACCTAGAGGGTAAATTAGACCAGTCACCAGTCAACCTCCCAACATGCATTTTTGGAGGTGAGAGGAGCACGAGCAACCCAAGTTCAGGATTTAATTTACTGCATAAAATTAACACTGCAAGAAATTATATATTAGCATATGACGATATAAGTACTGCATCTCATTATAAGATTACTTAAACATATTTAGTAATTTCAAGCTTTCTATTAATTTTGCTTCTTTCTAAATTCTTTCTAAACAGCACAATGATCTGCCAATCAAATATCTTGAAATGAATAAGAATATCTAGAAAAATACAAATCTGTAGAAAATTAAGATATTAGTTGAATTGGTCTGTTTTTAAGATATTGTTACTTTATTGTTTCATTTTATTGAACATGTCAGCTTTTAGCTGTAACAGTCATTTAAAATATGGTTATAACCTTTTCTGCATAGTCATTAAAAAATGAGATTAACACAAAAGGGTCACATGTGCCAAGTATATCAGTGACAGTGATTTGACACTGTTGGGCCCTTAAGCAATGACCTCGAATGCCCTCTGCAGAACTGACCCTGTGCTCTGAAATTATTTTTCTGTACAGTACATCTGTGACAATAAAGGCTGAATTTCTTTCTTTTTGTTTTTTTTCTAATGGCTTGTTTGTTACTGTTGGATGTGTGAAATGAGTTTGTTACTGAAAGAGCTGAATTCTGAGGCACTTTGCAGAGTTTTATGATGAGCCCACACAAACAGCCATATGTACACACCCACACACGAAAAAAGGGAGAAGGGATAAGAGTTTTAAGAGAAGAAAAAAAACGTGAAAGTCAGAGTAATACATTTTAGTAACATTCCTGGAGAGTTCTGATAAAATAAATATTCAGTGTCTGAAGGCATTAGTCTGAATTTCTATCACACTTTACAATAACTATAAACCTGAACAAAGCTGTCAAGCCTTTACTGGAATACCTGTTGCGGAATCCTGTCTACTGCCAGGAATTAGGACTTGAGGGAGAAAAAAGAAGGGAAAAAGAAAAGCAAGAGAGAGAGAGAGAGAGAGAGAGAGAGAGAGAGGGGAAAGTGGAAATATTTAATTCAAAGAACATTATGACAGGAGCATTCAGATAATTATTTATTACATTCATATCACAGTGATATGATGGGGCAAAGGTCTATCAGTAAAAATGAACCATTCTGCAGCTGTTATCTGCAAAAGTACTACGAGAGAACAGAAGGGCAACGATATGCATATGCAAGCTTGGCCTTAACATATACTAATTAGAATAATTTTTTAAATCTGTTACACAATGAGCATAGCATTGTTTTAGCACCAGAAGAATAATAGGTGTCTTATGGCTCATTGACGAGGTGCTGGGAGTGGAAGTATGTGCAGTTGCTATGATGTATGTGCCATTATAGCAATGATGTGACTGTAATTTTTGGACCATGGTATTAGAAATGTGGGTGGGTCAAATTTGTGTTTGTTTGTGTTGCTGTAAACACTCCACAAAAAATAGACCCATTAGATTCCATTCTCTGCGACGTCATGATTTAGAAAGTGCTCACACATCTTCTCTATGTTTAGCCTGTATTAAGGCTCTAAGCGGGAAATGATGCACCGCAGGACACACTGGCCATTTTGGGTTTCATAGCGCTGGTCATATATGTTGTGCTGGTTCTATGAGACAATTCAATTAACAACTAATTATGGAGTCACTGCAGGGGACCCATACAAATGTTCAGAAACTAATACCAGTTTGTAGAAGGCTTTTCTACACACTTACTGGGACTAATAACAAGAATTCTTTTAATTTCATAAAAGTTAATATACCAAATGCACGATAGATCTTTTTCTTAGACAGATAAACAGTGAAATGTGTCTTATTTCATAGATAAAATTAAGATCCTTCTCTTACTGTACTGAAATAAGTTCACAGCAAACTGTCATTATTTTTAAAAAAGGGTCCTGCATTTGTAGCACATTGTAGGAACATAACATCTGAAGTAGAACTACAGGTTAAAGACAGGCAGTTGAGGTTGAAGCATCCCCCTTTTAAATATCACCATTATAGGCTGTTTGGATTTACTTGCAGAAACAGGAGCAGATGAGACAACTAAAACCTATGAAACCTGACAAAATAGATTACCTTTCTTCAAGAAGCTAATTTTGGAGCATAATGCTGGCAAATGACCTTTTGTCGGGGGAAAAATCAGTGTGATGGTAACTTTGGATTTTTTTCCTGGATCCTCTTATGGTATCCTGAACTGTGTCTGTGAAAATGAAAGCCTTTTTAACCCTAACCAGATGCGGTTTAAATAGAATATGATGAGACTATTGGAGTTTGCCTGGGAATACTTTCACATTTCTAACCAACTCAATCTGACTTTTAATACAGTTACTACATCTAATTTACACATGCTACAGTCCCCCATCACTCATAGGGCATGTAGCTTTAAAAAGAATTTCTCTCACTGCTAGATGGCACTAACTTAAAAAGCAATTTAAAGTTTTATGTTGCAGCTCTGGGTCATATCCAGCCTCTAGAGGAAGGAACAGAGGAACTTGCACCATGGCACAGTGCCAGAGGGACAAACATTCTCATTAGAATACAATGTGAGCACAGGGTGCCAGCTGACACACCCTCTGCTCCACTCCCCTGTCGTCATTCCTCTTACTGGAAACCTGGGCAGCTGTTCGCCTCACATTCACCGTGGAGGCCGACACCTCCTCTAGGCTTTTATTAGAATCAAACAAAGTAGGTCTGTGAATACACCGCCGGTAAAGGCCTGGAATCCTTCACTCCAGGCGGTGTGACATCACTGTATCAGCCGGGTAGGCCTGACTGACCAGTACACCTATAAATAAGAGCACATTACTTCAGCTATTTAAATATGTCACCATAGACTGGCATGTTACACGCTGTGCTGTCATATGATCTGTGACGCAATTACATGAGGTTAAGACTGACCTGTATGCCCGTCTGCCCATCTATCTATCTATCTATCTGTCTATCTAGTTGCCTATCTATTGTAGGCTATAGGACTTCAGACCTAACAGTTTGAATAAGAAAGTGTGATAGTTTCAGAATTAATGTTTAAACAATCATCAGGTCTTTGTAGTTTGTTGGAGTCGGGTGGCAGTATATCATAATAAATGATTTATTTATTATCACATTTGCAATAATGTGAAATGTGTGACGGTTCCAGTAGATGACAGGAATGTGGTGTGGTGTGGAAATGGACTGATAGCGCCATCGTGTGGACAAAGTGAAAAGCACTGTAGGGCTGCTATCCATCC
This sequence comes from Leptodoras nelsoni, assembly GCA_028566375.1. Classification (NCBI taxonomy): domain Eukaryota; kingdom Metazoa; phylum Chordata; class Actinopteri; order Siluriformes; family Doradidae; genus Leptodoras; species Leptodoras nelsoni. Next base: position 11,750,702 of record JAOVVG010000054.1, on the reverse strand, counting down.
TGTTCTCCGGCTACTGGACTTCTGTACACAGAGCTGCCAAACTGCCAAAGAAAATCTCTAAACGAGTTAAGGTTAAACGAACCACTTGAGTTCTCATTCATTCATTGGATTCATCGCTGATTAAACATTTTCTCCATCTATCGCTCATGGTGCCTGTATGAGATTTCATGGATAAGAAATCAGTGTCAAAAGAAGCAGCACACATGCAAAGAAGTAAATCTTTTAGACACAAACCGAGCTGATACATTTACATAATTCAATAAAAAAATTAATAAAAAGAGTCGATCGGTCGAGTACAACAGAATAGCACGGAACAGACTAGGCAACCCTTATTATCGAGGATTCACGCTCCATTGTGCATGGCTTGAAGTAGGAGCGGCTGTAGTCATTCTGCAATTGGACCAGCAGCGTGTTTGACGAACTTAACGTCACCTACGAGGGCGACATCTCCGAAAATGTCGGAGCAATTAATATTAGCCTCTTTCTTGATAAATTAACCACATACTTGAAGTCTAAATGACGACAAAAAACCCCTATAACTTCATTTCATAACAGCAGTATTCAGACGCGTACAGTTTTCACTTCCGCCATGACGCTGAGCTTGGTGCTAAATGCACTCTGGGATATCTGACGGTGCCAAGTCCACACACGCCTCCTCCCGGTGCATGCTCGACAACATGGGCGGAGCAGGAACACATCTGGGCATTTTATTTGAACTTGGTGAGGTGTAGACTTTTAAATGAAGCAGTACTCGGACTGTGACTGGTGACGTCTGTTAAGTATACAACAACACAAGTACAAACAAGAACGCAGATTGAGAATCGGCTAAAATGCCGGTTTCAGTTCGGTCACTTGTGCGTTGTGTAAAGTCGTACTCAGTCTCAGCGCGGGTCCTGCATGGCGGGTGTCTGCGTGGAGCGGATCCAGCCCGGCTTTACCACGGCAGCGGCACCGCGGCGGCTCGGGGCTCCGGCGCCTGGCACACGGTGGATCTGCGCAGTGACACGGTGACTAAGCCGGGAGAAGCCATGCGCAGCGCCATGGCTCAGGCCAGGGTCGGGGATGATGTGTACGGTGAAGACCCCACCGTTAATGGTTAGCTGTGTAGTTTTACATTACCATTTTTTTACTAGGGGAGGGAATGACCGTAAACTCAATCACGAAATTGGTATTAAAGTCTTCTAGCTGGTGTAAGGACAGCTTTGAGCAATGGCTCGGTGATTTGTCTACAGCAGAAGTTCTCAACATGTTTTATAGACAGGGACCCTTTAAACTAGGGGTGCAGGAAAAAATCGATTCGAGCTCGAATCGCGATTCTAACGTTGAACGATTCAGAATCGATTCTCATTTAAAAAAAAATCGATTTTCTTTCCGGGTGCACGTGTGCCTTCTCAGCCACCGTAGTGCTGGGCAAAACAAGGAAGCAGCGTTGGCTATGTGCAGGCATGCAAGCCTAGGCTACAGAGGGGTGTGTAGTGTCGTGTCG
>JAOVVG010000054.1:11659397-11671742 GCA_028566375.1 Leptodoras nelsoni | reverse complement strand
CCGGCTGGGCACCGGCTCCCCCGTGACCCCGTAACTGGGAATAAGCGGTACAGAAAATGACTGACTGACTGACTGACCCAGAAAACATTAATGTAAAAATCATCAGGAAACCCAAGAACTAAGATGTAGCTGAAAGCTTAGGTTTGTTACTTTTAAAAACATATTTTGTATCAAAGAAACTGTTTAATCATGAGAGCAAATTATAAAATTCATTCTACATAAAACAACTTTGTATAGCATACAGTATCTTCTTTATTTCAATTTACAGTCAGTTTTGAGATGATGGTAGGCTTGGAATCACAGCTGTTCCTTATCTGCTGTCCTTTCTCTTCTGTGGTGCATGATGGGACAGGTTAGTCTAAATAGAGGCCATTACTCCATACATCATTTGTCTGGTAAATGTCAGACATCATCTGTGTCATCAACTCAACTGTACCCAATGGTCAGTGTTAACACACTGAACAGTCATGTATACACAAACAAGATGTAAGTATGGGCATATAAGTATGAAGTAGACATATAAGTATAGTATGAATTTGACACAACATTTTTATTCACAAATGAAAAGATGGATACATATAACCAAGTGTAACCCATTCATTCAACTTCAGTAAGGGCTTTATCCAGGTCACGACTGTGATGGATTTGGAGTATATCCCGGTAACAATGGGCACAAGGTGGGAATACACCTTGCATGTGAGGAGCCTGTATAACTAGGTGATAATGAACAAGATGTGCCATGGAAGAAATGGTAAAGAAGATGACTAATCAGGAACAGTGCCAGTGAGAAAGGCACAGAGTGCAGTGTTTGTGACATTTTTAAATAAAGTACATGAGAATGAGACATTTCTAAATAAAATACAGTCTGCATTATTAATCAATTACTCAATATATGTATATGTAGATACTCCATGGCCCAATCAAAATAACATGTTTATTCATGGCCTCTTTATGCCATTGCCAGTGGGACTTCCCGGTGCGCTCTCTCTACTCACAGCCTTGTGAGATCTGATCCCTGTGCATGCTTCCTGGGCCCATGACCCCCTGCCTAGGAACATGAGTAAATTTGCATAGCTGGCTTGTCTGACGGGCCATACAGTGTGATGTTTGGCTGGTTGTGTGGGAGTGGGAACTCCATGCCACAGCTGAGTTGTTGCTGGCCCACTGTGCCAGTTCTTCCACTGCTGCATGGCTAATTTACAACCAACCATGAGAGCAGCCTGGACCTTCATCCCCACACTCTTTAAAGAGTATCTGTATGTGATACAGTATATTTTTACTTGTACAGTGCCAGCAGTCCTAAGAGACGTAAGTAATATTAGTGAGAGAAGGGTGATTGCTCTAAGAGGAGAACCAGGTTTCAGGTTCCTGATGGATGTTGTGCAAGTGAGACCCCTGCATGTGTAGAGAGCAAAAATATATATTAATACACAATCACATACATGTCCTGCAAGCAGTGGAAGACTATAAATGGAAATGTCTAGGAAGAACCAGTTTCAGGGAAAAACATGGCAGCACAGTTACATGTCATGAAATCATTTATGGTTAATGACGAAACACAGCCAGTAATGAATAAATGGGTTATTCAGGTATATTTAGATATTTGGAAATTGTGACATTATTATTATACCTCTGACATGAACAGTGTTTAGAGGTACAAGAATAAAATGACAAATTTAAGGTAGTTAGACAGATTTTTAATTTGCATTTTGAAAAATAAATCAGCAGGGAAAAGTTAATAAGTTAATCAAAAAAGTTACAGTGGGGGTCCTGCCAGATGCCCCACTCTGCCCTGGAGACAGTAGGTGAAAAGATATTTATATTTCTCTCTCTCTCTCTCTCTCTCTCTCTCTCGCTCTCTCTCCACACACACACACACACACACACACACACACACACACACACACACACACACACACTCTCACACACACAAACACAGTATGAACTGTACTTTCCCTTTTCCCTATTCAATACCAACCTCTTCAGCGACAGGATTTACAAGGTGTAGATATCTCCGCCAGACTGTCTAAAACGTTCACTTATGCACCTCAGCAGGACCATTTCTGACATTTCTTCTGTCCTGCTGTTCTTTTACCTTATATCCGGGCTAATTGCTTCTTCTCTCAAAATGCAAAGTGCCTAATCTGCCGGGCCAAAGGCAGACATTAGTGTTTCACCTCAAAATATTGTTTTTCACAAAACAGAAATATTTATAATAAAAAATATTTCCTTTTCATAAAAAGAAATCCACAAAAAAGAGGTCCTGAGATAAAAAGCAAAAAACACCAGTACATAGCATGCTAGAGGAGGAGACATTAATGCTGCAGTGAACAATTGAACACTGCAGCAGCATGCAGGCCATTCTGTTCTGCATACTGGTGTGAATGTGCTGAGGATGGATATGCAGCATATGCAGCAGGACCAAGGAGCTTGTGTTGAGGATGGATGTATGGGGTGAGCTGGAAAGCTTCCATGCCCTTGACCCCCTCCCTTGCCTCAGACTCAGAGATGGTCTGGATCTCTGTGTTCGGCACATACGAGCACCTGACAGCCATTCATTCACACATGTGACTCACAGAATAGTAAAGCTTGCTTTTTCTTTCTCCCTTACAAGAGAAGGAGTGACGGAAATACCAGGGAAGGAAAAGTAACATGTAACCCCCTTGGAAAGAAGACTGCATATCATTTTTTTTCTAGTTAGATGGAATTGTATCTATTGATTTATGTGAGTATGTCTCAGAATTGGATTAACACCATATTGTGTTTACATTAAGACCATAAAATAAATTAGAATTGGAGAACTTCTCAACATGTGTACAATGTTATCTGTCTTGTCACATTAAAGGTGGTAATATTAAATAAATATTTAAATGACAGAAAAGTACAATTTAACACATTGACAATAAAACCGCAAGCTCTGGTTATGCACCAAAACACATTACATTACCACAGTATTTAGAACACACGCTCCCTTTTACAGCTGTTAACACACTTACCAAATGTAGCATATGATTCAGCTACTCATCTTCTTATGACCATTTGGCTATAAACCCATTCATCCCAAAAAAAATGGCCCAGTTTGACATTCCGTGGAAAACAGTGTTTTACTCAGTACACAATAATCATGAGAATGCAAGTACTTCTGGTTTGTTAAAATCAAAATTTATGAAGATTCTTAATGAGGTTATGTTAATTATAATGTCATGTTTGTAATGTTTGATGAATTTCATTGGTGAAAGTGACCTTCAGTGTATGTGGTGTCCCCGGGCTTTGTAAACAGCAGAAAAAAACAAACAATGCACACCACTGACATCCAGCCAGTCAGGGCTTAGGGCCGCTCTCCAGCAAGAAGCATGCAGGTGTTTTGGGATGTGGCTTTGGATAAAAAATGAAAGGAGTTTTTGTACATGTTGTACTTGTTTACATTACTAATGTCAGCTAAAATAGCTGATTATATCAATAACTGACAAATGTACTGTTTAGGAAGGGTAAAAGAGAGAGACTAGCCATCACACAGTCAGCAAGATTAAACCAAAAGGTCTGGGAGGAAAAGAGTGAGAAGGCAGATGTGACCATTTATAAAGGTCACATGCAAAACAAGACAAAACAAAAACCTTATAAAATATAAAACATGTGTATACATCAAAATGCAATACCTTAGAATTAAGATTAAGATTCAGAAAGAAACATGACAGATAAAAAGTCCCCTTATTGTAAAGTAAAATACTTTTTTGATCTCATTTCAATCAAAGATTCATCTGAACTATTCAAATGTTTATATGTCTGTGTGCATTACATATGATTGTGTTCAATTTCATAATCCTTGAACATTTCAATTTTCAAATGTTCTGATTATAGGGAGCTTGCAGCATAATTGCAGCCATAAATCTAATTTATTTTCTCAGCATGGAATCTTTTTCCTGTTTTATCATTATCTGTATTTCTTCAGATAATGAAGAATTTCTTCTGGTTATCATTAAGGCCAGAGCCATGTGGAGAGAGTGGGAGAGAGGAAGGAAGAGAGGGGAATAAAAAAGGAAGGGGGACAGGGGCAGGGCTGTGGAACATTAATAACATATTTGTGCCATTGTTCGAATGGTTACACTTGAGCAGTGCTGAAATTAAGCAATGCTGTTTGAAATGTGCAGACATGGAATAGGCCATTACGGCGCACCTGAGGGCCTTTTCCACTGAAAGGTTTGTTGAGGACCCTGGGATGAGATGCAGGTCTATACTGATACACCAAAAAAGGGAAAGTAGTCTTTTGTCTCCCTGTGCAGTCCCTATATCCCTCCATTTTCTCTCAGTTTAAGTTTTTACATGTCGTGTCTTTGTGTCAAAATGCACTGGCCTACATAAATCAGGCACACATACATATACATACAGATGACTGTACTACTTAAGATTCAAATGATGTCTTTTTCTCCTCCCATACTAGGCTCCACTGCATCCCCTGGTTTTACAGACACATTCACTCACACAGTCACTCACACACAGCACACAGGCAAGCTGGGGATCTGTCAGCTGCTTATAAGCATATGATGGATGGGCTCTCAGCTATTTAAACCAATACCATCAGAGCAGTATGCACGCCTTTCTTAACTCAACAGCAGCCCCTCATTCAGCACCCCCACCCTCCTACTTGTGCATCTCTGTCAGCCACTCCCTCGGCCCTGAGACAGCCGCTCACCATGCAGGCCAGACAGGGTCAGGCAGAGGGCACGCCATTTATGAGCTTATGTTATTCGCCTTTGCTCACAACACCACACTGTGCAAGTGACATGCCTGGTTCTCAAGAACAATACAGGGACAGCAATAGGGGTACATGAATTACTCATCAGTGAGAAGAGAATTTCACACATACATACATCCACATGCGTAAATAAACTCCCATTAGTATATACAATATACACTATTTCATACCGAATACCTAAAGCTATTTAATGTATCAATGCCTGGACCAAAAGCATTTAAAATGTGAGAAAGAAGAAAGAGTAAGAAAGAATAATGTATATTTAGCTTCTCATGTCAAGGCAGGGATTTTTTAAAGTATGTAGCCATGGAATAAATAATAATAAGTTATTAATCATATTACATTTAAACACATTAAGCAAATTCATACCATCATTTTTATTTACTAGAACTTTTAGGAGATTTTAATTCCTGAACTTTCCACCCACAGAATGAAATCCAGTAACACTATATTAGCAGATGTATGAAATGCAAACTTGTTAAACTTGTGATATTTTTTTATATAACATGACTAAACCCTACTAATCTTCAACAGTCTTCAACTAATCATGAAGCTTTTAGAAATCTATTAATCCTTTCAGTTTTGCTGCAAAATGAGCTTCGGGAGTGATTGACATGGTAGTACAGGTGGTATCGATTAGCACTTCCAATTCTCCTGCCTGACATATGCATGTACTTATTCATTCAGTCAAGTTGTTATTATACATTTTAACTTCAGTTGAAAAACATTACCTATATGAATTTGATATGGTAAGTACACATCCCAAAAGCTAAGATGGTAGATTAGTATTTCATAAAAAGATATCTCAAAGCTTGAGTGCGCTTTTAATAACAAGGCAAACTAATAATCTCTGAAGAAAAAAAAAGGTACACTAAGAACAATTTTGTCTACCCATAATAATAATAACAACTAAGCCCTCTTATCTCTCTCTCATTATATAAACCTGAATTTTGATGTAAGCCTTTCACAAATCCTCCAAACTTTCATCAAATATTATGCATTAGAAATGCATCAGGAAAAAAAAACGTTACACCACTATGTATAAATCCTACCAAAAAGGATTTGGTATATATTCTTAAGACACAGTTTAAGATGGTTATTAGGTAGAAAAGGTTTTATGGTAAACAGCGACATATAGACAGGTGAAAAATTAAAGGAAAAAGTGGCAACTCATACTGTGGAGGACATTTTGCTGGTATGGTTTGGGTTCACATATCGCCTTAGTGGAAAGGATCACTGCAGATCACCTTTAACCTATGATAAAACATCCATGTTGACCCCACTCCTATCTACAAGGCTCAATGGCACTTAATGTCTGTAGAGCTTCTTCCTGCTGATTTAGTAAACACATGCTTAAAATTCAGTTTTCTCAGAGGCGAGCGTACACACTCACGCAGCTGAGAATCTGTCTCCCTCTCACTTACACCTTCACACCTCCAGTCTTCACTCTTCCAGACCCTTATAGAATTGATGTGAGCTGATTATCTTTGGGTCCTTAGGTCAGTTTTACCTTCCTCTGCTTGTATCAGAGTGAAGTGGAAATGCAGGATCTCTCTATGGTGCAGTATAGTATCTCAGACTTCACACTCTTCATCTGGGTTATCTTATTCACTAGGAGAGAATTTCTGTCACACTAGATAAGCAAATTATGACGAGCAAATAAGGAGTTGGGATGGAACTTCATTTAACACTTCTTCTCCCTATTGTATCCCACAAATCAGACACGTGGATTATGGGAAATGCTCAGCCATCACCTCATCACTTTCACTAGGATTGCATGATACATTGACTTATTTCTTTAATATCCAGTATAATTATAATGCATGATATAAAATTAGAAAAAATAAGAAAAAAATTATGCTAAAATATTGTGATTTTTTTTTTATTCCCACTTTTCAAAAGGGAAATGATGGCTAAATCTCACACGGGATGTATTTAACTAAATGTTTGAATCCTTTCACATTGTTGGTGCACCGCCGTCTCAGTGGGGAGTATATCAACTTTCCTCTACACATACAGTCCCTGTTTCCATGTGCTCCTGCAGTGGGTGGAAGAACATGATATGATTACATTACTTCCTTAATGGGTCTATTCCGTTCAAAAAATCAAACATTTATGCCACCTGCAGTGCCTGCAGGCACACTCTCATGCGCTGCTGTTTCTAGCTGCACATTCTGTTTCTTATTTTTATTTCTGCATCCATGTCCCTTATGTCTCTCAGTGACATATGCATGGATGCACAAAATTACATGAGCAGACGCAGGAGAATGAGAGCTGAAAATGACACCGACTGCCATTATGACCTTAACTAACCAGCTGCTTTTACAGTTCTGGAGAAAATGCTGAGCTCCATATTTAACAGCGCAAGTATTAACAATACCCTGTAACATTTAAAAAGCGCAATCTACATGTTCTACTGCTTAACAGTGCTTTTTGGATACATGGTGTGATGTCCTTTTGTTAGGGATGCATAGGAACAATGAAGGATGAACAATGAAGTCGTTACAACAAATAGAAGCATACCAACATGTTCATTTTGACATCTTTTAATTAAAGGCAACACAAATGCATTAAAATTAAGATAAATAACTTGCCTTAACAATGCAAATATCCCCACAATGTTATATTCCCCGCAATGTCAAAAAGTATATCAACAAAAAAACCAATAATAGTAATAATAATTCTCAGTGGGTCTCATAGTCAGGTTGTACAATGATTCCACTTTTTTCTGAGGCTTGAGCGACTTTCTGCCACACTGCTAAAGCCAGTGTTTTGAAATTCTGCAATGAATCCAGTGTTTAGTTATGAAAATAACTTGTTTTCTTATTTTATAGACCCAAAAAGTGACATTACATGGATTTTCACATATGATTTTTAAAGCTTTTGCTTCTGCAGTGTAACAGAAACAAATATGTTAAAAAGTTAGTCTTAAGGACTGGAAGGCATTTCTGTCCCTTCCTCAAATCTACAATGAACAGTCTTTACAGGCTTGCATATCAGGCAAAAATATATGACATAGACAATGGAAAAAAAAGAAATTAAAATGCAATTTTTGGCAAAGCAGGAATAAAAAGTGACAAGAGGCAACATTGAGATTTGATCAATTTTAAACCCCCTCAAACAGGTTCTGATTGTCCTTCATGATCGTGTGGCACAAGCCTTCAGAAGCCTTCGAGTGCCTGAAGTGCCTGCTGGTGTGCTGCATCATCCAACCTCACAGCAATGCTGTTAGCAACACTAAAACCTTGCCAGCAACATTACTAAAACTTTGCAGAAACAAAAAGCTGTTTCATATTCATCATTTTAAAGCAAACAAAACAGTAACCGCACCATAGAGTATGAACATTGTCAATTTATCTAAAATTCACCAGCCAATGAAATTGCAGGGCTCCCATACCTTATATATTTACACAGACTTCATTCATTTATTGCAATCTGTAAAATAACCCTTAGAGGTGCTTTGGTTTCTGCTTGGGAGGCCAGATTTCTTATATTAGCTATCTATCTACTAGTACAATAAAGTTTTACTGACACACTGTTTGGATCTGGCAAAACATGGATGCATTGGCAACACAATATCTTGCATGTCTGAAGTGCAAAAGTGCCATAAAGGCTTTTGTTGCATTTGTTCTACTCATAACCCACACAGAGGGCAATGCAATACACAAATGAATTCTGTGATGAGGCTTTAAATGAAAAAGCACAAACAAATGTGGAAAAGACAACAATTATGTGGACACAGATGGCCCGTTCCGCATTAGTCACCTAGTGGACTGTTCAGCCACACTTATGCAGTATACTGTTTATACTAACTTATCATGATCTGTTTCAAAGACAACAGGTCATGTACAGTGCCAAGGTGGTGACCTGTGGATCACACATCCCTCCATAGCTAAAAAAAAACAAAAAAATCAAACCTAACAGTTGTCTCATTAAAAAAATAACACAATCAAGCGCAATAAAGAGGAATATAGTTCTCTATGCCTTTATATTATATTTACAGTAATACCTTTTATATACATTTATATATTTACACACATAAAATAAAACAATTGTACAACTATACACCTGAATAAAAGGTACAGTAAGTAAGAGGTACTGAAGTGTATGGCTTGATTGAAAAAAAAACTTTTTTGTTTTAAAGAAACATTAATTCAGAAATATAACTTAAAATTATTTTCACTTTCAGTTGACTGGGCATTAAAAATGATTCCTGGAAAATCCCTGGATGCCCAGAAGGCGTCATTAGAATGGGTCGTACACCCAAGACAGTGGCACTCCTGACTTGCAATGCCATGAAGAGCTTTAAGTCTACAGCGTGACACCCAGTTCCTTCTGTTTGTGGCCATACTCTGTACACACGCACACACACACACACGCACACACACAATGCCATAATTTTGGTCCAACTGAGTTAAAAAAAAGTCCTGATGAAGTTGATCGGATAAGGATGATCAGTCTAAAGTGAACCCAGCTCTGTTTAGGGCTTCCAGGAGAGTAAAAGTGAAATATTTACCTCAACACGGTTAATATAAATTAATATAATCTTGCTTAGAATAGGTCCAGTGTCTCATCATTTTCACTGAGAACTAAATCATCTTTCCTTGGCTGTCGAGTTTGTAAAGGTGTCAGCCCCAGTTACACCCACTAAAGACAGGTGAGTTTCAGCTACAAAGTAGATCAGTAAAGAGATCTTCTTCTTCTTCTTCTTCTTTATTCCATGGAGTGCTAGTTTAGTGTCCAATTAAGGGGCTTTGATCTGGGACCATTCTGAACACAGTAAAAATCGATTGTCAGCCCTTTAGGTATCCTCCTGCAAGGAGTAAAAATTTCTTCAGTAGTACATCCATATGACAGAAGGCTAGCAAATTATTGACACTCCTTCAGCTGTGACCAACTGGCCACTAGTGGGGTCATACGTTCCAGCCAGGTAGTAGAGGTCATGACTGTTGTTATTAGGCTTCCTCAAGCGGCTGAGGTGCTCATATTCAGCTCGGCTAACCACCTGACACTTATGGGAGATGGTCTGGACATCATTTTCATCCTCATGGCAAGACTGATAAAGGGCATGCTGAAAAATCACAGAAAATACAGTTAAACACATCTTTTTACTAGTCCAAATGTAAGATAATTAAATAAGCTTAGTTATTAACTCTCAAGGGTTTTAACTATGCTTAGTGAGTACCTTGCCATCCCGGTGCCTTTTGCCCAGTTTAGTCTCTTCAGGGTGGTAAAACCATTTTACCTTCACAACCATATTGCTGGCCCAAGACTCCCACAGGCTCTCGATGCGACCAATATAAGGAAGGTGAGGACGGCCAGAAGACAGAAATACTGCACAATCGCCCACTCTGATTATGTCTTTACCCCGGACAATGGCCTTGTAGAAAAGTTTCCGTGCCTTTCCTTTTAGACCTCGCCTCTGAACACAATAGACAACTTTATATTAGAGACTAGATGCAGGAGGAAATACTTGAAGTCCGAAAATTGTCTACTCTCCATTGCATCAGAACAATTATTACTTACCTGAGTGGGGTTTCCAGACCACCGCCACAGCTGACGTGCTGGCACAAATGCAGACGAGTTGGGTGGATTGTCTGTCTTTTGCTTTTTGGAACAGTCCTTGGAAGATTTGGTTTGTGCTGTAGACAGGGAATTACTGGGAATCTCCTTTCTCCTTTGATGCTTGCTTGTACCATTGCTGACCATAGCCTTTGGGCTGGTCACAGCCATGGCTTTGGCAATAAAGGAGTGTTGTGGTGGGGCAGTTGTTGGCTCAGGATGTTGCTGCTGCTGCTGTTGTAGCACTGCGTGATGGGAGGACAGGCAACCCTGCAGGAGATGTTGAGATGCTTCCTCTTCATCTGAGCTGTAGGAGGAATCATTATCAGAGGAGCAAGCACTAGAACTGGACAAAGAGCCTGAACTCGATGAGCTTGAGGAACCTGAGGAAGAGGAGGAGATGGACAGATGAGAGAGAAAACCCCCAGGGTTGCGCATCGCTGCCCTTCTAGCATCTTCTTCATCTTCTTCATCCATGTCTGAGTAGGAGCTGAGACAATCGCTGTGGCAGTTCAACACATAATCTGGATATTCACCAAGCCCTAGACCCTGAGAATGTTTCCGCATGTCAGAGGAACCCTTGAGGAGGTGGCTACTACTTCTCTTGGTATCCTTCATCAGTAACATGGACTGGGAGCAGTCTATATGAGAGGTCAGATCACCTAAGTTTTTGGTCCCAGAGCCCTTTTCCATTCTCCCCCCTCTAGATTCAAACTCCCCATTTCCAAGAAGCATGAGTGCTTTTCCGTTTTTTGTCTTTGGAGAGGTTACTCCTTCATGGTCCAATTTGATGAGGTACTCTTTCCTGTCTCCTGTCTTTCGCCCCCGAACATTTGTGGTGCTCTTCTGACCAAGTTGTAACCCAGACGGTGGTTGCTGATTACCAAAGGTTGTAAAACCATTAGCAATGCTGCTAAAAGAATCCACCTCGAAGGAGGTGCTAAAGATACCCTTAGCTGGTGTACCCATAGTGGAACCAAGCAAGGGGAATGTGTCTGTCTGCTTCTCTTTTGGAGTTTTTCTAGACAGGCCATTGAACTGGAACAAATCCAAAGATGGTCTCTTTCTAGACATGCTGACGGAAGGCCAGGTAAGAAGAGAGGGAGCATTCCCAGTTACATTCTCAGACACACCACTTTTTGTTGATAAACTGACTGATTTGGGTCTTCCTGTAAAGATAAAAGAAAAAAAGCAATAACAAAGACATTCAAATGTGAAAGCAATGAAGCATGCTTTGACCTGTTTGCATTTGTTAAATTCATTTGACAAACAGGTTTTTTTCACAGACACAGGCACAACAGTGTGAAATTAATATGTCTGAGAACTTCAAATGGAAGTAAACCTGATCTATTCTATTGTCATGCTTTTGCAGATAAGATCTGCTGAGTACAGATAGCTGGGCAGACACATTTCAGCCTTCAGTTATTCCTAAGGCATTTCTGTAAACTTTCTACTATAATCAAGCCCTCAGGCTCCTCCATCCATTTCACACAGAGGTATGTTAATGCAAACCCATGTCTTTTGTTAACTAAACATCAACTTTTACATCATGACTTAAACCATGACAGAAAATACAAGTAAAAAAAGAGACCTCTATGCATAAAGAATGGTAATAACAATCAAATGGAATATGACTAAACAGTTAAATTACTTAGTCAAATATAACCATGACATGAAAAAGGCAATGAAGTTTAAGTAAGGAAGAGCGCACAACAGACTAAGCATTATTTTTGTATACCAGCATGACATGAAATGTCTTATTCTGCTTATATAGCTTCAATAAACTCTATTTTTTCTCTTTCACTTGATTGGATCTCTCTCTCACACACACAGTAATGAAAAAGCAACTTTTTGGCTAAAAAGCTTGGACACACCTCAAATTCAGTGGTTTTTCATTATTTTAAACAGCTGTACCTTGTCAAGAGTTAATTTCTTGAATTTCTTGCTCTCTTAATGTGTTTGAGGCCATCAGTTGTGTTGTGAAGAGGTAGAGTTGGTATACAGTGAATAGCCCTATTTGAGTAATGTTC
>JAOVVG010000054.1:11623459-11656377 GCA_028566375.1 Leptodoras nelsoni | reverse complement strand
GAGAGAATGCCAAGAGTGTGCAAAGCTGTAATCAAAGCAAAAGGTGCCGACTTTGAAGAATCTAAAATCTGAAACATGTTTTGGTTTGTTTAATACTTTTAAGTTTACTGCATGATTCCTTATGTGTTCCTTCATAGTCTGGACGACTTCAGTATTAATTTATAATGTAGTAAAAAAATAAATAAATAAAAACATTGAATGAGAAAGTGTGTCCAAGCTTTTGACTGGTACTGTATACTGTACAGGGCTGCATAAAGCTCAAGCATATATAGAACTGCCCTGTTTTCAGTTATGTACACTACAATTACCTGACTTGGCCTTGCCTGCTTTCCCTTGTTCTTGGTTGCCATGCCATTCAGAAGAAACGTCAATCTGCTGAGAACGTTTCTCTTGAGTGGAGCTTTTCCGTCTGCGGCGAGTTGGGGAAGCCAGGAGAGCTGGGGATGGCTCTGCACCTGAAGTGAACGGATCATATAACACCAGTCACGGTTATATATTTTCTCCATATGTATGTCTTTTCATTTACACAGGGATTTCCTATTAATTTATCCTTAAACTAGGGACATACTGCACACTTACAATATATCTGGTAGCCAGGTGGAAGAAGACGAATGTTGGGGAGGGAAATCCAGCCACGATCTCCATCATCAAACTCCACCATGACAGAGCCTTCTTTCTGCTCGTCTCCAGGACCACCTGTGCATGAAGTAAACCATTTTTAACTTTTGATAAGTGAAGAGAATAAGCTCTATCAAAAATCAACAGAAACATGTGTTCAGAAGTGTAGTTCTTCCCGGACCTCTGCGGACATATCCAGGATACAGGCACCTTGAGCGCTCACTCCAGTATGCACACACTCTTGTTCCATCAGTAAGTACATCCACTGTCTCCAGTTGCACATCCAAAACCTGAAAACATACATAAAAAGTGTACTTCAGACAAGATTCATAAAAAAACAGCAAGAAAACTGGTAGCGAAGGTGTCTGGAATAGAAACAACAACAGTTGCTTTCAGTAAAATTGGATTTCCGATGCAGCTAAAAAAAATTCCATTTAAGCCATGAAACAAAAAAACAAAAAAACAAAAAAAATCACACACAAGTTGCAATACAGCCTTCAGAACCTTCCATGAACTTGTAGATGAGCTCACTTTGTGATTTTGTTCCACAGGACACTTTTTCATCCAAATCTGATATCAAAACACAGGAAATCAGCATCTATGAATAGGCGCCTGCTTGAGAACAATTAAATAAAGGAGCCCAAATCGATGACTTTATTGTGAAATTGCCAACTTCCCTCCTACTACACAGCCTGTCCTGGCACTAAGAGTGCTTTCAAGCTTGGCACAAATGCGGTTGCTGTGGTGAGGGGCCACTGATAGAGCAGGCAGACAGAGGATTTCATATTCTGGGCCAGATTTGCAGGTAGTGGTGTTGGATGAGCAAATGGATGAAAAGAAACTGAAAACCAGCAGGGGAATATGGGAATGGGAATATGGGAATGGGAATATGGGAATATCTATCTGTCTAATGTATCTACAGTATAGCTAATGGTTATTAATATAGCTTGAATGCATGCCAGTGTGTGAATCTAGTGGCAGTCATTCTTTCATAATGCTGACACACTAACACAGATACACACCCATGTAAGCATGCATACACACATGCACACATACCCACACCCTCACACCCACACTAGAGTGATCAGGTTGCAGTTGAGTACAATGGCAAGCACACAGGTAGGGCAAGCTGCAGGGGAAGAGCACCAAGAAAGGCATCAAAGCATTCACCATGAAAATACAGCATGGGTGCTCTGTGGCTCCAGAAAAATCACAGACACACAAAATATGGAAACAAAAATGACAATTTTCACCTAGGCAGCTGGTTTCTTTTTTTATATATATAATAATGTAGTGTAGTAGTTTGTGAATTGTATCATGAAGGGATATCTATAGATACTTTGTGCATTTGATATTTTTTCCATTTGAGAATGGCAGTTCATGTTCTGATTCTGTCTGTGTCACTGACAGAGGCTGGAGAGCTGGGAGCTGGGTTCACAATAGGCTGTCCCTCATGTCAAAAGTTTGCTCAGGCAGTAAGACAGACTTTTTTCCATTGTGAAATGGAGATGAAGCAGGATGAGTAAAAGGAGCCATGCATCTAATGTATTCAAATGAATGTGTGCCAAAAAAGCAATGGTGGTTTATAGTGTATAATAAGCTCCCCTCTCCCCACTAGCACAGATCAACTACACATGTAAGCATAACCCACCTTTCAGCCCTAAACTTGTTCATGCTATAAATAAATGAACAATGAAAACAAAAGTAAAACAAGTCTTTCTGTAAGTGACCCCAGGGAGGGGGGTTAAGGGTGGGGGTAGAGCAGAACTAACCAGGAACACTCATCTACACTCTGCACCTGTAATACTATATGGACGGACATATTGAAGTGCTGGTCTGAATTACATCTGTAACCTGGAGCAACGCACTGAAAGCAGTGCAAAGCCATGAACTGGGCTCTTCCTGAAAACCACTGGAACGGCTATTCAAGAACACACACACACACACCTCCCAACATACTGTATCTCCACCTCTATTCCAACCAGATGTTGGAAAATTTCCATGCTGAGGAATTTGTGTGCAATGAGATAAAAAATTAGTAATAAAATGCATATACATAAAATGTATTAACCCAGACTTGAACTAATCATCCAGACCAATCATAACAATTTACACGCTTGTGCATACACATAGAAACACATTTTCTGCTTTGAACTACTTTAGCAGACATGTGGGTGGGTGTGCTGGTCTGCTATGAGGGTATCAGGACTGCCACATGTGTCAGGTTTTTGTGTTACAAGTGCAGTTTGAAACTTACCGCTTCCTGAAGTAGCTGTTCCAGAGAGTAGATCCTTGGCCTGTTTCCTCTCTCCCCTTCAATGACAATGCTGTAACTGTGATACAGAAGATCACAGAGTAAGGCTAAGTGTAACATGTTTTTCACAGCATGCTCATACTTCATGGAGGATTGCACTACACTGTTTACTGTTTTACACTTTTTACCTCCGTCCACATTTTATCCACTGATTCTACAATGCAGATTCAACAAGTCGACATGAATCTAGAGAACTAAAAGCCTTACATGTCAGGTAAGTCCAGCGTGTGCACATAGGCAGCATATAGCAGCTCATCCTCCTTGGAGATCAGCACTTTCAGTCCATCTCGCAGAGCTTCTTTGGTAAGGACACAGTTAGGCAGAGCTGGACACAGGACAGAGGCAGAAGCATATGAGAGTCAACAAACACCATCTATTGTGTTGAAGTGTTTGGTGGCTGGATGAATGAGTATTAAATAAGTGTAACATAGGGTCTCAATAAATGCAACAACTAAATCTTGCATTAAAAGTTTTGCAGGGAGCACTATTAATCTTTTCGACCAACATGTTTCTGCATAATTCATGTAATAAAAGCCAGTGTGTAATTCTGAACAATTCTGCACATTTCCCATATAATGGACTCAATTGGTCTGGAACCAAGAACCAATAACATCTGGCTTGGAAACAACTCGCTTTTTATGAGAACAATTTTATGTTCACGTCCAAAAAATCTACTTATGTAAAACTGCCTTTAAAAGACGTGACAAGCATTAAAGAGGCATTAAAGATTGTTCTTGGAAAGACTTGTAACACTGAATACTGTAGCTGTGATATTCAGAAATGAGTGGTCTAAACTGATATTGGAAATATATCCTATACATTTTCCTTTAGTCAAAGTGTGTGTATGTCTTTTCAGGTATGGGCCATTGAAGGAAAGACTACACATTTGAGTGTGTTCAACTGAGCTTGGTAGCTTTCTCACCTGACACTGTATTCTTGTGTTGCACTTCCTCTTCTTGCTCCTCCTCCCCTTCAGAGAAGCTGCTGTCATCATCCATGCAGAATCCCTCTTCTGCAGCGAAGCTCTCCAGCAGCTGCTTCATGCCTCGCCTTTTGGCATCCTAAGAGTCACAAACCAGAATGTGAGGCCCCAAGGACGCATCATCACTCATACTCACACATTACATTATAAGTACACATTACTATTCTTCATTGAAAGAGTGAACTGCTGTTAGTCTTTGATTATATGTGTAGAGTGTAATAGAACCGTCACAATTCCCAAATTTAATTAAATCTGTTATTTTTCATCACCTAACAACCCATATTGCAACTAAGAAACCTTGTTCTTGCCAAGGAACCAAGCATTATGTTACTAATAATCAGCAGTCTCAATCCCACATTAGTGAATGTCCAGTGGAAAAATGAATTCAGGACGCTTAAAACATACGAACAAATAGAAAGTTATTCATGCAGAACTTATTGCACCATTATAGGCACCCTGAACAGGTTTATTCTTGTGTACATTTTGCGTCTCATAACATGGCTTAAAAGCCTACCATATATTATAGTGACAGCAGTTTCACGATTGGAGAAAATTTTATTGCTGTCTTCAGGGCAAAGCATTAATGAGGAATTGTGAGTAGGCTGATGTTTGTGTTCCTTATTCAATTGCTTTAAGAAGGAATTCCCCACCACACACACTCTGATTGGGTAGTCAGCATTCTTTTGCAACACCTTGACATGTCCTCATAGACAGTGAGGGTGACAGCCATTTTAAAACTATTGCCTGTTTTATTTAAACGATGCATGATTCAGCCTGTGAAATAGCAGGCATAACCCTTCTTATCTTTATTGTGAGGAGATTTATGAGAGCTTCTGATGGTTCAAATGATACAAGGTTACATAATCCCTCTCAGCACGATGAGTTTTTACGGGTACCATGAGGCCAAGACAGTTAGGTCTAGGCTGCCACGGTAACAGGATGACAAGGAATGCTCTGTGGTGCTACACCGCCATTGTTGCAAGATGATGTCGCTTCCAAACACTGACATTTATAGTACTGAAAGCAAGTGATAGTCAATGTATCACCTGTTTGATTTTTAACTTTCTGTTCCAGTTAATGTCTTCAATCTGAGAGGGCAGCATTTCTAGCAAGCAACTTCTCTTCTGAAACAATCACAAAAAGAGGAGCTCATCAACAGTGGTTGACCATAAAGATATTTTATACAACAGTTATTTCCAGTTCACTCTACTGGATCACTGATTACATAAAAACTTTGTTTATTTCACAAATACAATCTACCTACCTTTCCAAGGACTACAGTATCTTTCCTAGCTGTCCTTTCCAATGGATTGGGGATGCATTTGAGAACTTTATTATGATGTAAGTTGCTCTCTTGTGAAATTCCTCTCCACCTGAGCGCATTTTGTCTCTTCTCCACCAGTACGCAATTCCTGTCTTCACTGAGCAATGATGGCCTACAGGGGGCCCTTTTCCTGTGCTTCATTTCCCCCTTTGCAAGCAAGTTAGTGACAGACCCTAAAGTGCAACAGATAGGGAGAAAGTAAGAAAAGTTATGACCAGGTCTTAGTATTTATTACAGAGTTCACCTCGAAGAATGTAAAACGTACCAAATCCTTGTCTCTGCTTATTGCTCTTGGCATTCTGACCACCAGCTAGCTTTACTGTGGAAGAGGACAGTGCAGAAGGTCCAGACAGCTGTGATTTAGAAGATAGATTTTTGATGTCCTCTTGCACTTCTTCGATGTCATAGATGCCATCATCTTCCTCTTCTGTGGGATAAAGGATCGATTTAATGGACTGACCTTCTGACTGGGTTTCAATACTCAGAGGATATCAGAGGCAATTAGTATAAAAGCTCTGCAATGACAGTTCTCTCAGTATGATGCAGATACTTAGCAAAGTTCAAATCATGGGAGCCAAATGTGGTTGAATTAGTCAACGTTTGCAAGAGCTGCAGTCACTAAGGCCAAGTCACTGAAAGGTTTGCTGCTAGGCTTTTACTCACCAATAGCAACTTGCTGCCCCCACTCTGAAATGTGTGTGTGTGTGTGTGTGTGTGCGCGCACATATACACGTGCTTCAGAGTCACAGATATCTATTGGCAATTGCCCATTGGAGACAACAGGTCTCACACGGAGCAGAGATGGCACAGTGGTAACAGTGTCGAGTGTCAACACAGTGGCGACACACTTGTCACTTACAGGGCACTCGTCAACACTCTCACATGCCTGTGAAATGTGAAAAGGATAACTTTCATGGTAATTAACAGAGCACTACCAAGATGGCTCAGTTGAACCATGGGCTTAGCTCACATTAATATTTATTACTGCTTTGGCTTCATTGGCATTTTGTTCATTTATAGACCATTATCTCTTATAATTGCTGATTAAAACATGGATTGGATCACAGTAAGGACATTTTGACTCTCCACCTTTTTCCTCTGGGTGTGACATTCTATAAGCAGTGCAAGGCCAGCTAGCATTGTAACTCGGGTTTTGGACAGACTACAAGTCATTAATATTTTTAACAGTGTGATAGATGAGCAGGGATGTCAAAGGTGTGCTGTTCAACATGGCAGGATACATCTCATTCCCTCTGTGGATAGATCATAACTCACCTGGCTCGGACAACTCACTGTCCAAGGAAGAACTGTCCTTCCTTGTCACCTCCCGCTTGCTGTTGGTTAAGGCCTTGTTGGGCATCATCTGCTTGGTTTGGGTCTGCAGAGGAGACAAGGCATGGCCATGGCTGAACTTTGCCCTGCGTCCTCTCCGCATCATTATCCTCTGGCCATCTAAATTCTGATGCAGTGTTGTGTCAGTGCTCCCTGTTGGACAGGAGCACAAAAACCCAGGAATAACTATCCATGAGCCTTTAATAGAACATGAAGATAAAGTGATGAAAGAAGAATTTTACTTAAATAAGTACATAACTACATTCATGGCAATAAAACTATTAATAAATCATTATAATGTCATGCAGCACTCCATAAATGCATAAATATGATTGATCTTGGATTGATCTTGGGAGGTATGGGCATACAGCATACCTGTTTCAATCTGACGTTCGCTCATTTTTCTGTGTGTCTGCTGTGCAGAGGAGACAGAAGCCGGCTTCTGTCTATGACAAAATATGCTCTCAAGTTTAGAGCCACGCTTAGGATTAGTCTTTTGCTTAAGCTGGACCATCTTGGAGCTCAGCAGTCTTGGTCTGCCTCTCTGCCTACAGAGAACCTTTATTTGTAAAAGGAATCAAGAAGAGAGAAAAAAAGAGAGGATAGTTAAAATTAGGAGTTACATCTGCTTTTGCACCTGTTATATGAGCTTTTCCTCATCAATATTATTATAAATATAAATTTTATAGCCCTTTCCACCCCAGTGCACATTTACTCTCATCAACAAGAGGAATGCGACTGCCACATCTATTAATTCTGATGGGCCACTCACCTGTGTACCACCGACGTGGTCGTAGGTGCTATTGGCCATCTTCTTCCTCTTTGTGTTCTTGTCCCCGCCCCCAGCTAGCTCTTCCTCTGCAGCCAGCAGGCCTGACGCTGCTCCCACCAACCTGTCCATCACAACAGAGAGAATTCATAAGAGGAGTGGGGAGCAAGGGATGAAAAGGAGAGATCAGAGGAGAGCGCAGGGCTTGCCTTCCCTCTTCGTGGCTTTCTAATAACCCTCTTTTCAGCCTTTGATGAATGGAGAGGCAGGGGCCTCTTTCCCTGCTGCATGCTTGAAAAACTGGGATCTGACGGCAGACCGAGAAATATCCGAGCAAAGCACTAGTTAAGGAAACTCCCACTCATAATTTTGTTTGTTCTTTTTTCTTCTTGTTTCTCTCTCTCTGCCTAATTTCTCACTATTTTGCTTTAAGCACCAATGGTTTTAAGGCTATGGATTCCAGTGTTACATTAATACAACCCCCCTTCCTCTTATTACCATATCAATGCATCTCTTCCCATACAAAGGAGCACAATTCAGTGGCCTTCAGGAGGGCTAGGGAGAGTTAGTGAGTGTGCGTATGGCTGGCAGCCATCTAACAGGCCTATTAAACTGAAATTGGGTTGAGCTTACACACACGCCATGCGGCCCATGGCTGGGCTCTCGTTTTGCCGTGTGTGTGACTGTTTTCCCCCCCTTAGTAGCAGACAGCCACTTCAAAGCCACCACAGGCCTGTCTTAGTCACTGCTCTGAGGGTTGGGGCTGCTGTCAGGCAGCCTGTCACTCACCATGGAATGACTGGCAGGTAAGTGTCAGAGGCTGCAGTGGCATGTGGTTGGTCGATTCCGTGCTTCCATGTCTTAGTTGCTGGTGCTACAGTGACAAAACAGAAAGACTGTGGCAGTTGGCTGCACCCTACACACTTCACCAGGAATGTGCTATGATATTCACTCAGCAGCCTATTAGTGGAAGATTGTGGACTATGTATAAAGGCATGAAAAGGTATTTTGTAGGGCTCTTGAGAAGCACAACTGTCTGAGCAATCGGGGGCGTCAATCCTGGCAATGCCATAGCCATCTGTCCAAGAAAGCATAATTGGCCTGGCTGTCTAGGTGAGAAGGATGACAATCCTCTCTCTCATATCACTCATTGCAATCCCAGCAAGTCACAAGTGTCTGTTAGCCCATGTACACAGTAAAGGCAATTAGCCCTCTATAACTATGACATTACACACTGTTTGCCCTCCCAGATTTGGTAGCCATTGAGTGACAAAAAAGGTATTTGTAGTGCATCACAAACTGGCTCTAGGATCTCAGGGGAGCATGCATTCTGAAAGAAACCACATGTATAGACACATAACAGCACATAGACACCGTCATTTAAATATGCCAGGGATGTCACATTCACTATCATACACAAGGCCTGAAAAAGTACTGTGTCAGTTGTGCTGTGCTTCTCCCTTCCGCTCAGCTGTTAACACTGGCTGCCTGCCCTTTACTCTGGCCAGTGCTGTCAGATGGCATCAGTGTCCTCTGTATCCACAGCCCCCAAGCCCAAGCCCTGCTACAAAGAACCTCTGCCAGGAGGGCCCATAAAGGTGGAGGGGGTAGTGAGGGCTGCCTGCAGAGAGCGCCATGAGATACAGGGCCAAGACAGATGGGGGGTTGAGGGGAGGTAGAGCATGGAGCACACCCAAAAACTCAGCAGGGAAGCTTTCTATTGCATGCAAGAAATTTCTTTCTGTAAAATGTGTTAAGAGCCGGCAATCATTTATCTGGGGGAAAAACAACATAAATTTAAGGACAATTCTCTTTGCAAAATGACCAAAAGAATAGGCAAGAAAAAAACAGCAAAAGACCAAAAGCAAAACTTTTTTTTTTACAATATTACAACTGCTCCTATTAATAGAAAATCACCTAGATCACATAAATGCATAGACAAACAGCCCTTCGCCCAGACAATGCTGGACTGAAAAGAGCAAAGTGGGATGCAATCTATGAGAGAAAAAGATTCTAGCATGCAAGTAGAATGGAAAGAAGAGAAGAGTAAGTGAAATAGAGAGAGATTGTGGGAAGAGATAATGAGACAGAGAGGAAAGTAGAGAGAAAGAGAGGAGGGTTGGGGGTGGGAGGGCAGTCATGAGGGAGTCTGTTGGCCAATCTGAATTGCAGCTCCGGATCGATAGACACTAACCTCTATCGACCTGCCACCTCACTCAGCATAGACACAACCATCTAGTCCTGATACCCAACCAGTACCCCAGCACCCCTCAAACACATAGACCTGGAATCCCATCCAGCAATGGCACCTTATTTTTAGCTTGTACACACAATAGCAGAGGAAATAAAAACAGAGCAGGAAGACAGAACATCTGTCATCTTCCACCCTGAAAATCTCTCTTTGTCGCCCTGTAACTTGGTAGCTGCTTCTTTCACAAGGCAGTCATATCTGTCTCAGGATAGAAGACAGTCTCAGGTTCAGTTGTCAATTTCAGGGCATCTTACAGGCATTATAATGTTACATTTGTATTGGCAATTCTCATGTTACAAAGTGTGTTCAAGGCAGTAAAACTCTAAAATCTGCAACAACTGCACCACAGGTTCTATATTCACTTTCACAGGGGCCATTAGGAGCTACAGAAAGGCCCTTTCTAATCTACAGGAAAAAAAGACGTAGAAGCATTCTACCCAACACAAAGTGCATCTGTATTCCATGTCTGCTGCATTTGAATATAGCGCCAAGCATCAAAACCTCCCCCGGTGCCACAAGGGAGCAGGTCACTGTAGAAACTCAAGCGTAACCTGACACCAGCTCTGAAGCGAGCTTTGGAGACTGATTGTTTGGGCTCATTGAGTGCCATGGAGGGGCTGCCTATTAAAGCCCAGTGTGCGAGCAGAGCTGACAGAAATGACCCTCCCCCTTTCTCAGCCTGTCACTAGCCAATGGTGACCTTCTAACCTTCTGACCCACAATGACCCTCCCAGCTCTTGTGTCAACCCTGTGTCACATTCCTCCTGTTAGCAGCCAAGCGGGTGGGAGCACAGAGCGTGTGTGCATTTGTGTGTGCATGTATAGAGAGAGGGGGTGGGTGTCTGAGACACGCTGCCAGAGAATTCACAGCCCCCTAATTACAAAGGCCCTTCTCCTAAGAGAGGTCAGGATTACATAGTAATGAGATTCAGAGGAGGGGATTGATTAGAGAGTGAGCAGGAGAGCGAGTAAGCAAGAAATAGAGAGAGACATCGTGGCCGGGGTGAGCGAGTGAGTGAGTAAGTGAATGAGTGAGAGGGAGAGAATGAGAGGATAGTAGTGTTGTAGAAGCTGTAGTAGTATGGGTTTCATCCAGTGGTATATTCTAGTTTATTGTAGTGAGTACAATGTCTTGATTCCCTCTTAGCTTCATACACACCCATCCTGGAGTGACACCTCATAAGCACCACCACACTCACTAATGCATACAGTACATGCATCCACACATAACTGAGAGTATTCTGAAAGACTGCATGTGTTTTCAACAATTTATTATAACTAACACAAGACTTTAACTGTCAATGATATTCATAGCTGGGGAGATTGAAATGTTTTGGATTTTCTACCATTTTCTACCAACTTAATATGCATACCAACAATCCCCTGTTGTTACAGTAATATCTATTAATTTGAATGTGACTTTCACTTACCAGGTAGAACATTAATATAAGGTCCCGTTTGGCTAGTTTCTATAGTGTCACCTGCAGTATCATCCAAAGTATCAATAGCTGCAGAGCCAGGCTTACAAAAATGCTCAAAGAGTGTAGCTTTAGTTTCATATCCCTTTTGGTAGTATAAGCTACAATACTATAGGATGGTGATTCTGCATTAACATTAGCTAATTAAAAATGTGGAACGCTACAGAACTACTGCAGAGCTGGGAAAATGATCGCCAAACAGCTGTATTCACTGGCAGGTGACAGCAGGTCTAGGTCGCGTCATGGCCAAACTCAAAGACCCCTCCTGTACGGGAACCCACCACATTCAATGCTTCCTAACACAGAAAAACAGCATGCAGAGTGAATTTTATAAATGGAAGTGAATGGAGGAGATGTCTTCCCCTGCAAAATCTTTAATGCAGTTATACTCTGCAAGGTATTTCTGAAACAAAACCTCTGAAGTGAAAGCTCTGTCACGATACTATATTGTTATGTATCCTTGCACATTTCTTGAAGTGGGTAGGTGAAGTGTGAAGTGGGTATCTTAGATCTTAGCTTGTTTCACTCATCATTATGACAGGATCAAGTTCCTGAAGTTTCATCTTGCTATGCTTCTGATTATATATAACATTATAGATGAATCTCAGTAGGATTGAGGAACCTGAGTTACATACATATAGACACAGTTTCTCCCAATATGCAAATGGTTTGTACGGCTTACAATCTCTGGAAATCATACAGGTGGTGTATAATGTCATCCATTTGTTTACTATGGGGAGACTACATGCTCGCAAAATATTTTGTGCGATTAAAGCCAAAAACAGGGGCTAAGGGCTAGTCCATTTAACACTACTCTCAATTAAAGTCATGAAGCAGCAAATAGTATATTTGCTCATGCATTTATATAGGGTGTTTTCTATTTTCCTTTTTTTAACACTATTACTCTTTATTTAAACATGACTTCCAGATGATACGGCTTTACTTGTATGTAAAAACAGCAAAAATAGAAATATATTTGTATATTTCCATTAAAAAGATTTTGTCATTAAAAAAACAGTAACTTTTAATCTATTATAATGTATTACAATTATCTATTAGTATTCAGAAGTCTGGTGAACTATTTGGAACACTGTAAAAGCTGCAGGCTGTCTGCTCATTAGGTCTGACCTATGAATTATAGTTAAATGTATGAAACAATACCAGGAGCTACTCACACTGAGAATGGTTTTGTGCCAATGTCTTGATGACCTGTTTACTACTAATAACCTTTCTCATAACGACCTTTAACCTTTGTGACACCATCTAACACAGCACTCATCTCCAGAGCAAGAGAAACAGAGATACAGAAAGAAGGTGAAAAATTACCCAAAGTAAAATTAACCTTCATGGCATAATCTACACTGGAATAAACCTGTCTTGGTCAGATTTAAGAAAATATATTTTACAAATACAAATATTATGTTTCTCATCAAACCATTATTTTCATTGTTTATGCAAAATTTTATTTAAACAAGCTTCTAAATTCTAGGTTGTATTATGTAGCACGAGTGTGATCAATTCCCATAGTATTACTATAATCCAATCACCTTATAAAACCTCATGAGTATGTTGGTACTGATAGGAAGAAATAGCTAAGGTATTAAATTAACCGGCTTAACGCATGCACAACATGATCCTGGTCTTGGGTGAGAGTAGAGGGTTTAATTTAATTCAAAATGTCATGATCAAATCATGTTGACTGTACGGGGTTAATGTAACACAATTTATTAATGTGGAACTGATGTAAACATTTGAATTACGCAATGAACCTTTGGTTCAAATACCATTTTCCCCAGTAGTCCTTCAGCATTTATCACATGAACAATATACAAGTACATGAATAATATACAAAAACAAACCATAAACAGAATGTCTGTGCTCTGAGGCTTCCCTCTCTCCTACAGGTGCTCCCAAAAGACCTTTTGGAAGTGGCAGGAAGTTGTCATTTGTTTTATTTGGTGGATGACATTATTAATGCCATGGCTAAATGTGGAGTGGGTAAAGCATGTGTAATTAAGCTCCAGCTCTTGTTCTCATTAGTGCTCCACTAATCAGCCTGGCCCATAATAAAAGAGGAGTTTTCTTAATCAGGTAGGGTAAACAGGCCTGACTGAGTTTATCAAAATGTCTGCCTGGCATAAACAGAAGTGCATCTCAGGAGGGAATCCACATTCATCACAGTGATAACTTCTTGCTCTGACTTTGTGCCGGCATTTGGACGCCTCATTTTATCAAATTAATATTGTTGGTGCGTCAGGGGTTAGAAGGAGTCGCAACACTTGTAGATAATCAATGGAAGTTGTAAATATAATTAATGAAGGGCTCTTTGCACTGATTAAGTACTTAGTCTGCCTCGTTTAAACCAATACCAGCTCCATTTACTTACACACAATGAGGGATGGCAGGGACTGTGCCAAGAGACTATGTTTACTGCATCAACTGTTTACAGTCATACACACAGAAGCTATGAACCAGTGCTGGGTGTAATTCTGTACACCATACAACATGAGTGGGAAAATTAAGAGGACTTTATAATTAAGAGGTCTTTCAATTTAAATGTTACTTTTCACTCTCTCAGCCACCCCTGCACTCACATACTAGCTCCCTTTCACATGCACAGTTTGGGACAGAAATGAAAGAAACTCACTTGACCCTCTTGACTGTATCTGTGGGGGCAGTCGGTCCTGGGGTGGGCTTGCGTTTCCGTGGCCTGCCAGGGCCTCGACGAGCAGGGCTTCGTGAGGTATCCTCTTTTCTGTGAACACACACATTTTGTCAATCACTCTAATTCACACTAATGGTGCATAGTGGGTAGCACTAAGCCACCCTAATTGTTAATGTGGCTGGGGGAAAAGGCTTAAGCAAGCACAGGGGACTTAACCTACTGGTTTAAGTAAGGAAGATGCTGCACACTGGGTGGTCTTAGCTGTTGTACTTGAGCAGAAAGAAGAATGGCTTGCAAAGTGCTTACAAGAATGGGTATAAGGTACAGACTAGGTATATATGTTTGTTCTTCTATATGTAACTTCTGTGTGTGTGTGTGTGGGGGGGGGTGGCCCATCACTCACTGGTGGTCATGTTTTCTCTGTAGCTTGGTCAGCTCTTTCTGCTTCTCCTTGTAGCGCCGCTGCAGCTCAGCTAGCTGCACCCTCATCGCAAGTTCCTCCCTGTCCAAGGTTTCCATTATACTCTTAACCGGACATGCCTGCAAACCCGCCCACACACCCCACATGGCGTCAGCTAATGCACTGGACTGCCAACATCAAATCTGACTGCACCTGTGTGCTCATGCAGAACTGGAGAAAAATACACGTTTGATCCATAAACCAACCTATTTGACTGGTTCATCACATTCAGGGGTACTTTAAGAACAAAATTATTAGCTGAAAATATGAGAGATGATTTTAAATTACTTTAACTGCTTCCTAAATCAAATAATTTTATGCTTGCCTTGACACTCATGTGATAGGCCATTAAGCATTATGCTTTTTGTAAAATGTGATTTGTAAACCAAATAGACTCATCAACAGAACACATGTGTAAAGACAAATGGCTCAGGAACAGAGGAGGTAGTGATACCGGTTCATGTTGAGCTGTCCATTTCCACTTCCTGCGCAGGTTAAGTGTACGCCGTAGAGGAAGGAAAGACTCAGTAGTGAGGGGTGGAGTCTCTTCTAGTGCCCGTGCAGCTGCAAGGGTCGCTAGACTCTCTAGGTCAATGAGCAGTCTTTCTCCTCCTACAGGGATAACCAATTAACATATTTTCAGTGAAATGCTGCACATGTCTGCCTTCACATGCTGAAACATATACAGAGCATTAGTGTGCTATAAGATTATTAATATTAAATAAGATTATTTCCACAGAAGGAGCTGTGCAGGAAGACAGGTAACCCTTTCTCCAGTAATGCAAAACAAAGCTTTGTCTATCTTCTTAGTCTGTCATTCTCGCACAGACAAGTGATCTGATGAGGTGGTACTATGTCTCACACAAACAAACCAAGTTAAACAGATGAAAGTGATTACATGAGTGTGAAATGAAAGGGCGAGGCACAGTGGATGCAAAGCAGAGGGCAAAATAAAGAGCAAAGAACCCCTAAGTATGAAGTTGTATCCAGTAAGTACCTTGTGCCTTTCAGCCTCTGAATGAGCAATGATGATAGCTATTAACCAGAGAGCGTATCTCTGTACACGAGTCCTAGATGCAAGGAGTCATGTGACTCAAAAATGGGGGGGGGGGGTCCTCTACATTTATCTCAGTCATTAGGGCAGGCCACACGCTCACAGCAAATGAGCCTTGAATATTCATGACAGCCCAAACTGGCCTAGGGACACAGAGGAGAGTATGTGCATTTTGCGTGTTTGTGTTTGTGTGCAAGAAGCAACACCAACACAAAATGAAACTGAATTGTGGTCTACAGTGAGAGAGGGGAAGAATGAGAGCAGGAAAAAGGGAAATGCAAGGGAGGGATGGGAAGTTGGAGAGAAGAGGAAACAAGCCCAGAGGATGGTGGGAGGCAGGCAATAAGAGGTAAAGTGTTTATTGAGCCATCTATTTATTCTCAAACATGCCCTCATTACTGACATGGAAAGAATCCAATTTCCTCTACAGAGGGGAAAACCTGGGGAAATACGTACACAGTGCAGTGGCAGGGTGGAGTGTGTGGGCACAGAGGAGAGGAGACAGGCATGGGAGAAATACAGAATGGAAGGAGAGAAGATGAGGAGAAGGTGAGAAAGAATCAGGTGAAACTGGCAAAATGGGTAGAGAACAGTTTAAGAGCGATGAAAAGCGCTTGCAGCTTCGATGTGAAAGGCAGTGAGACAGAAAGAAAGAAAAAATTAAGAGGACAGCAAAGAAGAGAAAAAGATGGAAATTAAAAAGAGAAAATGAAAAGTAACAAAAGGAAACTGAATTTAAAAAGACAAACAAAAAGAGAAGGGATCAGAACTGCTCTATCCAGTGGAGGCATTCGGTTTCCCATGGGTCTTTAGTATCCCGTCTGACTGACATCACTGTGGCAGTTATAGCACAGTGGTGTTCAAGCTGAAATCAATCTACAGTCGGCTCTAATGAGACAAGCTGAGCACACCATGCCAGCTACAGCTCATGCAATCTTGTCGGGCTGAAGGACTGGTGGAAAAGGACCAAGATCCCAGAGAGTACAGTCCTGCTAGATCAACAACCTCATTGCAACATCTTAGTTTGATTGATACTTTCACAACACTCAACTGTTATTCATTTAAACATAATGTGGGAATGCCCTGGGGATGTTGATGACCATTTGCCACTTCTCTTAAGTAAAAAAAAATTAATAAATAAAGAAAAAACCTATACTGTTTTGAAATTGTTTCAGAAAAAAAGCTAAAATGAGGTTATTGTAACATTGCACAAATAACTGGGCTATAGTGAAATAACTCATCAAATGAAGAAATGTTGAGACAAGTGTCATACTGTTTTGTAATGCAGGATTTGTGTAAGGGAAATTTGTCACAGTCAGACTATGGAAATTCAGCAGCAGCCAGCATGGTACAGTTGTGCAGCGGGCAGCGCTGGCGCCTTGCACCAAGAAGATCCTGAGGTCGTTTCCCAGGTAGGGTGACCTGGGCCCCCCGTATGGAGTTTGCATGTTCTCCCCCGTGTCTGCGTGGGCTTCCACCAGGGGGGCTCTGGTTTCCTCCCACATGTATGTTAAGCGAATTGGAGATACTAAATTCCCCTCATTGACGAGTGTGAAATACTAACCATTCCTGTCAAGGATGTAACCACTGTGAAAAACATGACATTATATCCTTAATAAACAAACAAAAAAAATCAGAGGCAGCCATACTATATAAGCTGATGTATTATCACTTCTATTAAATCAATCCATGTTCTCTGGAGACATTAGATATCACTACACTATAACACAAAAATACATAATACAGATTTATTACAGTTTATTAGGCCTAGTGCCTAATATGCACTTTATTACTGCATTTATTACTGAAATTACATCACGATAGATACTGCACTATAACTGTGTTGGAGACGGATGTAATAGCTACATAGTTTAAAAAAAGGAAAACTATTTTAGCACTGATTAGCAAACACAGTGACAGCATTCTTTGCAGATATTATCATTTAGTCCCTTTATAGACAAAAACTACAAAGCTAATTATGCCACTTTACAGTAGGTCCAAATACACACACACACACACAAAGCTAAGTAATAAATGCAATGAATGCAGAAAGTGCTTTTTTATGTTGTAGTGGAGCCATTTGGGATTTCTTAAACATCTAGAGAATGCTAGTGTAAATAAAAACATCCTTTGGCAGGAAAGTGCAAAATGCTCCATGGAAAAGCAACAAGGCTTTAAAGCAGCTCTCACAACAATGGAGGCTAATTAGGCAACTAAAGCAGTGCAATCCTAAGAGGGAAAAGATCAGCTGCTTTTACCATTTCATCAACTCTTCACAGGGGCAAGACAGGCAGCTGTGGAAAAGCAGGGCCTTTTTTCCATCTCAAATGAGCTTTATAAATGATCAAACAGGTTAAAGGGCACAGGCAGGGGAGCACTCTCTCCCTCAGGATGACTCGGTGGACACAGTCCAATCCACAGGACCCAGGGGGGGTTCAAATCATTAAGGCTGCCTTTTAAGATGGGCTCAATCCCTTTTAAGAACAGCATCCCCCAAGCCTTCACTCTGTCTCTCCCATAGGAAGTATAGAAGGCTGTGGAAAGCTATGGAAGACTTGATCTTTGGCCACCAAATGGGTTGTAAATGTATATGTAATGTACGGGTATAAATTTAAACATGTGTATAGGTGGGTGTATCGTATGTAAATCAAGAAGAAAGCTGGATTATCAGTTGTAAATGGTTATTGTGTTGATGGTTGTGCATGTGGAGGTGTAGGTATTTTCAGGGGCTGTGGGGCGTTTGGGGGAGGCTTGTTATCTTTCCTTCACAGAAAGGACAGAAAGCTGGCTGGGCTGAAAAGCCCTTTTACACACCTCGTCTTGTGAGGAGAAGCAAACCAAAATGAAAGACATAGCCTTAGCCCTCCCCTGCTGCCTATATCAGAGCGCTACAAGACCATGCATGCAAAGCACTGATGAGAAATTAAATTGTGTGTACAGTGAGGAGAGTGTGCGTGTGAGGCAGCTTTTGCTGTTCTGATAACTACCACAGCCACTCTGTCTCTGCATTTCCTGGCTCCTAAAATCAATATTCGGCTTGGATTAACCTTCATCTGATGTGCATATGACTGCAGACTGTATTGGAAATATGCATGTTAGTACCTGTACTCTCCATGCTGCAGCTGCTCTTCTCTAGCTGTTGTCTCTCCAGCTCAGCAAGCTCACTCAGAAGTGCCATGCCATTTTGAGGGGGTCCTATACAGGCAGGCTCTGCCACTGGGGCAGCCATCTGAGCATCTCTTGTAGCACAGAGAGCTGCTGCAATCAGAAGCTCCAGACTCCAGATGCAGGATCCAGGATACTGGTTACCAAGAGCAGTAAGCTCAGAGCAGGGAGGGGAAGGTGAGGAAGCCTGAGTGACCTCCAAATCTATAGATGTAGTGACATCTTCAGTCAGCTCCACAAAATGGAGCTCCTGAGAAGCAGCAGGTGAATCCTGGGCAGGATTTACAATATCTTCTTCCTGAGTTTTGACCTCCTCAGCTGGGTCCTGAACCTCCAAAAAACTGGGCTGATCAGGGGTGAGGGTATTACATGCTTCTATTTGTGAGTTCTCTATAGGCGATGCATCCGGGCAGGGGGATTTGGAGGGTTGCTGGAAAACAGGTGAGGAGGGAGAGGTAGGATGGCAAGAAATACCCTTCTGTTCTTTATCCAACTCTTCCTTTTCTGCCATCACCCTATTCTCCTCCTGGACATCCTTCACATGGGGTCCCACCTGGGCTGTTGAAGTAGGGGATTCTGCTTCCTGGCACACAGGCTCCTCCCCCACTGTGGACAGGGGCTGTGGTGCTGGTTCAGCAGGTTCTGCTTGCTCTGCCTCCAGGTCAGCATGTTCAGCCAACTGGACTTCTTGTGGAGATGGACCAGCCTTGTAACCAATTGCAATGGCAGGATAAGTATAGCCTGGTGGAAGATCTGTGGGAAAAAAAACATTAGTTGGTCAAAATATTCTCTGGCTAGGGTCAGTTTGTGTGTAAGATATTTCCATTAATTAACTTCCAGGAACCTGAACAGTTCTTCCTGCCACACAGCTTTAATATTAATTTGTTACAGTGTAACCTTACCAGTGGCTCAGCTCCTACAGTATGGTGTATAGGTGATAGACATGATGCATATTCCATCTCCATTGACAGTGTGTACTATTCAGAGACTGTGCTGCATTTATCTATTACCACTCACACACATAATGGAGCCTGCACCATAAAGACTATGGGCAGGCATGATCAAAATTTCCATGAATACTGAATTATATTCAAGGGTGTTATAGATGCAGTGTGTGCACTGTTTATGTGAGAGAGATTGCACACAGGAGTGTTTGCATATAATTTAGTCTCTGAGTGAGCATGTGTATTCATTCTCATTTGGGGTGAGAGTGAAAATGATTGTGTGAGTAGCAGTGCATGGATGTGTGTTTGTGCACTGCACACTTTTGTGTTTGGCGGTGTGAGTTTGTTTGTGTGTGTGTGTGTGTGTGTGTGTGAGAGAGAGAGAGAGAGAGAGAGAGAGAATGAGAGTGAGAGAGAAAAGGAGCTGCAGCATAGCAGGTTATATTGATGACAGCATGGTGTCTGGATGTGATTGCAGAGCTAGCCCTGTCACCCCAGCACTGGGTTATTGATGGTATCCATCCGCCCTTCCTGACAAAGCAGACAGATGAATTTGTATCCTTCCGCCAGCCAGGCCTCAAGGACCCCTGAAGGATAAGAGAGCCCCTGTCTACAGTCATCCTAGCCTCCCTTCCTTTACACAGTCTCTTACAATAACCTCAGTTCTCTGCCTTTCTCATGCACCTATGTATGGTAAACATGTGCATATATAAACAAATAGATGACTTTCAAACAGGGATGAAAAAAGGGGAAATGAAAACACTCCTATTTTTGTAATACAAACTGATTGTCAGTCTTCAGTAATCAAAAAGCTATGTGGTTCTTCAAAGGCTCCATCCTTTTGTTATCTTAAGCTTTGTATGGTTCTCCCCAGACTAACTGTCCTTGAGAGGCAGACCAAAGTCTCCCCTCCATATCTCTCTTACTCTCTATTTTTCGGCCTGGAGCCATGGGCCTGGCATGACGGTAGGACCTTAACCTTGAGAATGGTAATGCAATGTTCCTTTTTCTCTCATCTGCATGCTGTTGTTTTCCTTGAGAAGTATAACTATTGGAAGAAAAATGTTTTACCCTTTGAACCTGCAAACACTGACTACTACAACAATACAAGCAATGAATTTTTCAGAACCAAGACAAAGCAAAGAAAGATCAGAATACAACCTAAAATGTAAGTACACCTTTAATCATGTTGACTCCACTTACCAGGCTCCAGAGAGTGAGGGTAGTCCTGCGGCGGCTGGCCCTCTCCTCTCTTGTCCTGGGACTCAGCTTCTTTGGGCAGGTGAGGGGTGACATGGGGGCTGAGGGCAGGAGAGCGGGGTGCAGCTACAGCTGGGCTTGGCTCAGGGCAGGGGGTGCATGGAGTGCTCTTAGGATGGGGCCGTGGGGCTGGTGAGTGACAGCAGGGTGAGAGACGAGAAGCGCATCCCCCTGGAGAGGAGGAGGAGCGACTTTTACTCGAGGAGGGGAATGAGAAGGGTTTTGCTGATTTCAGGGTGCGAGGCTCAGGAGGACCTTCGTCCAGATCAATCGGGGGATCCTCAGGTTTCCTCTGTGGATGAAAAGAAAATTAAAGACCATCACAGGAAGTCCAACAACAGAGATGGTAACTTGTACTATTCATATAAAATTGTATAATTTCACCCTATAGCAAATCTGACCTATATAAAATCATTGCAACTTGCTAGTACACTTCCACATATTCTGCTGTTAATAATACAACCTGACATCATGTCTGATGACCACTGACATTATTACTACATTTATAAGTTTTGCAGTCATTTTTATACAAAACAATTCACTTTATATCTGTTTTGCTCCATTTTTGGGGATTGTCCCTTTATTATAACAGTCCCGTCCATTATTATAACAGTTATTATAACAGTCCCATTATCTAAATTACAGAATTGATGCTAAATTACATTTTTGTATATATTTAATATATACAGCATATATATATATATATATAACCCTAAGCCTATGTTACCTGAGAATGTGTCTGCCTGTGTGCCAACTCCATTGCCTGTGCTGCTCTGTGGTGTTGCTGATGCTGCTGCAACATATAGAGCTCCTGTTGCCGTAGAAACTGGCGGGAATAGACTGAGGAATGCTGTATGTGAGAAGCAGGCCCTCGAGCCCCATACACTGGGGGCCATAATCCCTGTTGCTCCATTACATCTACAGAGAGGGGCAGAGGCAAACAGACAGAGGGATAAGTGAGTGTGAGAGAACCTTTTTGCACTCCTCACCCTCCAGAATCTTATTGGTAAAAAAAAGAACAGCTCCCCTCATTTTATTCACTTTCCTCAATATCTTACTGGCTCATTTTCTTTTACACTCTATTACTATCTACTGAAAACACAGCCCAAAGCCTCTTTATTACCTTGTGATGCTGCACATTTGAAACAAAGGCAGATGAAACACTTCATGTTGCGACTCACTTATCCTTGCTTATCTTGTCTTACCTCTTCAGATGAACACAATACAATGGCCACTGCTGAGCTTTCCACACCTGCCTATTCCCTACTTTACCACAGTAATCCAGGTCACAACAATTTAGCCCTGCTTGCTCAAACTGCCACATGAATGTAAGCCTTTGCATGAAGCCTTCCTGACAGGCTGCTAGAGAGGAAGATGACAACCAAATTTCAAATCGCACACTCATTGATGTGATCTTAAATGGCCTCAACACGTCTTTAGGGTGAAACAAAGAACAGTGCATTTTTAAAGATGCCACACAAACTGTTGAAACGGGGGCCACCAATCTCACAGTTCTTTCAAATACATGGCTCTGAATTTATACTGTTTATTGCAGGCATCTGCAGTTGGCCTGAAGGGAGGGGGTTATCCAAGGACAGACTTTATCAAATTATTGTGTGTATTATAAGACATGCCTTTGAGGGTGGGAAGGAATAAAAAAATAAAAAAATAAAAAAGCACAGGGAGGGATGCACAACAGCTGTGTACTTTGTCTCAAGCTTGAGATTCAGCCCACAAATATTTCAACACAATATGATTCTTCAACTGCTTTTCAAAGCTACTCCTTCTGCCCCCCCTCATCTCCACCCAATCCCTCTTTCCCCAAAGTGTGGTGGGGCTTTTTGTTGGGCAAGATTACTGGGACAGGGGTAATGTTTCCCTAGGGAAGGGTCCACTGGGTGCACTTCCACTCTCGGATGCGGTTCCTGCCGAGCGCTGAAGGAAAGTGCTGCACCGAAGAGCAGAGAGCTAATTAAATTTCACAGACTGAGAAGGGAGGTGGGAGCACACATAGCACTGAGCAGATCACTACAGCACAGCACACAGGCACACAGCACATAACGACCATGGTCAAATCAAAGTGCTGCAAACAGCTCGGTGAGCATGTGTGGACCAAAGTCAAATGAAGTTGCCATGAGCTGCTTTACCCAGCAATGTGTACTGCTAGACAGTGTAAAGAGAAACTCACATTATGGTAAAAAAACATAAGGAAAATAGAGTTCTGGGCTTAACAATGACATAGCCCTCAAAAGTGCTCAGCAAACAACTTGGGCCTAAACAATCTTAATTCTCTTACTCTCCCTGACTCCCATATGCTCATTCAGTTGAATTTTTAACACAAATGTACTGGTTTATGCCTCACTATGCCTAATATCAATCAGAATACTGATATGCAAGTGCTTACACAATGACTCACATTGTTCAGTAAATTACACGTGTATTTGCACATTTTCACAACACCCTTAAACATACACCCACACACCATTTAGGACAACTTGCATTAAAACCTTTATAGTTCCACTATATATTAACACTTTACTTTTAATAAGCAATTGGAACAAAACAGTTTCCTACTTAAAACAATTTTTTTATCTGTTTGAATAATTTAAAAAATTCTATTTTTGGCATGCAAAAAATTTTTGAACTGCACATGTAACTTTTACAGTGATAACAGAATAAGAATGGAAAAACTAGGAACAGAAAAGCATTTCAACCTGACGAGGCAAAAGTGTATAACTATTGAGGAAAAGACCTCAAGAAATAATGAAAGCATAAAAAAACTGCTGTGCATGTTTTTACTAAAGCACATTCTGCATACATCCACACAGCTACATTAGATGAAAATGGTCTGGCTCTTGCCAGTGTACCTAGGTGATGGGCAGCAGGGTGGGCAGCTGGCTCAGTGGGTAGAACTACCAGAGCAGGAGAGGGGTCCTGTGGAAGGGGCAAGACAGGCTGCAGGGGGCTGGGCATGGTCGCAGAGAAGCCTGGAGGCAGGTTCTGGTGCAGAGCGGCGTGACTCAGACCTGATGTCAAGCCAAAACAGGAACCATATATATATAAAAAAAGGAAACACAACTGTATAAAAATGTAACATAAGTATCATAACTCACTGTTAACTGTTCACTACAACATTTTGTAAATGTTGCTAAAGTGGTGAAAATAACAATATACCATAATCCTAGTCATATTTATTATTGTGTTCTTTTTAGCCTATTCAAATGGCCATTAGAAATGAATAGGTTCAATAAAAATCTCAATAATTGTATAAAAAGCTATACAGATCAATTAAATGGCCAAAATATGTCAATTTAAGTAATGTGCAGAATATGGGAATAGTTGGATTATGTTCATAAAATAAATCTGTAGCAAAGGGTTCCCTGATCGCAAACCCTTTAGTAAGGGAATAGGGTGCAGATGTGTATCAGTCCACACATTAAGTAAGATCATTTTAATATTTTAATTTTGACTATAAATTTAATAGTAATATACAATCAGAGCCATAAGTATTTGGACATAGTTGATGAACTAACTATCATAAATATTAGCTTTATTTTAATAATTGGTTGCAAATCCTTTGCAATCAATGACTGCCTGAATTATGGAACCCATGTTCATCACTAAATGCTGAGTATCCTCCCCTGAGATGCTTTGCCAGGCCTTTAATGCAGCTGCCTTCAGTTGCTTCTTTGTGGGTCTTTTTGCTTTCCGTTTTGTCTTCATTATGTGAAAAGCATGCTCAGTTTGGTTGAGGTCAGGTGACTGACTGATTTGGGAACATTCCATTTCTTTGGAGTTCTTGGGTTTTTTTGCTTATGTTTTGGGCCATTATTCATCTGTACTGTGCGCCATCCTATCGGCTTTGCAGCATTTATGTTTACAGCATTTGGCAGACACCCTTATCCAGAGTGACTTACACTTAACTCATTTGTACAACTGAGCAGTTGAGGGTTAAGGGCCTTGCCTTGCCATAGCTTGGTAGTGCTGGGATTTGAACTCATGCCCTTCGATCAATAGTCCAAGGTTCTTATCCACTATGCTACCACTGTCATTTGAATGAATTTGAAAGTAAGCAGAAAGTACAGATCTATACACTTTAAAATTAATTCTGTTACTTCTATCAGCAGTCACATCATCAATAAACACTAGTGAACCAGTTCCATTGGTATTTATTCATGCGCATGCCATAACACTTCCCTCATCATGTTTTACTGATAACGTGGTATGTTGTGGAACATGAGCCCTTCCCTTACTTCACCATACTCTTTCCATAATTCTGGTACAATTTAATCTTTTTTAGCAAGTCTAATCTGGCCTTTCTGTTCTTGAGTGTTACCAGTGGTTTGCATTGTGAGGTAAACCCAATGCATTTACATTCATAAAGGTGTCTTTTCATTGTACACTATGATACACCTACCTCCTTAAGAGTGTTCTTAACTTGGCTAGATATAGTGAATTTTTCAGTTATCAAATGCAAATACAATTCTTGGAATTAACTCCAGACCTTTAATCTCTTTCATTTGTCAAGACATAATGGCCACACTTGGTTTATCAATTACTTTTGAGCGTGTGAAAGTCAGGGGGCTATGTAAAAAATGTAATTAATAAAAGGCGAATGCAATATTTTTGGTAAAAGCCCTGCATCAAAGCTGGATGTCTACACATCAACCACATACTGATTGCTTCATTTCAAATCCATTGTGGTTGTGTACTGAGGCTCAATTTAAAAAAAAAACAATGCGTTACTGTCCAAACACTTATAGAACTTACTGTAACTATACAGAATTAAGTAATGTAATCTAATATCACAAAGCACGCAATTGATTACTTCAGAATAAACTACGAATGTACCATATCACATACCATATGAGTGTCCAATCCACAGGGAGGGACTTCCTGTCCGAGGCATCCAGTGATGAGCTGGGTGAGTATGTACAGATGGATCAGCTCCTAATTGGGTCCCGCCTGACATGATGAGGTGAGAGGTCAGGTCTCCATGGCAACTGCTGGAAGGGTGGATCCTGGCAAACTCAACTAGGTCCTTGTTTTCCCTGAATATAGCAAGTATAAAAACAAAAAGTATAATAGATGACTTGTATCTTAATGCACAGTTATTTCTAAAGACTTGTGGTCAATATTAGCTAAGAAAAAAGCAAAACAAATGTACCTGAGCAGAAGATCTCTTTCTCTGTCCAATGGAGGCAGAGACAGCTGCTCCTCAGATATAGTCTTCCTTTCCTCCTCCACCTCCCTTTCTAAATGGTATACGGAGCGGACAATACCTGCCACAGAAGGATGATTCAGCAAAGCAAACTGGCAACCCAGCACTGCTAACATAAACCGAGTAGATATTCTGTTAAACCTAACATAAAACACCAATCCTGCATATTGCATATTGATGTTTTGAATATTCACTTGTCAAAATCTGTATTTAAGTATGTATGACTGAAAGACAACACTTATATAAAGTGTGGTTGACCTGAGCACAGTAAACAATTTGTCAACCAAACTCAAACTGGCACTAAACTGACTAAAACACCCAATCTGGCATGTTAAACTTCTGAAATGTCAGGAGCAATTTGCACATAGCTGATTACGTGATTTAGCAACCAAAAATGACTAATTGGAGACCGTTCCTGTAATCACACATTCAGCTATTCACATGTGTGGTTTCCAAACGTTCACAACTATCACTGCTAAACTGGAAAATGATGTCTGTCTTGTTATCTTAAATGGACACACATACGCATAGCACACAAGCTTACATACGCACACACTCTGAGCCTCCTGCTGGTGGCTTACCCTTCATGCTGGGCAGCACTCTGCCGTGGCGGCTGTGGGTGGCAAGCCTGTCTGGTGGGCGGCATAGAGGATCTCTTTGCCTGGCGACTGCCACAGCAATACCCACAGGGGGCTGCCTCACTTCCCCCTCCCCCTCACCGGAATCACGGCCTGCCCGCTCCGAGCGCTCACTCTCCCCAGAGGAAGAGGCTCTCCTTGAAGGCAGAGTTTGCTTGCCCTCCTGATGGGCACAGCTTGCAACCCCTTGATTCCTCTCGCTTCTATCATTCTTGTCTCCATTCACTGCTCCCTGCTTCAGGGTACCCAAGCCCCCAAAAGGGCTCTTCTGGGAGAGCTGGTTGCTGTACTTCATCAGGTTTTTCATGGCACTGTTCTCTGGCCCATGTGGGCCTATTGAGGACTGCTGGTGGGCAAGGAAAGGAGGATGAGGCCCTTGGTCTCCTGTACCAAAAGAGTCATATGTTTTGCGTCGTTCATTGTCAGGTTGAGACTGCTGCCCTCGCACTTCCCAAGAAGAACCTGCCTGATGTCCAGTGTACACTTGTGCTGCAATTTCCACATCTTGTTTTCTTCTGTCTCGAAAACTGCTACTTGAACCCAGATCTGGATCCTGACCTTGAATTCCAGTCTTGCTGTTTTGCTGGTGATGGTGTACTCTAGCTATCCTCTGGCTGTCCCGCTGGAGTGCACACCCACTTTCATTATTGGGTTTGCATTCAGATGGATTTCTATGAGGTGAACCTAAGTGTGAACAGTCCCGGAAAGGTGGAGTGCTGGCATAAGAGCTGCTTTTAGCCTGGCAGCCATCTTTGGCTCCCTGGGGCAGGGAAGGTTGATAAGCATCTGTCTCTGAGGAATTTTCAGTAGCCTCTGAGCTATAGGAGTGGTTTGGGAGATTGGAATGCGGCTGGTGATCATGACCATGCTGAGCTTGCTGTGGTAAATGTGAATGGAGGCCTAGAGACCAGTCTGGACCCTTGTCTGCTTTATTGTAGACATCCTGCTGCTGTTGATGTGAAGACTTTTTATGACAGGCACTGGGAGTTGGGAGGGGAGGTGCAGGTAGAGGAGCTATTCTGCCTCCATTATTACTCTTTTCTGAAGCTTTGGCCTTCCCTATTCCCTCTCCTCCAACTTCATCAACCTTCCCTCTTAGGCCCTGACAGTGAGGGTTACCTAGCTGAAATGGCCCACTGGTCTTATCTCCCAGAGGTCCCACGGAGGGTACAAATGTGGCCCCAGTGACTTTACGATCCCTGCCTGCTCCTGGAGCTAGACTTTTATCCTGAGCAGAGGACATGGTTAGGGGGGCAGGAGGACAGTATAGGTCTGGATGTGGATGATGGGGATGGTGGTGGTGGTGGGGGTGAATAGGGTGCGGCCAGGATCCTCCAACTGCTGAGCCCAGGCCAAGGGGAGGAGGTATAGCATATGATACTGGATGAGTATGACCTAGCATTGCACTATGGCGCAGGCAGTCTGATGGCACAGACTCACTGATTCGCATCTCACTGCTCACCTCTTTGCAACAGATATTACCTCCACCCCCTTTTTGACCAGTTCCTAAACTCAACCCTGGTCCTACACAAGTGGGGAGGGAGGAGCCCCTGACTGCTGTCCCTGAATGAGGGCCATTATGGGCCTTGGTAGAAAGGAGACAGGCACTCAGATGCTTTGGATCGTCTTTGTGTCTGGGATTTTCCTCTGGCCCTAATGAGTGGAGCTGAGGATGATGATGAGAATGAAGGTGTTGGTGGGGGGGTGGCGAAGGTGGGTCATGGTGCTGACGGTCTTTCACCTCCTGTTTGCTTTTCTCCTTGTCTTTTCCTACAACTGCTGTAACCCGCTCTGCTATATCTGACTCTTTAGAACTTTTCTGGGTGGGCCCACCTCCCCCAGGGTCCCGCTCCCGGCTACAAGAGCCCAGGGGATGGCTAGGGGCCGTCCGAGTCAGTGAAGGTAAGTTGTGATTGGTGGAAAGAAGGTGGGGCTGTGATGAGAGGCTTCTGATATAGAAATCTGAAGAATAAAAAGATGAAGTGAGTGAAGGAGAGTATGAGAGACAACATATAAACTTATAAGCATATATAATAAGATTATAATTTATGAATTGACCATATGCTTGTATTAGTGTTAATTGTGGTAATTGTTAATTGTGGTAAGGCAGACGGAATAAGTTTCACACACCTTTTGAAGTGTTGTAGAATCGGTGCTGTCCGTAGAGAACAGTACTGTTTCCATGGTGATCTAAGGGGCTCATGGGTAGAAAGGTGGGGGCCAGACTTCCAGAAAAGCGGGAATACCCTGGGGCTACCAAGAGAGGAACCAAGAAGTAGAGAGAAAGTGAGAGAGAGAATTGTCAAGAGAGACAAACTAAAGCTAAGAGTGACACACTTGGCCTTTTACTGTGCTGTTGCTGCAGCAGAATGAAGGTCCATGAAGCCCTAGAGCAGGACAGAACCTTTCCAACAGCCCTGAAGGTAACATGCAGATTCTGGGCTTCACTTGGCATTCATAAGTAAGCAGTAAGTATACATGATTTGCCGATCATCTCTTATTGTAAATGTTTCTTTTTAAAATTTGTATGCATAGTATTTTGATTTCAGCTTCTATTCCCTCTTTGAGCTTCAGCTGCTATGGGAAGCAATCAAAGACAACACCTAAGAAGTTTGACAGGTCATGTTAAGAAAATAACAATTATTAATGACATAATGAACATTGGTGTTATTTTATCTCAACAGATGATCATGCTTTGGGTGTGAGAACATTCAAAACGCAAATCCGTATGCTGATC
Organism: Leptodoras nelsoni; assembly: GCA_028566375.1. Classification (NCBI taxonomy): domain Eukaryota; kingdom Metazoa; phylum Chordata; class Actinopteri; order Siluriformes; family Doradidae; genus Leptodoras; species Leptodoras nelsoni. The sequence goes on along the minus strand of JAOVVG010000054.1, from coordinate 11,627,165 downwards.
TTCTATGGTTTGTATACAGAACTTTTGCATCCTTTTAACTGTTAAATTGTCGTTGGTTTGCTTTCTCACATTTTTAGACTAATTATGGTTTATGCTGTTATACTTAGTGCATGTTTAAAAACACAAACTACTACACAGAAATAGTCAAAGAGGGGGAAAAATCTTGTCCTTCAAGCAGCTATTCTTCCACAGCATTTAGCTTTACTCTGCACCTTCAAGGTCAGGGATCTGTATCCTGGGATAGTAGAGGCCACAGCACAAGACAGAGGGAATGTTCATATTGTAACTAAGCAGACAGCTGACTTGCAGACCCTGAGCACAGATCAACGCCAAGCAACCAAGAGCCACACAAGGACTGGCCCAAACATACAGAGGCACTAAATTGGAATGTGTCCAGTTTGACTGTCTGAGATTTTAACTCACCTATTTATGTCTCTTATTAGTTATTATGCATAGTTTATAGCTTCCATTCTAGACATTCTGTTCACTTTTAAACATAGAGTGATTAAAATTTTAGCAGTTCTCAGCAACATAAACAGTAGTCCATAAAACTCATCTTCTACATTCCATACAGTCATTGTCCCCAAACACCATCAATCAATTTTTCAGTCCACATGCACATATATACACTTACATATGAGCAGCTCTGAACTGAGCTCATCTTCATAACTCAGGAATTGTACATATAATGCTGCATCCATCTTTCATATGAAGCAAAAATGATTCAGAATATGAACCCAGAATGAGAGAAAGATGAAATGCACACAAGCTTAATGTGTGTTGAGAGGGTTCAGACAATCATACAAGAACATAATCAGTTCTCTGAGATGAAAGTCTCATCTCAGAGTGTGTGTGTGTGTGTGTGTGTTGGGGGGGAGGGATTGTGGGGTTATAAGCATGAAGAGAAAACGAGAGGGTGTAAAACGTGCTGTAGAACAAGAGGCTGGTCATGTAAGAGAGCTGGAGTGTTTGAGAGATAAAACTCAGTGTGTGTATGTGTGTGTGTGTGTGTGTGTGTGTGTAAAATAAAGAGTGAGAGAGATTCCCCTATGCCTCTCTGCCGCTCCTACTAATTGACAGCCGAGGAGCGTTTTGCTGACAGTGACATCACAGGGGAGTCCAGATGGTTAATATGAGGCCTTCTGGCTGCACCTGTTTCCTACCGCCACTGAATTTCAATTTCCAGCATCCAGAGTAGGATGACAACAGCACAGTCTATTGTAAACAGGTGCGTGCCTGCATAGGTGTGTTTGTGTGTGCTTCTAGAGGCACAGTGTGTGTCTACAAAGGAGATAAAGCATCAAGTTCAAAGAGCACATACATTCCACTATACTGTAGTGCCTTCCGTTTTAAGACATTTTAAAAGGAGGAGTGGAAACCCTCATCATTTCTCTTTTCCACCAATTAATTTAAATACTAACAATTAGATGTGAGCGCCATGGCAGTCCAAAACCAATCAGACTCTAATGATGTGCAATAAAACCCAGTGAGCCTCCACCAGACCGCTACAGTCTATTACAGAGCAAAAAGGAATAAGAGCCCACTCCATACAAAGCCCTCAGAGACCACACACACACACACACAAAGATGACAGAGGAAGAAAAAGAGAGTCACACAATGAGTTTGTAGTCAGAAAAGCTACCTACAGTACATATATACAATCTGTTCAGTTATTTAAATGATAGTGAAATATCTAAAATAAGCTGACCTGACCTAATGATGGTGTAGGACCATCATTCATCAAGCATAGAAGGAAGCATAGGTTTCAGGAGGACCAACTGCATGGTGTGATGTGTAACGAAGACAGACAAAGACAGAAGACACAGAAACTATCCACATCACCACAGGAGACATTTAAACCCATTTGCATGGTTTATAGTTGACATTTCATCTTTACTGTGCGAAAGAAATTAACAAATAACTGCTCTTCTCATCTCTCCATCTTCTGCTTGTCCTGACAGTTCTCTCATGGGAGTGCTGAGCTTTTTCAGTATTACACACTGCTCTACTGGTCATATAACACACATACATGAACTAACACACATTCACACATCATCTATCCCTTGACCATCGGGTAATAGTACATGGAAGAACATGTAACAGACTGGATGAATAGATAAAAAGTTAGAGCTAGAACAGAACAGAACTTTGCTTTTTATTAAATTAATTTTAGTCAGGCTGAGTTTTTGTAGTTTAATTTAACACCAGGGACACAACATTTCAATACAACAGTTCAATAAAACAGTTCCTGTACCCAGAAGTGCCAAACATTTATAGTCCTGGATGGCTGGAGTCCAGCACATTTGGGTGATTTCCCAAACTAGAGTCACCTGCTAAACCTGGTTTATATTAATGACACAATAAATTACAGTCCCATTTTCTACAAAGTTTTTCACTGCATTTTATTATTTTTCATATGCATTTTCAATTCTGTGATTATTGAACTTATATTGGAAACAGAAAAATACACCAAATTATATAGCCTACTATTATATTATTAACAATACTGAAAGTAACACTGTTCTGGTTCCACAATTAGCAGCTTAACAGGTGAGGGCATCAAGACTGAGTAAAAAAGGAGCATCTACCAAAGGCTTAGTCTTTGCAAGCAGGGATGACTCATGGTTCACCACTTTGTGCCAAACCTCATAAGATAATTGTCAGTCAGTTCAAAGACAATGTTTCTCAGCATAAGATTGCGAAGAATTTAGGTCTTTCTCCATCTACAGGTCAGAATATCAAGAAAAGGTCCAAGGAGTCAGGGGAAATCTCAGTGTTTGAAGGCCAAGGGTAGAAACCGCTTCTGAATGTGCATGACTATTGAGCCCTCAGGTGATATTATTTGAGAAACCGTCATGTTATGTTATGTGATGGACATTGGACCACTTTGGAAAATTATTATCAATTAACACATTCCACCGCTGCATCAAGTACTCCAACATGAAACTGTACTATGCAAAGAGGAAGCCATATATTACTTTTGCACAGAAACACCAGAGAGTTCTCTGGGCCTGAAGTCAACTGTGATACAAAGTAAGATAGTGGAAACATGTTCTGTGGTCAGATGAGTAGACATTTCAGCTTGTTTTTGAAGATAAAAAATACCTTCCAGACTGTTACTAACGAAAAGTGCAAAAACCAGCATCTGTGATAGCATGGGGCTGCAACAGTGCCCGTGGCAAGGGTGATCTGCATATATGTGAAGGTACCATTGATGCAGAGGTTTATACTGGTATTTTAGAGAAACAGCAAAACCTCAAGACGACGTCTTTTACCAGGATTTCCATGTCTTATTCTGCATGAGTTATAACAGTGTGGCTTCATGTATGACGCATCATGAAGAGAAAAATCTGACAGTGCCCATGGACTGTTAGGCAGATCAAGTCTTGTACACAACAAGAATGGGCAAAATTCTACTTGTAAAACTGCAACAATTAGGATCTTCAATTCCCAAACAATTAAAATGTATAATTAAAAGTAAAGGTGATGTGACCTAGTAGTAAACAAGCCTCTGTCTGAAGTTTAAATTTCTTTATATTTAACAAATAAAATTTGACAGTGAAAATACCGAAAATCTTTTCTTTGCCTTTTGTCTGTTAAATAAAGCTTAACAAATTACAAATTTCAGCTTTTACATTTACATTTACATTTATGGCATTTAGCAGACGCTCTTATCCAGAGCGACTTACAAGAGTGCTCAGTCATC
>JAOVVG010000054.1:11601132-11612708 GCA_028566375.1 Leptodoras nelsoni | reverse complement strand
ATTGGTGATTTTCAAGAAATTTTGAAATTACCAAGCAAAGACAGATCTGGCTGGGGTAGAGACAGAAATTAGCATACATATTAGCGGAACATATTTTTCTCCAATGAAGTTAAACATATGATAAAAATATGTTTATGTTGACTTATTGTAGCACTAACGTATGTAGCGCTGTTTAGTGATGGGGGAAAGATACTTGTTATATTGGGAAACATGACCAGCAAAACTAAAACACAGAAATTTCCATCACTGATTATATACATATTTTCCCCACATTTAGAGAGAGCTTGCTGAAAAGTGACACTACTTGCCGAGTGAACAGACTAACAGTAATAACACACAGACAAAAATGCATAAACACGTGTACACACACAAACAGCTACCCCACTGACATCACACACTTTCCTTTTTTTTTTAAATGTGTGAATCAACCCCCAACCTGAGTGAAAAAGGCTATTCAGTCTCCAATCATGTCATCCTGAGTGCAAACCTAGCGCAAGCAGGGGAGCAAAGACTGAGCCAGATTGACCACCTACAAACTACACAGTGCTTTACGGGATCACAAAACCTGTTGCCTGGACCATTACTGACTGGGGTCACGGACAGGACAGCGATCACCCCCCAACACACACACACACACACACATACTCACTCATAAACTACCTCCATGATCAGGAAGCAAGTTTGTCTTGTAACAATAGCACAAGCAAGGAAATGATCATTGTTCTGAACAGAGAGGTGACCTCCATGACCACGCACTAAAAATGTGCCTAAACTAAACTTAACTCCCTCATACACCTGTGCATTATCATTATCTACTTACATTTCGCCCTGGGTCATGAATCAGTTTTGCTTTTTTTCATGTCATTTAATATTCTTCATAAGCATCCTGGAAAACCAGCCCAAGAAACATTCCAGTGTGGAGGAAACTGATTGCACTCGCCATCGAGCCCTACATTTTCAGCATATTTCTAGCGCCAAAAACATTTTCTTTTTTTTCACTCCACCTTTCCAAATCTCCCATCTCCTCCCATCTCCCATCCACCTTTCACCTCATACACCTTTTCTCTTATTCTCCTGAAAATGCTGCAGTAGTCACTACTACAGTCCAATGCTCTTGCTAAACTCACAACCACTCTCGCACATACTCACAGACATATGGATGCTGTCAACCCAGTGCAGCTAGGCTAATTACATGCAACAAGCAAAGCTGTCATTTGTTCCAAACGGGGAATGATTCAATTGTCTGCCACAAGCATTTGTTTTCATGTTAATTGGCTCATTGTCATGAGAGTCTAAATCTTTACATGCTTTTGCACCTGATTTTTCCACCCCTCTCCAGTACTTTACTGCATGTCAGCAACGTAAAGAGTGGAGAAACATTTATTGGTGATGAGTAGCTGAATGATGAGATTCTGCTGCGCTCATAGTAATAACCTTAATTGGGACCCCATACAAAACCAGGCATCAGGAAGGAACATGGAGTCATATCTTCCTGTCTGTTTCCTCACCCTTGCTGTCTCTCTTCCCTTAGGGCTGAAGTCAGAGAAAAAAGGCCAAGGCATAACAAGTCTCACTGGACCCTGTTTGCACCAAATATACATCGGACAGTGTGACCGAAAGGGGTTTGTGTGACTTGACCAGAAAAGGTCTGCAAACACGGTTAAGATCATCCCAATTCAGGAATGCTGATGGAAAACCCCAAACAAGCTTCTTGCTGTGTCTCTCTCGGTTTCTTGCTCCAATGTCCTGCAACTCTGCTCCAAGCTTCTCGTTTTTTATTCCCATTCCATTTTCCGTTGGCACTGGACAGAGAAAATCATATTCCTGTTCCCACCGGGCTCATGTATTTACACTGATATGGAAAATTATTTCAAAGGCAGTCTGAACCATAAACGCTATTTTTGTTTTCATTTTTCCCCCCTTTCTCTCATTTCCCCCTCCACCACTCTTTTTTACGCTCCCTCTCTCAAACTCTTTCACTCTCAGTGGGGAGGATTTTCCCGAAGCCTCGAGAGAGTGCTCCGAGTGGGAGATTTGGCCTGTCTGTCCGTTCCACACATAGCAAACGGTGAGAAACCCATTTAGCATGTACAATAGGTCTAACACACACCTGAATGACACATGCTGTATGCTTTCAGTAAGGCCCAGTCTACCACCGTTCCCCATTCACTGTGCTCATAATGCACTGTTAGACTCACGTTGCGTCTCTTTGACAGATTATGTTTTATATCATCCTGAGTGAATAAGCAGTGCTGGAGAATTTTACCCATTGTAAAGGGGAGCGCATGCCGTGGTTTAGAGCCGCCCCACTGAGAAAGGCCAGGCCCTGGTAAAGAAAACAGCACTATTTCATGGAAGGAAATTCACAGAGTGTCCAGTGTGAGTGGAAAACACAAACAGTGAGAAACCCATTCCTGTAACCGATGAGTAGCCCATTGGTCCTGCTATTACGAGTTTGTATGTGGGTGTTGCCTGTATGTGGTTAACTTTCTCAATTATCTTGTGCACCCATAAAATGTGTGCCTTAGATAAAAACTACATATGTATATTTTAGTTGAAGGATTTCTCCTGTTTCAAAAGTTGCTAGTAAAAATATATGGTGTTGCTACGGGAAAGTTGATTTCGAACTATGACTGTGGGCACAGTATGGACTCAGAAAGGTGTGTGTGTCTATGTATCTGTTAATGTATAGCTGTGTGTATCCCTGGAGTCTCACAGACAGTTGTAAACACATGTAGAAGCAGCAGCTGCACAGATTCACACAGAAAGAGGTCAGCCTGGTCTTGCTGTCTTTCACACTCCCTCTCCCTGTCTCACAAACACATCTGGCACACAAGACAACATTCTCCCAAAGAACACCATGTTTCAAGACCAAGGCCATGGACTGTCTGGGCACAGAGGAAGACCAGGAAATATGAACGCAAAGTGCACAGAGATAAACGCGTTAGATATATCAGCATGTTGGCAAACTACGGTTTGAGAAATATGTTTATGCTTGCCATTGCTGACTGTACTTCATGCTCCTCCTTTTCCAGTTTGATTGCTTCCAGTTCCTTTTGCTCTGCAATGATGTCACTGGAAAGCCAACTGCTAGGTTCTAACAAAAGCAACTGCTACAAAATGTTTCAATGAAATCTACTACATTTGCTTAAATCCTTCTGCAACCAGCTTGAAATGGGTCACAATCTATGTTTGAAAAAAAATATAACAGGTGGCCCAAAAAAAAAAAATCACAGGAAACTGAAGACAAAAATATGCCGATTTACAGAATGATTTGTAGGATGGATACACAACATTTCAAAGCTGTGATCCATGAGGCATATCCCATAAGGCCATAAAGCAGATGTGTTTCCCAGGCCTCCCCAGCTTGACCCAGAGCCATGTCATCACCCCAGTGGCCAGTCTGTAGCCCCAAAGGTACCAAAAGAACCCACGCTGCAATGGTAGCTTACTAAGAATGTTCTCCTACTACTAACTCAGATGCGGTCAGGGTAGACATGACTTGATCCATAGCAAGGTTAGTATAATTAAAAAAAAATCCAGAAGCTAACACTTACCTTAGATTCCTATCTAACACCAGGCTCAGACTCTTATGTGCTGTATAATATGCAGGCCTTTGTTTAGGTGATGTGGTGCAATCAAACATCATTTCTTTTCATTTTAATGCTAAATAGCTCCAACATGTATGTCCAAAAGTCATCAAGTGTCACTTTAACTTTCTCTGTGTGATTAGTTTGGGTTATAGCAGTGACAGATAAGACTAGCAGGAATACAAAACTTACATCTTCAAAGCACATTTAAAACAGCTTCCATCAAACAAACATGCGTCTGTCTTGCGGTTTATCAAGGCAACACAACATTGCCAAGCATTCAGACAATCATTCTCCTGTCTGTGTGAAAAGATGCAAAACAGATCAGAGCGCAAAGCCAACCTTGGTCCAGCTCAGGCCTGTTTCAGCTCAGTGCTTAAACCTTGGGTGGAATCTCCCCAAGAGAGAAAACACCCAGATTGAATGCAGAGCTCTGCAGATAAGGCATAGAAGTGGCCTAGCCAGGTCTCTCTGCCCTGCACTACTTCTGGAATTTACTAAGGGGGGAGGTAAGGAAAAAAGGCCTTGGATGGGTGGGGGTATGAAAAAAGGTTTAAAAAGGGTAATAAAGTTAACCTAGAGGCAGGATGATGAAACAAAGCTGACAAATGTAAGAAGGGATGATTGGTATGTACAGTGTATGGATGTTTATGTGGATCAATCATATTCATGCAAACTAAAAGTTTAATCCTTGATCTGAATAACAGATATTAGTCTGTAACCTAATCGTTTTCTTCTCATCATCTTATTTTTTTACTCCCCATTTCCCCTCAAAGCAAACCCTTTCCGTTATGACTCACTGGACTCTACCAGGTGGACGTGGGAAGGGGGTGAATGCTGGTAAAGCATTAACTGAGGCATATCTGACAAAGTCTGCTCTAACCTTGAATTATGTCTCCTATCTCACAACTGCACTCATCCATGGCATGCAGTTCCGATATCTGCTGCACATCTGGTGAAATAGTACCGACTAGCCTTCACAGCTGCGGCAGGGAGGGGAGGGAAAATTAAGGTGCACTTCCTGCAATCTGTACTGGCGAAGCAAAGGTCATCTTCACAGGGGAGCGCACACAGACACGCACGTCACCTGATCTCATGACGTCAACTGCTGTGGGATGTAAACCAAGCTGTACTCAATTGCCTGGCTCTAAAGTTAGTGCTTGATGAGGTCAGAGTTCAAGCAGGAGAGTAGCGAAGAGATGGGAGAGAACCATTAATAAGAAAAAAATGGGGGAGAGTATCTCTATATAAAGCATAAATGCTGTAAAATTCTCAACACTGTACAGGTTTTGTCTTGAGTAGCACCAGAGATGCTTGAATAAAATTTTGATTTAGAGAGGATTGCAATAGATGTGGTACACACATACAAACACACACACTAACATACACACAGTGAGCGGTACCATGCACGCTCAATCCTGAGCTGATCTGGAATCAATATCTTCCTGTGTTCTCTCATCACACATACCAACTTATATAAACTACAAATGCTCTGCTCTTGTTACTGCACTTCTATCTTTCATACACGCAGGCATGCACAATAGCACACACACACACACACACACACACATAAACACACACACACAGTCAATCGCTTTGCAGAGTAAATACATCCGCTCCAATAAACCAAAATAAAACTGGAATAGAGAGCAAATACAAAAACAAGAAAATCCCTTTGACATCATATGAAATGCATTCGGAGACCACAATTGTTGTGTCTCTAGCAAGTTTTCCTTATGGCCATGATCCCCGTATGTGCATCCATGTATGAAGATGTGAGGCTGACAGGAGAGCTGAAGCCCTCTGTGCTCAGTTCATCACCTTTATCTAGCTCTACCTTTCAACAGCATCCAAATACACCCGGAGACATGGTATCATGCTGCACCACAGACCAGAGAGCACTGGGAAAGTGTGTGTGTTTGTGTGTAAGAGTCAGAGAGCCGTCACTCTTTGAAATGTTGACATTAAGCAACAACACAAGTGACAAGGGCACTTACGAGGCATGAATCTTGCCTTCTTTGTTCTTACTTCTCTCAGTTTTCATTCACTGACTGTATAAGCATTTCTGGGCTGACCAATTCCATATGTAATATGCAATGTTAACCTTTTAGTAGATTATGCTCATCCTGTACACTTCTCTAGTCATTAATAGATTATGCTCAATGTTAATAGTTTAACAGAATATGCCACCAAAGTTAGAGGAACATCATAGCTCCATCAGACAGTGTGGTCCAGTACAAACACTAACTCATAACCCAAGTACCTGTACTGAATCTTACACTTTCAACTATTCTTGCCAGGTTAACATTTACATTCATAGTATTTGGCAGGCCCCCTTATCCAGAGTGACTAACATTTATCTCATTTACACAACTGAGCAGTTGAGGGTTAAGGGCCTTGCTCAAGGGTGCAACAATGGCAGCTTGGTGATGCTGGGAATTGAACTCATGACCTTCTGATCAGTACTCCAATGCTTTAACCGCTGAGCTAACAAGAATAACTTGTACATACAGGTACATACGGTGTGGGTGGAGTGAGAAATAAGTCAGACGAATGATTAGTCGAATACAACCACCACACAATTGTCATGTGTCATTACACTATTATTTTTGGAAGAAAACCCTAGCACTCACAGTACAGCACAACAATCTTCAGCTGTCTGCCAAAAAAAGCATATTACAATGTTACAATTGTATTATCCAATTTACGTGTTCAGATTTGTTTTTTATAAATTCACCCATATTAGATTACTTTGAAGCGATATTTAGATCAATTACATTTCCTGTTACCAGTGATCCACATCAAATCCATCTTCAGGTTGGGCTAAATGCCAGCTGGCTTCCTTTTCACTATATACGCTCATTATGTTGGGTATACCAATGGCCTTGCAGGACATATATATATAGCGCACAACACACCCAGTAGAACGCACTGTGACAAATTTATCATCTGGCAAACTTTGTGCTGAAACAGATCTCTGTTTGCCATAAGATTAAGTATTGGCACCTTTGTTTGTGTAGAGAAATGACATATTATTGCTTAATATAAATAATTTTCTAACCGCAAATATGCATTATGGCGAAAACAAAGAATCAAAAGATAATAACAGGCAGCCAAATATCTTACCATTTGGATGACGGATCATAGAAAAGCAAACAAAGGTGACAAAGATGTATTAATGATTGATACTGTAAGGAATAAGAACATGAATCTGAACTAACAAGGTAATACAAAAATCTGTCTGTGGTATGTGTGTATTTTTTCCTACACAGAGGTCAATGGGAATTCTTTTTTAGCGCTTACAGAATTGGTTGTGTGGATTTAAAAATATGCCTATAAACAAAATAATCGAGGTGAATGTTGGCATCCTGTTCAAGCGAGAAGTAAAGTGTGTATGTTGAGAGAGAGAGATGGAAGACCATGGTGCTGAGGAGGAGGAGGAGGAGGAGGTAGAGGTGGAGAGGAGAAGGGGGGGGTAGAAAAGGAGGAGGTAGAGAAGGAGGGGGAGGAGGTGGAGGACTATCATACGGGCACAGATCCTGTGTGTTTTACACTGAGCTGACTCTGGCCCAAGGCCCCGCACACTGTTGCTCATGTGATCTCTGATAGTACATCTGTCTGTTTGAGCTCTGTGGTTGACTAACCACGGCCACCTTTAATGCCAACACACACACATACACGCACATATATACACACACATACGCGTACAAGACAGTTAATGATGGAACAAACTCTAAAGGCAACCTCACTATTAGAGAAAAAGGTCTGATTTTCCTTATTAGTGTGCGTCACAGTAACTGTCTCTGTCTCCCTCTCTCTCACACACATATACACACATGCCCGCACACATATACACACAGACAGAGGCTTCCTGTGTGTTCAGTGTTTACTCAGTGCTGACCGTGAGCTGCACTCTATTAGTTTTCTCTGATAAGAGTGCAGTTATGTCAACAGCGGACACTGTGCGGCTGCCAGTGAGCATGTTTGCCAGTATTTGCTCTGCAATCTGTTTACAATAAACACTTTGACCACATGTCTGAACCCTTTCACATACTCCTGCCATCTGACCGCCTATTGAAGGGACACACAGAGTGTCGCCCCCTACTGATGTCAATGAGGTTTGACGTGTACTGCAAGACAAATGACAGGAAAACATTTTTCCAGCTAATTAGTTGACATCTTTTGGAAGACTTATAAGAAAGTGAAACACAAATAGAAATTAGTATTGCAGTGCATCAAACAGAGTGCATTTACATTGAACGTAAGCAGGAAGTACAACTAGACATAACACATAAGCCACCAACAGACAAAACAAGAGCGGAAAGTCTTCAGTATTTACATCATGTTAGATTAGTTAGTGATATGGTTCTGTATTGTAGATTTTGTCCTTGGTCAGGTGAAAAGTAATTAGATAGTCAAGCTTGAAGCAGCGTTATGTTAAGGTATGAATGTTGTATGATCAAAAACATGAGTTTTAACTCTTAACTCTCCAGCGCAGCATTTAAACTAATTTCAACCTCTGACTGTGCAATGCAAGAAGCAAAATGGATGAGAAATACACAGGAATGATCCAGGTTATTAGGAAGTACTGTAGCTCACATGGACATGAGAGTTATTTAGAGAAAGACAAGCCTCTAAAAAGAGATTTTTGGTCCAGCACCATTTAGATGGCTTCTTCTAGTTTTCTCATAGCCTTTCCCTGGTTTGTTTCATCTTTCTCTGTCCTAAAGAGAATGAGCATTGGGGAAAAAAAAGCAAGTATGGAAGAAAGAGAACTGGGACAGTGTGAGAATGAACAGGAGAAATAGAGAGATGAAAAAGTGAGTGAATGAAAAAGAAAGGAAAACAGAGTGAGTGAAAAAGAGAGGAAGAAAGAGAGCAACAGCCAGAGAACAGGCAGGAGAGAGTACAATCCTCAGGAGAGTCCTGCACACTGAATTACATTAAAGAAAAAACAGCAGTGGGGGAGAACAGAAAGAATGGTTGAATGGAATAAAATAGACTAAATCTAAAAGGAAAGAGACAGATAAAAAGTTGCAAATTAGAAATTTCCTCCTTGGTAGCATAAATCAGCAGACATGGGCAATTTACTATGAAAAATGGAGGTTCTTTAAAAGCTAGACTTTGTTTCAGGTTCAGAAACACACACACACACACGCACATGAGGTGGGACATCCCGGTGGGCCGCCGCTGGCCGGGCACAGGGATGGAGGCTCATAAAATCAATCATTCCTGTGAGCCGTGCGGAGCTTCAAAGCAGACAGCTGTCATATTGGGGGCCTCCATAAACAAGTCTCATGCTCCTGTGCTCAAATAAAACACACGCACGCACACACACACGCTCATGCAAAGACAAACATGTCATAGTCACACAGCACAGCTGGCCTGAGAGAGAAAAATGCCATAGTCATTGCAGAAAGAGCAACGACATCACTGACTCCTCAGGAGATTCATGATTCAAAGATCTGATTCTCCGTAGAGACTCATTCACTAACAATCAATTCATCTCTCTTCATGGTCTTAGCTCATGCAGACAGCTCTACCTAGCCATGACTGCTGAACCTTCACAGAGGAGACAATATACAGTCTAAATCTGGTTTACGGCTCTTCAATTGGATAATCTCATTCTGCAGGGACTCGCACACAAAAATGAAAATATAATAAATAAAATATTTATTGAACAATAACTGACAGGCTGGTACAGCCATGACTAGTCTGATTCCATCACCGGCATGAAGGAGGGGTGCACGAGCCATCAATCAAGGTGCTCTTGCACAAGATTGGAGGTTCAAACAGACTTTGCACTAAGTGCACACCCCTTCTCTTTTAGTCAAACAGAGCTCATGCGGTTCTACATTCATTAATCTTCCTGTCTGTCAGAGACAGGTTAGAGACAGCTGAGCCAGAACAGCCTCTGGAACTCAGTGTCCCCCAGGGGAGCAGAGAGAGAGAGAGAGAGAGAGAGACAGAAAAGCATGCAAACGCAAGTGGCAACGTGTGTCGAGAATCTTTATAATAATTAATAGCCCTTTTCCACTGGACACTAACAGTACAACCCAATAGTCTGTACCCTTGTTATCATCACATTCCTATGTCCATTACCATCACTCTGTTAAAATAAGAAGAGATGGTAACATTGCTTCTCACACAAACATTTGTTTTAACTGTAAACACTACCATCATATCAGAGCATGATTAACTTTTTATTTGACATTTGGTTTATTGTGAGGAGGCAGAGATTAAGAGTTTGAGAAGGTATGAGGTTTGCCTAATTACTGGTCTGATCTATAACTAGCTCCGCCAACATGTTTGGTGCTCTTGGTCAGCAAATTCATCAGGGGTACACAATTACAGAATCGAGCACGTAGTCCAACAAAATGTGGGTTCACACATGTCCAGTATCTATAGACAGGACACTGCTCAGTGGCTGACAAGTCAAAGGGTTCTGTACTTCCTGTAATGGCAAAGCAGAAGAGAGGAGCCAATCAGAGGCAGCTGCAGGGGGCCATGCACAGGTTTGATTAAATTCGGCAAAATGGAAGTTAACACACCAAGGTAATCACAAACACCACATCTACCATCAGCACAACACACCCTCACACACACAATGTCAATCATTTGTCATCAGAAATCAGAGTTTTTTTACAGAACAATTTTTTCAATTGCTTTTAGACCAATTTTCTCATGGTGGTGCTCTCAGTTTGGAGAATAAAATATCTCAGAGCACAGAATTGAGTGGTTTTATGCTCCGCATTTAAAAAATTAGAACTAGCCACATCACTAGTTCACATCCCAACAACCTAAGAGATTACTATATTTGACTATAATGGGTTCCTTTGGCTGTATGACTAACAAAATTGCATGGGTTTATGGGAACAAAATTACTCTTGAGAACTGGATGAAGGATTTTCAAACTTTTTCAGCAACAGCAACACAACCAATGTTGAAGACAATGATAAAAATGAAAATTATATTATAATGGCTTTAACGCACTAAAATGCTGCACCCAATATTATGTCAGCTTTTGTGCAGGAAAAAAAATCATTGTTTGCACTGGGAAGTTAAGCTTGTAATTGTTGAGATATAAACCACATCAATTAACCATTATAATACAGCGTTGTGTTTGTATATGACGTTGTATAATAAGCAACCAATTGTGCTGCTAGACCACTCCTGTTGGTTCTGTTATTAAACATGAACCAAATATCATACAGTTGAAACCCTTGGTGCTGGACTTTTCTGGTGATAACATTTCAGATACTTTGTGCAGTGAAAAAGGCTCACTGTGATCTGATAAATCATCATTTAAAACACGTGGACAATAACTGTCATGAGAAAGGTACAACTGATCCCTTAGAGCTCAGCATAATTAAACTTTTGTTTATTCTCTAAACAGCACTGCGGCAGTGTGAACAGCTTTGTGTACTAGCTTTTCTGTTACTGGTCATCAAATTTGTCATTACATTTTCCTCCAGTTATTGTATTTTCTCTTTTATTAGTTAACAGATATTGGAGTATGTACAGGTAAGTCTGTCTGTATGAAAGACCAACTGATAAATAAATAATAACAATATAGTGATATGAATATTCATATATTCATCAATAAATTACTTGATTAATAAACAATCTAATGAAAAAAGGACAAATAAATAAATCAATAAAAAAGTGAATAAATGAAACATAATTGTATTTATTGCACATGGTAAAGGCTGAGAAATATATAATTATTTATAGCTTCATTTAATTAATTTCTCTGTTGACTCACTGATGTATTCTTTTATTAAAGTATCTTTCTGTCGGCTGTGGTTTCAGGCAATAGCAGCTGAGCAAAGAGTAATATCAGCCTCTGACTCCTCCTGTTCTGCCATGATTGTTGGCTGTATAATAATATTATACAGACATTGGGAACACCCGGGTTCGATCCCCGGGTGGGGCGACCTGGGAAATTTCTGTGTGGAGTTTGCATGTTCTCCCCGTGTTCGCGTG
>JAOVVG010000054.1:11577230-11601032 GCA_028566375.1 Leptodoras nelsoni | reverse complement strand
CATTAGCACCTGTTTGGTATATTTGGTTGATCATACACCTGACTATAATCCTACAAAATCCCTGACTTTGTGCAAGTCTACTTATAAGAATTGATGCTGGTCTGAAGGCAAAGGGCAGTAACACCAAATACTGATTGGATTTAGATTTTACTTTTGTTCACTCACTTTGCATTTTGTAAATTGTTTAAAAAACAAACGTTTAAGCATTCTTAGTTTATAGCATTTTTTCACACCTTCCTAAAAACTATATACACACACACAGATACACACACACACTGCCAGCCTGGCACATTCCTGCTGCTTGTTCATCGTTCATGGAAGCCAGTCTGAGCATGAACACGTAGTGTATGAGTCAGCTGTAAACAGTTTTAATAAGGAGTAATGATCAGCAGGTCACTGCACTGTGTTGCTTTGTGACAACACTCAGAACAGACTGGTGTAAGAAGGGACACACAGGCGGTTGGAAGGTTGGGAGATAGCAAGCCTTCCCTCAGGGCATGGGAAAGCCAGGTAGCCCTACTTTCTGAAAGAGCTGTGTGTGTGTGTGTGTGTGTGTGTGTGTGTGTGTGTGTGTGTGTGTGTGTGTGATAATGCAGCGACTGAGCTGGGGGAGGTGGGTGCAGGGGTCAGGCACCTCATTAAGCCAAGAGAAGGGGGAGGAGGAGAGGCCAATTAACCACAATGAACAGGGGGGAAGCAAATACACTCCTTCTTACACTTACACACACACACACACACACACACACACACACACATAAAACAAACCAGGGAGAAAAAGGATGGAACCTAATCATTAATGAGTAATCACAGAGACAAATGACTTTGTCACTGCCCAAAATTTCAATCCCTCCCTAAACACACACACACATGGATGCACACACATTTGTCTTACTATCCTTGTCAGGACCTTCCATTCACATAGTAATTCATGCAGATAATTTATGCTATGCCTAGACCAAAACCTAATACTAAACCTCAGTGGCCAAACCTTTTGCTTACTTTTCATTACAGTTCACTCACACACACACACACACACACACACACACACACACACACACACACACATGCCTTCATGTCTTTGTGTTGTTGTTGTGGTTGTTTTTTTCCAAAAAGTATATGGTATAATTATTATTCATTCACATTTGATCCACATTTTGCTTCTCATGTCTCTTATTTAATCTCTATCTAATCAAACCTATCCCGATCCCTATCTTTCCAAGAAAATCCTGAAAGTCATTTAACTACAACCTGTTGATTTGTAATGTATAAAAGAAGGAAGTGTAAGAAAAAGAGCAGGAAGTACAGAGAGGAAAAGAGGGAAAAATAGAAATTTCTAGAAACAGGGGAGTGGAGGAGTAGCTAAGAGCTTAGAGTAGCTTCCTGTCCTCTGATTGCCCTCACTTAGCTACCAGCCGGCACTCTACCAGACATGGGTGGGACACGGAGCGTAGTGAGGGCTTGAGAACTCACTCACTTACAAACACACGTGCGCGTGCACACACACACACACACACACAGACACACACACACTTAGCTATAGCCACACAAACGGTTTCCTGTGGAGGGAAAATAACCATGGTGCAGATTCAGAGGGGTCTGGATTGACTTAATGTCTTGCCCAAGCCTCTAAATTTGGCCTGTTTAAGAGAGCGTAAAGCCTGAAGACAACCCCAAACCAGAGTCTGACAAAATAGAAGTGAAGAAAAGACTTTCTAAATTCATAGAGTAGACAGAGAGAAGAGACAGAATGAGGGACTTGTCAGGGGTTTGGAGCAGATGTGTGATCCAAAACCACATCTGCTGGACTCTCTCTCTGTGTTCCTCCCTCCCTCCCTCTCTCTCTCTCTCTCTCTCTCTCTCTCTCTCACATACACACACACACACACACATATAGACACACAGAGTATAAAATAAGAAATATGCACTGTATGGCGATTTCTGGAGGGACAATTACTACAGCTATTTGGGGGGGTGGAGAGAAGTCTCAATGTTTTTGTGGGAAAACTTCTTCATAACTGACAGAAATTTATATATAGCAGGGACTAGGGTTTATGGATGTATGTGCATGGCTGTAATATGTGAGATATTTATGCATCCCCTTCATTTAGCAGTCCAAGACATGTCTGGCTAATCCAGATCAACTTACTGCTTATTACTGGCATGTATTTCTCAACAATAGTCTATGACCCAGTTGCAGAAGTTATGTGGCAAGAACTGGCCACAGGGAGAGCCAACTGTGAGGGGTGCTTTGTATCCGTGGATTGCCGCTTGCGGCTATATTTACTATTATGTGTTTCTCAACAATGGACTATCATACAAGTTCATGGTGGACCCCTGTGTAAGCAAGCATTTCTTTCTGGGCCTGACACAGCCTGCCTTTCCAAGTAAAACGCAGTGTTAGTGTGTACATGCTCGAACACCCTCACAGGTGTAAAAGCAGACAATGAAATGGAAAAAGAGACAGATTTGTTTAACATATCAGCCACATTCACCATATTCACAACCCTAGATATTGTATGTTGCTAGCAAATGCTGACAAAATGAACACATCTGCAGAACACTGTAATAATACTTCAACAAAGGACAAATAGTAAGGCCACGATTTTAAGAAGGTGATAGGCATACTCCATGGCTAATGAGCAGACTCAATAACAAAAACGTAGCCTCCTGTTAGTGTGGTAATAAACAACAATGCACTTAACCTTCCAAGCATAATACAGCAGTCTATGTTCTTTTCACATGCTACATCAGCATTATTCATTATAGTGAACATAAAAAATGAACAGTAAAACTGTACAAAGACCAGTATGAATTGTAATACCCAACATGTTTTATGCAAAGCACAAAACCATAAGGAAGATTTTTTAAGTAAATAATTCACAACATTAAAAGACATTATATTCACTCATGCTGTACTGTTTTTGTTCCCGGTTCTCATTACTACCATGTCGACTATGATCAAATACTTCCAACTCCTCTGCTATGCCCTGTTCTTGTTTCATAGCCATTCCATAGCCTTTCATCTAAATTGTCAATAATTAAAATGAAATAAGCTGATGCCAAAGTTCTAAAGTGCACAGGTCCTGAATGACTTGATTTTCATTCAGATTCCTTCACTTTCCTCCTTCATTCCCTGGTTCCCCTCCTCCATACACCATCCAAATCAATGTCCCTAATAAAGTCGTCAGCCTTGTTGAAATATCGGACAAACACACGTTCAGTCAATGCATGCAAATGCCAGACATCCATTTTAAGCCCTTGTGAATATTGACGTTCCATACCACCACACTGTTTAGAGATTTGTCCATGTGTGCATTCCACAAATAAGACAAGAGAGGACACCACATGAGGAGATGAAAAGAGAACCCCGAGATAGATGGGCTTCATTTTCCTGCCTCATGCTGTCAAATATAATGAAATAAACAAGAAGAAAACTTTAAGCATGATCAAAGCCGGAGGCTCAGAGGTCCATGAGGCCTGGTCTGGAATCGGATTCCTACGCAGTGATCCAGGTCATAATAATTGCAGGTGAAAAGGCTAAGCTGTTCTCAGATTTCTGATAAGGTGGAATTTTAGACAAAAGAGGATTATGAATGACTTGGATTGAATGAAAACTTTTGGGTTGGTAGTTTGCTATTCCGACCCTGAGCAAACACTTCACACACACCTATACTAAATGAGGCAAGGTGTATTCCTGTCTGAGTTGGGGAGTGGCTAAATAATGAGGCCATTTCTCTTTCCCTTCAAACAAATACCTGCTCATGTATTGTGCAGGGCTAGGAAAGATTCATTAAAAGTAAGCACAAGCTTTGCAAGATAGTGTGTGTGAAAGGAGAGAAGGAGAAACTGAATCAACCACCTGCAGTCACCCCCTCCAACCCCTCTAAAGAGCTCATGACCTCTGCCCAGAGTGTACACACACACACACACATACATTCACACACACACACACACACACACACACACACACACACACTTTAAATGCAAAATGTAACCATTATTTTTGACACAGTGGATGGGTCATTTCCTACTTGATGAGAGCTTGAAATTTATGTTGGATATGACTAGTTTTTCTGTGAAGTACACAGAAAAAAGGGTACTGAGCAAAACATGAAATCACACCATAAGAGGAACTGAGATAGTGCCATGACAATGAACGCTAGCTCTCCATTCCAAGCTAAAATATCTTCCACTAAGCACAGCACAGCAGAGGGAGAAAATAAGAACAGGAGAGGCAGGACAAAGTGATTCTGGACCAAAATGTAACACAGATAACATTGTGCTGTCTCTCTGTGTTTTTCTGCACAATAGAGAAATGTCTAAAAGAAGAGAAGAAAAGAGAAGAGAAGAAAAGAGAAGAGAGATTAAAATGGCCAAATCTCAATAATATAGAAGAGACTAAATTGCCTAAATCTCGAATCAAATCGAAATGAAAAGAAGAGAAGAGAAGAGAAGAGAAGAGAAGAGAAGAAGAAGAGAGACTCCCGCTCCCTGTCACACATTGCCTGCATCTTTCATTAAAGCTCCATTAGAGTAGAGCAGAGCTCCTGGCACTGGGGCTGAGAGATGACTAAAGCTTCCATTCAAGCCTCACACTCGGCCTTTTTTTCATCAGCCTGGACAGGCTCCATGTCCCTGCCACTCTGTGTGTCCGTGTATGTGAGTGTTTATGGGAAAGAGCGATGATGGCGTGGTCTGTGAGACTCTGACTAGCCCTGTGTTGTGTCCACCACAGCTGTGTGTCAGGCTACTGACCCCCAAACAAAGCTCAGCACAGAGGAAGCCCTATCTGGCAGGCGTGATAGAGGGCAGGCCGAGCCAACGCAGCCACGCTGAAGCCCTGGCGATAAAACTAGAAGGACAAAACAACACCAGCGAGGCCTTTGATAACAACCGGTGACTGGAGCCAGTGTTGCACGACACGCACCAGCGGAGATCCACACAGCAGTCACAGTGACACGCACACAGGCAGCTGAAATATGCAGCCTATAACGATCCCATGACCATGTACATCACATATTGTTCATAATTAGCATAACAATTAGCTTTGTCACTGTATGTAGAGATGATATAAAGATTGCATGTGGCCTCTATGAGAGAGAGAAACGTAATCGAGTGGAAGAGAGTGTGTTTAGTAATGAACATGCAGGGAGTGAGTGCTGATGTCATTGGCTTTATTTGGCCCTATTAAGAAGCTGGGTGCTTGGTGTCACTATTCAGCATTCCTCCTCATTAATCAGAGGGTTTGCTTTCTTTCCTCTATCTCTCATTCTTAGCGACCCCTCCCCCCTGACACTCTCCCTCTCAACCCATCTTCTCTCTCTCTTTCTCTCTGCTGTATTTAATGTGCAGTCACTGTTTACACCCCAGACGGCGCGTACAGCACTTTAATCTCGGCAGTGTGTACATGACATCAGCACTCTCGCCGGTGCATAAACCATGGCCCAGAGAATGAACACACACACATGCACGTGTATACACACACACACACACAGACAGACTTTCTAAATACAGCAGGCACAGCCCACCGACCTCAACCACACTGCCAAGTACAACATTCTGCTCTTAAATATTATAGTTCATCTTACAGTTTATTTTGCATAATGAATCAAACATACATTATCATGTAAAGCTTTATATATTTGATGCATAATATGCAATGCTATAAACCAGCGATTTGCCTCATACTCCCTCGGTGTCTAATGCAGATTTTATAAGCAGGGTGCCTGGCATTAGAAGCACAAGCTCAGCATAGCTGTTGGTACCCCCACACACGCATTCTCCAGTAACGCCTGGTTACGCCTACACAAGAATAAACTACATTTGATGGTAGTACAGCGATAAAAGTATTACTGTTCTGGAGATGCTCTAAACGGATCAGTGAACTTCTTCCCCTCTGGAGCTCTTTCGCTTAATTTTCTGCTCTCTACCTGGCTACTCCTTGTCTCATTACCTGACTATAAGCTCTTCTCTCCCTTTACTTTTCCCCTCTCTTTCACTTTTTCTCTCTGAGCTATGTTCTGGGTAGCTTGAGCACTGAGGCCTGGTTTAATCTTGCACAAACCACTATGGCCCTCAGTCTGGAGTTCCATGGCCCAGAGACAGATTACAACAGGAAATAAGACTCCACTCCAATACCCTGCACACACTGACTCACTGAAGTCCTTCAGATCAGTATACTGAGGTTAGGGCTGGAACAATAACTGTAATACTCTAAAACCATCAGTTATGAGAAGTCATATGATAGTATTTCCATAATGGCTGGTGTGTTGGCAAAATGTTTCCATTTAAACAGTTCTAATAATAGTGCATTAAAGTACAACAATATGAATTTTGTTTTCATGCTAAATATACTGTGATTTTGAACAGTAACTGCTGTGAATCCTGAGAAAGGCAAAATGACATAATCCAAAATATTACAACCAACCAAATTAAAAATGGATTATCTTATTGAAATACAGTTTATGAAACTTTATGACACACATAATGCATAATATAGAGAGAGACAGACAGACAGACACACCCATTCACCCACACCCACTTTACACACACACACACACACACACATATACACAGACATACACAAATGCCATATGTCTGGAGTTCTGCATTCCTGTTCCTTCTAACTCACCATCATTATGTTGCCATGCTGATGCTCACTGAACAAGTTTGTAGCTTAATTGTGTTGACTGGAATCATTACTGGGAACCTCATAAGTGCACCTGGGCCACATCAACAGTCTTCAAAGCACTGATTTAAAAGTCACTGAATTGGTCAAGGGTGAGTGGGCAAAATAGTGGCCATGCCATTATACTCCAACCTTTTATGAACTGAATATCTGTGTGAAGAACATGGAATAAAAATGATGCCACATTTCCTTGCACTGTGAATAAAAGATACTTATAAACTTTTAACTTAAAACTCATTTACAGTGGAAGCTTAATGGCAGCTGTTTGGCAGTCAGCAGATTAAAAGTAGTTTTAAGTAGATAAAATGTTGCTTTTTTTATATAAAAATAGATTGCATGGTCTTCAATATGACAGGACTGTTTCTTCTACTAAGCCTGACTGAGAGACAATCAGATAAAAAAGGCATGCTACCATTGCACCAAAACAAATATATTCCTGAGTAGTAATTTAAAAGGTAAAAAAAAAAATCAGAGGAAGACAATAAGAGAAATGAAAGTAAATAGGAAAAACACGAGGAGCAGTCAAATTGAAGGTGAGAGACAAAAGGGGAAAAAACAACGACAACAGTTTTGTTTTAATCAGAGAACATGAGAATATTTGGATGTGTAGCAGAGGAGTAACAGTTGTCCCTCTCAAATTAAAGCGAGTGGCTGTAAGAGAGAGCGAGGCAGAAAGGCTGTCCCATGAGACTGATTAATACTGAATTCCTGATGCTAATCTTTGTTTTGCACTTTTTTTCTTTACGGGTGTCGAAACTGACACACACTCAAGAAGCATGCCTTATGTATATTTAATGAAGGTTCTGCATTCGTTTAGCGCTTTCGTCTCTCTGTGTGGCTTGCCACATGCTTTCCTTCTTATGAAGCTTTGCTGCTCCTTACACACCCTCAAATACATGTACAACTACCTTTCTATGTTTTACACTCATTAGTTTGTGAGCTGAACACACTTGTAGGTCTAGGTTCTGTTTAGCTCCTCTATGCACAGAATGGTGATGCAGTTAAAAAAGAAGACAGAGAGAGAGAGAGAGAGAGAGAGAGAGAGAGAGACACACAGAGAGAGACAGAGAAAGAGATACTAGGTGTAGATGTTGCATCTTGTAGGACAGGTCTGGTTTTGGATAACAGGCCAGGAAGCCTCATTGTCTGACATCATGTCTGTACCTGAGTGTGATGTCATCACAATGCAAAAAACACAAACAACACTAAGTATTACCCTTATAATCTTAGCAAAGACAAACAGACTCATCAGCAATCATATACACATGCTTCTGAAATCCACTAATTTAATGAAACTCTTTATACATACTCAACATACACATTGGGTCGATACTGACAAGGTTACAATAGTCATGCAGAATGGCTCAAACACACAAGACACACACACACACACACAGCACTCTTAGGCAGACATAAAAGGGAAACTCGGTATCACTCACTCCAAACCTCTCTCACTCTCTCTCACAGAGAAAGGTGCACACAACCCATTACTACAGCTCTCTTATCCCAAGCTTCCTAATCAAGCATGCACTCGTTCTTCTCCATACTACAAAAACTCTTTTAGCGTTTTGTTTCGCAGACTGTTTAAAATGTCATTTCTCTCTTGTAATCAGACATCAAAGCCAGCTCCGAAGGCTTTTATTTTCTTAGCCAAATCCCAAAATTGTTTCTGATTTAGAGAGCTGGCCACAGGCCTAGTAGCATTTGGAATTAATAATAGAGAGAGAGAGAGAGAGAGAGAGAGAGAGAGAGAGAGAGAGAGATGGTCATATTTAAACTGGGCTGTGGTAGCTAAGTTCATCAGTGAGGTGTCAAAATGAAGAGTAGCTACACACACACACACACAAAAGAAGGAGGATGTCCTGCCTGAACAAAAATATTAAAAGATTGGAAATCACACATTAATCAGCCTTTTACTCATTCCTGCAGAACATAAGAAAATGTTTTTAAAAATCTTTTCCCCCCAAATTCAATAAACTGTGTTGCATTCATGTGAATCTCTCAGAAGAAATATGGACTGTAAAAAAATCACAGAAATGACCAAAAAGATAAAATGTAGAAAAGGAAGAGACAAATGGTGAGGTGGTGAATTTATGGAATCAGTGATGAATGAGAAAGACTGTTTCCATGTGAAAATGTGAGCTGATATTCGAACAGTGGAGAGAGTGGTTTGTGTGTGTGTGTGTGTGTGTGTGTGTGTGTGTGTGTGTGTGAAATGTATAAATGAACTCTGAACACCCCAACACACTCACTGCTATACTGAAACCTGGGTTAATGAGTTATGTTGCATTCATGGTACCATGTAAGTGGGATTTCAGTTGTAATTGGGAAGTTGTAATAACATCATTTCCCACCTCAGCACATTCGACATGCATAGTAATTTAACATCAAATCAGTTTCGGTGGTTTTTACCAGTTGTACGCAAAGAATTACAAGTTGTAACTTCACCTCAAACACAGCATTAAAATGTGTGTGTGTGTCTCACATTGCTTCACAGTAAGTGGGCTTCTATCACATATAATATAATACAAAGTGAGAAGGTGACAATTTTCACTTTCACATTTGCAAGCCTTTGTGTGTGCATGTGTGTGTGTGTGTGTGTTACACCATATAAAACACCATGATATGTAACAGCCAATAGCAAAATTTAATTTGTAAGTCCTAAATGAAAATTTTCTATTTTTATTTTTGTTTATGGGATCAAAGCAATTCCAAATTTAAAAATAAATAATAAATGTATGAAGTAATAAAAAAAATATTAATAATAATAATAATAATTATTATTATTATTGTTAATAATAATAAATTATACAAATAAATTAGCATTTTTTGTTAACATTTGATGCATTTAGAGCTATAGGAAAACTACATATTAAGGCAGAAAGAGTTGCAAACACTTATGAGACAACAGATGTGTGGAATGATGTATCAGTTGAGCATTTTAATAATTTTGGGTAAAATTAAAAACCTTTGGAAGCAAAAGAATTCTCTTATACATATACACAATTACAAGAAAAGTGGGAACCACTCCATATGTACATGCACACACAAACACACACACACACACACGCACACTGCTCAGCTGGCAGTGACTGTGAGTGGTGAAGTAACACACCAGGCTCTGTGCTACCAGGCAGAGGTAATTGGGCCAGATTACCAACCACATGGAAACATTCAGTCTTTCTGCTTCTTTTTTCTATCTATCCCCTCTCTTGTTTCTTTCTCTCTCTCTCTCTCTCTCTCTCCATCTATTATTTTTCTTACTGTTTCTTACTGGCAATCAGTATGAGCAAATACAAGACTTGCAACACATTTCTAGTTTAAAATATTGCCACAAATTTTAGTCACTACACACACACAAGTTGGATTGAGCAATATTGAACCTTTCAGTATGAAAGTGTGAATATTGATTTGAGGAAATCTCTCACGGGATGATTTTTCACTAACAATATTTTGTTGCACAGTTACACTGTACCTACTTTTCTTTTTTTCTTTTCTACTTAGTTCTCCTCTTAGCTGAATAAAGGAGAGACACAACAGAATGTACAACACATGAACAAATCAAAGATCCAGACAGAGAGAGAGAGAGAGAGAGAGAGAGAGAGAGAGAGAGAGAGAGAGAGAGAGAGCACTCTAAGCCGACTCATGCCTGAGCAAAGCACTAATTTAAACTACAAGCCCTGTGAAAGCCTGAGGGCTGTAGGCCACTCTCCATCACACATGGCATGGCTGAGTAGTGCTGCTGGACAGCGGAGGAGGAGGACGGGTGCATACGGACGAGTGCAGCAGCACAGCAGACGACCTGCAGGATCATTCAGATAGGATCCAGGCCCAGTGGGAAGAGCATGGAGAAATGGAAAGTAAGCCAAGCAGGGCTTGACAGTGTAGAACTCTTCTTCTATGCAAACATAAATGTCAGTCACAGTATATCCCCCTTCAATAAAATAAACATTTGGGGCTGTGGGTGCATATGAGTATGTGTGAGGTGGAGAGAAGAGAGAGAGAGAGAGAGAGAGAGAGAGAGAGAGAAAGTGTGCTTCTTAATTTAGAGTGAAGCTTGAGATTCACTGCTGTGTTTGTTGCATCTATGTGCAGCCTAAAGTACTATGGTTCACACAAACACACCCACACCCACACACACACAGGTCCTCAAAGAGCATCCCAGAAAGCTTTTCTCATTGATTTCCAGAAATATGCGGGGTCTTTTAAGCATTCCTCCCACCAACCATGTCTCTGCTCTCTAGGGAGGTGTGTGTGTGTGAGAGAGAGAGCGTGTAAAAGAGAACAGAGCGCAAATAAAGAGTGCAAATGACAGTGAAAGGTGAAGCAAGACTGTGACGTTGTTAATATTATTATTATTATTATTATTATTATTATTATTATTATTATTATAGCACAGCGTGAATCTTCTATTCTTGCATGCAGGTGAACGAATCTCTGGCTACAAAAGCAGGAATTCATGGACTTGGGGTTTTTTGAATCAGCAAGGGAATGGAGCTAAATAACGCCACGTGCTTTTTCTTCCTAACACGTTGGCTAACCGTAACTGAGAAGTGACTGAATATTGAGTTTATTCTAAGTAAAGTGAGTTTTCCCTACCGATTTCAATGTGAAGAACCAACACAGATCTATTAATAGTCAAGGTGTTGTAAACAATAGCGAAACAAAAATGAGCATAAAGGAAAACGGTGAAGCGGAAGATCTGAAGCATTTAAAGTAATAAAATATAAAAAAAAATAGATATTTTATATCAGGTTTTTTTTTTTTTGCTTTACTTATTTTAAAGCAGTAGCCTGGCCGACCAGCGCACACACACACACGCACGCACACACACACGCAGACAAAAGCGAGAGGGAGTGAGAGAAACTGTGCACCTGTACTACAGGAGCTAGCGACAGCGTTTGAACAGACTTTCCGCACATCTGCCGAGGAAATGGAGCAGAGGAAAGATGGGTAAGGAAGAAAAAAAGGAGAGAATATTAGAAAAGGACCCCCTCTACATATTACCCAACAACATTTGATCAAGCTGTTGTAGCAGTGCAACAAAGTCAGTGACTGGCGCTGGTGTTAAAAATGGATTCAGAAATTCAGGTATATATAAAGATAGCATACAATGAACCAACACGGAGCCCAAAACTCTATATAAAAAACGCACAAGTAAAACAAACATTTGCTCGAGAGTGCTTATAAATGAGATGGCCTACTTTTGTGGAGTTTGTTCTGTTCGTTTTATTTTACGACTCTGGACGAGTTAATTATACGGAGTTATTTGCGCGGGGCAAACAGAAATTGTGTGTGGAAAGACTGAGTGTGGAGGTAAGGAAAGAAGCCTGGTGCACAAAAACCTCTGCCCAAACCGTGTGATTCTTAGGCTACTGTACTAAATAGTACACTTATTTACAAGCATGCTACGATATAGCAGTGTGAAGGAAGTGTGTTGTATGTACTTTGTGATTAATGTAGACTTGTAGCCCTGTTACAGACCATTAAGCCAACGGTTAGAGACTCGTTGTTTGTCGGATGTGAATCCGCGGTGCAGCATGTTAGAATGCATTTTGTTAGTCCTGACTTTTAAATTCAGATGACTTGGTTTAAAATCCATCAATTTTAAACGTTGGGTGTTCCTCTACAGTGTCATTTCCAAAGAAATTGTATTAAACCAGCCTCCAGAAACACATTCCAAACCAAAATCTGTATTAGAACATCCACAAATTGAGTTATACCTAAGAGAGGACAATTTACATGTATATTAATAGTATTTGTTTAGGAAATAACAGGCTCTGAAATTTGAATTAGGCTTTGTATTTGAATACGTCTTGACTTAGGGACGTGCCAATGACTGATACATAAAAACTGAACCGTGGAACAAAAATGGTCTGGTCGATTTAAGTCTGGTTTCATGCCTCTGGGAGGTCAGCGTTTAAAGTTATAGCCTACACATTAAATAATACAGACGTGCATTAGGCTAATGCTGACGGATATTTGTGGGGAAAACATATCGTGAATTTACAAACCGCACTTTTTGGCTTGTTTAGTATGCTCGAATATATAGTGCATAGGGTATATTTAGGCCTACCAGTATTTTGTAGGGATAGCTTTTGAATCCCCCGAAATGTAGTTGGAACAGCCACTTCCGCAACATCTTAAACCAATTATAGTCATGTTTGCATAATCACTAGAGTGGAGTATTTACATTCACATTAGAGTGACCAAGACGCAATTAGTTCAGCACAATGCATACAGGCGAAAACCATGCGCAAGGAATGCAACATAAAGACCAAAGAAGGCCATCGGCCGATCAACACAAAGTCTGAGAAGGAGAAGTGAGTCTCTCATTAGGGAAAGAAGAAAAGACTTCCAACCGTTAATCTATGTTCTATTATGACATGCACGTTTTTGTAGTCCTCTTAGGATTCCTGGGA
Source organism: Leptodoras nelsoni (assembly GCA_028566375.1). Taxonomy (NCBI): domain Eukaryota; kingdom Metazoa; phylum Chordata; class Actinopteri; order Siluriformes; family Doradidae; genus Leptodoras; species Leptodoras nelsoni. The sequence continues at coordinate 11,587,922 of JAOVVG010000054.1, read as the reverse complement.
GACAGGAACATTTCATGCTCTCACACACCTACTAAATGTTCCCGAGTTCACCCGAGTGAATCAGGTGTCTTAAAGCAAATAATAATAATAACAACAACAACAACAATATTAATGATGATAATAATAACTGAACGGAACTCTGGAACCTTAGGACTGGAGTCTGCGTGTTAAGAAACATTAAGTAGGATTTTTTAACGTGATAATATTCATAAGTATAACTAAAAGATATTGAAATGTTAACAATGCAGTAACTATGCAAACTAGTCATTCAAAGTATTTCACACTAGTTCATATGTTAAACAAAATAATACAGTAAGACAAAGTCATTCACCACGCATCAAATAATTCAAATAATTGTCAAATAATACACGAAGAGGAAAACCTAAATGAGTTTAGCATTGCCTCCACCCACAAGGACACTCATTATCCCTAAAAACAAATGCAGAAGGAACACTTATCAAATACATTAAGAAGGCCATAAACGTGATTCTGAGATTAATTACACGTTTAGTCTGATACATTTTCGCTAACTGGAGGAGCGGCAAAAATATCACGCAGATCTGAAAATGCTTTACTGCATACAGTCTTGAGTACTAGTTATATGGTTTTACAGGGTAAGCTTGTAGTCTGCAAAACAACAAAAGCTTTGCCATTTAAAACAAAAAATGCACGTGAGTAATAACTAATGTGATTTAACTCACTTTCGCCGTAGCCGTAATTTACCTAGATGAATCCGTTCGTCACATGTATACCTCATCAATATGCAAAACAACATGCAATGCAGTCGTGTTCAAAGTAGTCGGACTCATACACCACAGCCACTTGTTAAATCTAATGCATGCACTGTCAAGCCATTCGCACCCCGTCACATCAGCGCTCAATATAGAAACCGGATTTTCTAGCATTACAGAACCCTCTATTACCAAATCATACACACACACACACATACAAGCAAGGACTGACCCACATCCTGGACACTGTGAAATACGACACACACACCGTTATAAGGTGATGTGAGTGTGACACTAACCTTAAAAAAGTAGAACTAAACTATTACGCGTTCATATTCTATAGACTACAGAAAAGAATATTTCATTTGATTTACGTCCAAAAATATAATGCATGTTTTAAATTAGATACTACAGTACAATATTAGAATTGCATCCAACTTTCGAAAGGTTTACGCTCTGCTACTTGGTCTGCCACACACACACACAGCTTCATACAGCTAATGTCAGACACTAATTAGTTCAATAAAATGTTACAATACCGTCTAGAACTGGTACATAAAGTTCTGAGCAGTGCACGGTAAGCTAATTTCCAAAAGGACTGTAGTCTAAGTATATACTGTCTGAGTAATTTCCCTTTCCAATAAATAACACGAATATGCAGCCTACCTACTACTGCTCACAGGTGCGGAGACTGCACGCCGACACACTAAAAATACGCTACAATAAAACCCAGAGTGTGTACAAAAGCTCAACAGGTCAGTAAGAAAGGCAGCAAGAACACGTACCTGATTGTGGAGGTATGGGGATGTGCGAGGGGTAGTATTTCCCGGGTTGGAAGGCAGCGGGGTGCTGCACGGCTGCGTGGCCGGCAGCAGTGATCCGAGAGGCGGCGCGGTGAGTAAACGGGCCTCGCTCTGTGAGCAGCGGCGGAGGAGGGCCGAACTCCCGCCCTTCCATTCCCAAACAGCCGATAAATCCGAAATCCAAAGGGGGCAAGCCGAACCGACGCTATAATCCCGTTAGGAGTTTCGCTTAGGTCTTGCATTCAGCACCGTGTTGGATTTGACGCAAAAAAGTAGCCCACGTCCCAGTCATATTTTCTGCAAAAAGAAACAAACAATTCTTAGTGCGAAGAACAGAAATGCGACCCGGGTTCAGATAAAACCCACACGTCGTGTTATTGTTCATGTACCGCGCAAGACAACGGCAGTCTCGTGTTATAATTATATTATTGTACAATAAAGTCAATGGATGCAAGGACTTGCAGATACAGGCTTAAAAATATTCGCCTAATTTTTTTTTCAATTCTCACTTCACAGAGCTGAATTAGGCAGTGTAGCAGCGCAGCCCCAGATTAACCCACTAAAGTCTGTACAACAGAAATGTAGCACGGATCAATACAAAATTTACAATATATTATATTGTATTATATTCTTGTTGTTGTTGTTATTATTACTATTGTTATACATTTTACGTATTTATTCAGTAAGCCTGTACGATTTTTACTTTATGTATGCTCTACTGTACTCAAACGGTGAAGATTTTAACCTGTTTACTCTACAGTGTTTCACTATACACCCCAAAAAATCTAAATGACGCTCAGTTAGTGAAAACCTTTTTTGTAAGATATGTATTTTGGGTTAAATTGCTGCTCGTGTTCTTGTGAATTCTGAATTTAACTCTTTCATTCTGTCCACTAAATCTGAAAGTGTGGGCCAAAAGATTAGGCCTCACCATCATCACCTTTGGCCCCAAATCCCCGACTAAACTCAAATCTCGCGTATTAACATGTAAATGACGCACTGCGATAGCACTCTGACAATAGGCTCTGTGTTATCGTAAATCCAATCATGAAAAAAAACATACGAGTGAGTTTAATTTCCAGCGTAGCTAGCATCTCTCCAACAGACAATACAGGTTTTCAGTTATATCAGTTTTCATGGTGTGTCCTTAACCATGTGAAGAAATTTCTTATAAAAAATCCAAAGCAGTCTGGTATAATGAATGCAATGAACTTCCTTTTCTTACAAATCCCCAGATAAAAGCATCAGAGCCCATGTGATCGATCGCATATCCGCTCGTCGTCATTCTGAATTAAAATGTAAAAAAAATGAAAGCAAGTATTCAAAACGCAGGGAAAAAGGCAAATGATGCACACTTCTCCTAGTTTATCATCTGATGATCGCATGGGCAATTTTTTTCGTCTCGTGTAAACTGAGCATCGATCGCGAGTGACTGGAAATGTATCACAGATACACACATCCATGTCGATAAATTCAGCAGTTTCTAGTTTTATACACAGACAAAGACGAAATGTTTTATTATACACGAGTAACATACCCAAATGAAAGGATGTAAAAGCAATTAGCATTAAGCGAGCCTAAACTAGAAGGCAGCATTTTAGGGCAGTGAAATTCTGTAACGCTCAGTATGAAGCAGCGCACTTCAGCATTTCGCTCAGACTATGAACACTAATTCATTTTTGTGGCGTCACTGCAATGACTGGTGCAGTTCTTAACGTCTAACATTCCCTTTAATTTAAACTCAACGGTCCAGTATGGCTTTATGTGACAGCGATTTGTCGTGTTGTTGTTTTTTTACCATTGTTGAAATCTGACTGAAAACAATGTAGTCTAGTTGTACAGTGAGACACGAGCACTCTGAAACGACGCGGTCTTGTGATCTACACGCTGGCAGTAACTGAGTTGCTGGTATTTTGTATATAAAAACAGACATTAGCGAAAGACATGTTAAGTAAGCAGTATTAAACATTATGTATGTACACAACCATTCTGCAAAATCCATATGGTACAAAATAACAAATATAGGTTAAGTGTGTAGTTGGCAGCTACAGCAGGCTGTATGTATTAACATGGATAAAGATAAATACATTCAATGCATTACTGGAATGCTACATAAACACCGAAAAGTGTCGCCTTCCAGCTCATTTTAAAATTCATTCGGTTTACATTCATTTATTATAAGACCGGAGTTTGCTCTGATATTGTAAATCAGATTCAGTTGTTGGAGTGTGTAAATCCTTTTGGCATCAGGCATTAATAAGCATCTATACATGCCAGCTATTATTATTATTATTATTATTATTATTATTATTATTATTATTATTATCGATGTTAGTAACAGTCACCCGTTTGAAGCAGTAAATTAATAGCTTGTACACATTTCTCATTCACCCATCAGCGCGTCACTATTTCAGCCTGAGTAATTCTGCATAACACCAGATGTTCTGCGAGAAAAAAATATGGTAAGAGCAGGTCTGGAAAACAAATGTTTATTATTAAACACACACTGAATGTATACAATATAAATGAATTACTTACTGGTAAGTTATTCCTTGCATAACAATAAATGGTTAAAAACATTGTGTAAAAAAATTGGTAAAAGACAGCAGATGCAGAATAAAAAACGACATGTGGAAATGGTTACATCCTAGCCTGGTGACTGCAGTGTGTGCAGTTAAGAGTTCGGAGATACACCGCACTATAGAGCTTCTACTGAAGCGATCTCGCGTACATGCAGGCTCAGGCTCTTTCCTGAATCCGCTCATGCCACTCAAGGAGACGAGAGGGAGGAGCCAGGGAGCAGAGCCTCAGCCATTGGTCTAATACCGACATGTCAATAAGCTCGTGCAGAGCTCCGCGGGATAAACATGGGCTCTGATTGGCTGTTACTCTCAGCCAATGGTGTGCTAGTTATCAGGTAGCGAAACAAAACGGCGCGCGCTACATTCAACCTTTCCAGTAGTGCTTCTAAGTTGAGCACAGGCGTAACCACATGCACGTCTTAGCGTAGCCTTAAAAAGAACTGCACATTCATTCGTCAATGAATTTTAAAAGAAGATTTTTTCCCTATAAAGTAGTAAAGTAATAATCAAATTGCTGACAACAATTTACGGGCACCCACAAATATCCATCATTTTTATACCACTGTTTTCTTTTTTCTTTGCTAAAAATTATAGTTGGTTTGGTTTAAAAACAGTTCTGATCAGAAACATGAGTTAGGCTAACCAACATGGAAAAGAAAACTTTGAATGACCTAACAGAAAATATGACAGCTGGCTATAGGTTCTTTGTACATATAAAAATCTGTTGGTTTTAAGCTGAAAAAGGGTTAAAAATTTCGGGCTTCACCCTGAAACGTGTTTGATTGGCTGGTATGTTGCCAGAACGGTGTCAATCATAGAGTGTAAACAAGGCTCTGATTGGCTGCTGGCCAGTCCGCACTGGGCTGCCTGAAAAAAGCAATTACTGGCCTTGCGGTTTCAAGGCGACCCAGAGCTGCATGATGAAAGGAGATAAGAAGGGGCGGTTTCAAGGCCTCCCCTAGGCGAACCTAGCTGGCCCCAAAGCTAAAGGAGAGTCAAGAGTGACTTAATCAAAGGGAATACGTTAAAAAGGAGGAAATTACACGTTGTATTAAATATAGCGTCTAGATGCGCGGATTAATAGGCTATAGCTTAATACAGCCGCAACATAATAAAGCGAGTAGACTACATGGGAATGACTGAACCGAAAGGACAATGTCGGGGAAAAGCGTGTTCGCGAAAGCAATGGAGGCGAAAGCGCTGCCCTCAGAGTAAATGTGTTGGAGCTGTTGTCTGCGGACCTTTTCGTCATTGTTTGTTTAATACGTCTTACTGTAGCGTATTTTAATGTAAAAAAAACCCCCGGAGATTTCTTCACTGTAAGTGGTCTGCTTGGTGTTTTCGTTTGGAGTTGGAGGCTAACTAAACCTGAATGTCTCAGCACGGGGATTTTCGCGTAGGCATGGATTTTAGTAAAACTAGAAGACTGAAAAGCAAAATATGTAGTTATTTATTTATTATTATTATTATTATTATGATTATTATTATTATTATTATTCATAATGGCAGTTCCAGTTGGTAGGCCCACTACGCGCATTGTATATTGTACCAAAGCTACATTACAAATGAAAAATATACAGGCTGTATGCAAATCTTTCACTATGTTCAGCTGTAATATGTAAAATGTAAAAAAAAAATTGCAACCATTAATTCCGGGCGTTTTTCTTTGCTTCTCATTCTCTCGGATTAAATAACCAACGGTCAGAATATTAATATTTATTATTATTTTTAATTAATTATTTATTTAGTTTTAATATTTATCTATATGTTTGTTTTTAATAAGTAATAAAAATAATTAATAATACAATATTCAAATACATAAAATTAATAAGTTTTTAAGTGAATCTATGGGACAAATTTTTAAAAGGTTCTATATATTATTTTCAACTTAGCAATTAATTAATTAATATTAATTTGAATTCATTAATTAATTAAAACATAATAATAACTTATTAATTACTGAATATGCTGAAACGTAAAGTAACGCCATCATGAGCATAAAAATCATCTTGCATCATAAGGACTGATTGAGTAGATGGTGTAGGTTGTACGAAGCATATGACCTCTTTGCTTTTTCCACCGTTCGCTACAACAGCAGTGTGTTTTTGTACTGTGGATGTGAACAGGCTATGGGCCTTGGCACTCACTGTAACCCCAAAACATTTAGAACCATGGCAATAGTTGCACGTAGTTAAATCAAATGTAAAGCATGTCCAGTGTTAAACGTTAGATCTATATGGCCACAAATGAGTAAAATTCACCCCTGGTGATTAAATGTAACAGAGTGAATATGTAATTATATTCGGACAAACTTCTGCATGATATCCAGGCATATGTGGAAGAGTTCATACCTATGACACGACCAATTCAATTTATGATCCTGACTTAAACGTTTAAGGGGGGAAAAACGACATTTAAAATGTTTTTTAAAGACCTAATGGCAATTGAACGATGAAATCTGTTCTGCAACTTATGAAAATGCACTACTTTAACCATATAGTATATTTAGTCACATGGAAGTCGCTTTTACTCTTTATTGGTTTCTTTCGCCCCCTGAAAGGTGGGTGTTGGTTTCGTAGTTAGTCGTGTACTATAGTGTAACGCTGGCCTGCGATACCCTGCAACACGCGCGCGCGCACACAGAGAGAGAGAGAGAGAGAAAGAGAGAGAGAGAGAGAGAGAGAGAGAGAGAGAGAGAGAGAGAGCGCTCAGTGCCAGCGCGAGCTACCCTGCTGTGGGACGCGGGGATAATTAATGCGGAGTGACTGATTGCTCTTGAAACAGACCAGTCCCACGAAGAGCATTGTCCACGATCGGTGGAGCGTCTCTGATTGACACTTTCCCTCCATCTCCCGGCCACATTCAAACTACCGGAACGGGCCGTTTGTCACTAGCGCGGGCCAAGACTGCTGCAGCAAGACCCCGTTATTGTTCTAGGCCGCAGTTTTAAACCGGTTTGAAGCAGGCTGTGTTCTCCCCGCTCCGCCTTTGGCAAGAATATTTCAAGCAGGACGCTCCAGTTCCGTCTCTGATGCGGCTTGCATGCGCATACATGTCCATTAGAGGGTTTGATTTGAGCCCTAGGTTTGATGAATTGTTGGGCAAAGTAAAGAGCATTATAATAAAGTGTGATAATTAGTATTTTTATTTCATTACATTTTCATTGTGTTCTAATTGAACACCAAAGACTGTAGATTCCTAGAAAAAAGTTGCATATATCATTACATTTCAATGAAGGAAATATACGTCTAGACATGAGTGCATCTCTAATCTTTTAAACATCAGCAAAATGGTACACGCATGATTTGCTTTCTAACCCACACGCACCAACTTTTAACCCTGTAACATAAATACACTGTCGGCGAAATATCTTAAAATACGACTAAGTTAGACAATTTTATGACTTTGTGACTTCTCCCTAACCTAGCACAGGCAATCTACTTACGCGGTGATTTTCATTGCTTTTATCACTTGTTTTAGTCCCGCGATATTCTTTCCTGCAGCACTCCAGAGCAGTGCAATATGTAAAAAAAATAAAATAGAAGAAACTTGGCGTGTTAGGTGATTGTCACAACATTTGCCAGGGCTGAGAAAGTGTGGCGTGAACGCGGTCAGGGGCGTTGCTGGGAATTCTGGGCCCCCCGTTTCAATAAAATAAAATAAGGCAAAGCTGTGCCGAGGGCCCTTAGGATCGTCGCCACCTTTCACCCCACCAGTGACAGCACTGTCAGTTTATATACATTTATTTCAGCCGCCACCTACTTTCGCAACCGTGGCTTAAGCCAACACGGATACATACAACACACTGGCTGTAGTTATCTGTCGCGTTGTGAAACCAGGATCGTACTAAATGTACACAACAGTCATCTTATTGTTGCAGTCAGTGCGTACGATCATGCAGCCACTGTGTGACAGAAAGAAACCCCTATTCCACAGAACATGAAAGTTTTAGGAAAAATTTCTAAATGCAAAGTGGAAACCTGGGCATCGAAGCTATGTGGCTGCCGTATTACACCACTTGACTTAATTGAATAAACATACGTGCCCACGAGGGAGGGTACGAAGTCCAATCAAGTCCAATCGCCGTCTATAATTTCGAGGGAATGGCGTTTCCGCTGTGTTTAGTCCGGTACCACTGCGAGGTTATCAATAGGAAAACCCATCTGTGTCCAATTAAGGCAAGTATGGGCTCACTCCCATAAATGACACAAACCGCCCTCATTACGACCTGTTTTATTGAAAAAACTAAAAGTCAAAATAAACGTGGGTAAAGAAGTGTAACAGAATACACTGGACATATGGGTCTCTGTTGGTTTGATTAAAGAAGACCTTCATTATCTTCTTTTCATTGCTGTCGCGTGATAAAGGACACATCCGCGAAACCTGGCATGGAAGACAAACCAAGTCAAATAGGTCGGTTCCAAAAGTGCAGACGAGACAACGTATCTAGCCTCATATATCAATGTATTACCAGAAATGCAAAATTTTTGTCACAGATACTCCCTGAAAAAGTATGGAAATTTGTTGATAAGGACAGAAATGGTTTAAAGCCGAGACATGACTAAGGTCCTTGTTTTCTTTTCTTCCACAAAGCGATTTATTAGGCTCCAGGCAAGACAGTTTAAAGATATGCCTTCACTACTGCTTACTCAGTTTAAGATTTAAGAAAGGTCCAGTAGTTGTAAATATTAAAGCTAATTTCACTAACAATGGTAACTGTTGGTGCCTTTATGATCTATCGTCGTTGTTTCTAGAAGATAAATTATAGTTTAATTGATACACGATATCCCTTTGCATTTTATACCGTTCCGACTTTTTAGATAATGTCCTCTTTGATCAGATCTGTTGTGTTACCATAGATTCGAATTATAGACTATAGGAAATAAAAAACCATTCATGTAGATGAATCGAAATGACACAAGCCTTCTTTTACATCCACCTTGATGTAAATGTGCAATAATGTGTAGCGGCACAAAAATGCATATAAAATACCAAAAGGAATTATGAACAGTTTGCCATACTTCATAGCGATTTGCTTTATGTGTTGTAAAGCCTTGAAATCCATTTATTTTTAATGTCGAAATTCATTCCTACAAGCTGAATAGCCTGCTGTTCAAAAGTGTGCATTCAACGTTTTGCATGCCGTTGTCAGGTACTTGAGGCTTTGGAGGCCTAGTATGAAAACACATGTTGGCATTGGGTTTTGTGAGAGAACGAAGGGTTTCTATTAGAAATGTAAACGAATTAGTGGCATTGTGCGCCACAAAAACGCCACTATTATTAAAAATGTTATCCCACCTTAAAACAAGTGTTTCATGCCACAGCTATAGTGCAATCACCTTGTGAACCAAAACAACTCATAACTGACCTCACTTTGAAATGTCCAAAAACATCCAAAACGCTGAAGGAAGCCTACAATGCAAAACGCAAAACAGAGTTTAACTCGCTTCTTTATGAGTTCCAGACCACGAAGTGTTCGTTTCTTGACTCATTCATTAACATTGCACATTCAACAAGATTTCACACCCACATATACGCAAAAGTTAAGCAAACCTTACCACAAATGCAGAATTAGGCCGGCATGTCTCTCAGGTTCTCGGGTTCACTCACATTACTGCGTAAATCTCACATTACTGGTCACTTGTAAGCATGGGGGAAAGCCTTTAAGGTTAAAGAATGGCATGTGGGGAAAGCCCTGTATCCGGCGTAAAATGCGTGCACATGTGCTACCAAAAGTATTCTTTGAGAACGTTAAAAATAAATAAATAAATACATGGATAAATAAACAGACACCACTGACACAATCTAAAACACGCATTGTATGCTTTCCAAGGCAATAAATACAGACAGTAAAATAGAAATGTAATTTATTAGCCTGTCTCACATCTATTTGCCTAAATAAGTTTTAGTGAAGCAGTAATCTTTTTAATAGCTGTATTAATTTACAAGAAATAAGCTAATGAGTAGTGCTTATCACAATTGCATAGGCTGCATAAAATAAAAGCATAAGCACATAGCACGCTTCTTTGAAATACCTATTTCACAGGCTAATCCTAGGCGAGGGCGATAAATCAAAATCTGAGGAGTAAAAAACACCTACCTATAAAACCGCCAATCTGGACAACAAATCTATTCTGAACGGGGACTTGCTATTGATTTACGCAGAGTGGGGCAAAAAAGAAGAAAACAACAAGCCAGTTCCGTACATTCAGGGCTTTGATAATGAAAAGACTTCTGAAGTTTCTCCGCTTTCGTGTATCGTGTTTCGTGTACCACCTTCAGAGTCGAAAATCCTGTTTAGGAAAGAAGTTATTCAGTTTACGTTCTTGGCTTTATAATTACCCTTCCAGTCGAAAAACCATTTGCATGGTCACTCTTGTAATTGGCAGTTAAAAGATGATCTGGGTTCTGTCTGCAGCTATTGCTATAATGGAGATCAGTTTAGTGCACGGAACAAATCCACCCGAATAGAGCCTGCTGCCTCTGCAAGCCCCTATAATGACTTGTCTTTAAATCCATATATGGACAAAAGTCAGGAATAGTAGGTCACATTAACACAGAAATAGCCAGGCATAC
>JAOVVG010000054.1:11541491-11554386 GCA_028566375.1 Leptodoras nelsoni | reverse complement strand
GGGAGGAAACCGGAGTACCTGGAGAAAACCCACGCGGACACAGGGAGGACATGCAGACTCCACACAGAAAGGACCCAAACCGCCCCACCCGGGAATCGAACCCAGGACCTTCTTGCTGTGAGGCGACAGTGCTACCCACCGAGCCACCGTGTCGCCCTGAACTGAAGAATTATTTTTTTATTAATTATTATTTTTTTATTACTTTTATTAATTATTTTTTAATAATTGTATAATGATTTCTCAAAGTTCAGATTGTTACATCACAGTTTATCTATAATGTGTAAAATATTTTCAACAGTATTCACATGTGAGAAATGCACATTTTGGCTAGTTTTATTAATAAAATGTCACTTACAGTCAAATTTGAAACTGACAGTTGGAGGCAAAATCACCATTTTTTTACATCCATATTTAATTTTTAAAAGACATAAATTATTAATTACTGTCACTGTTCATAAAAAACCTCCTTTGAGAAAAAAAGGAAATGGGGGTCATTAATCTATAATCTGTCAATCTAAATTTGTAAGGCTGGTATGGAAATGGGAAGAAAACAAGATGTGTTAGAATGGGTGTTAGAAGGAAACAAGAGGAAAGATATTCCTGAGCTCTCTCTGTTCCTTTTAGACAGAAGACAGGGAGAGTTAGGAGCTGAAATCAGGTCAGGATCAGAGCAGAGACTTAACACATCTATATACACCAGCCAATAGAAATTCAGTTGAAATGTAGATACAGGGTGAACTAGAGATGTGGGACTACTTTCCCCTCTCTCCTGGAAAGATAAAGGCCAGATGGGCAGGTCCTGAAAGAGTCAGGCCCCAAAGGAGCAAACTAACTGCAGAAACAGTTCTAGTGCAGTGGTATGTTCTTTCACAACACCCTAATAGTAGACTGTGGTGAAATCCAAAGCATTTTATCATAACATTTAGTTCCTAAAAAAATCTGCCCTGAGGTCCTCAAAGACCTCTTATTTCTGAGTACTCAAATACCTCCAAGATATACCTCCAAGACACCACCATGCAGTCAAGAGATGCCTTTTTTCTTTGCAAAAGCCCCCTACCATGGCTGTATATCAAAAACCAGTCTGGTGTTGGCATTCACACCACCAAGCTTCATGGAGGTATGGAGTTATTTTAATAGGAGTGACTCAGGAGAACCAAACACAGGGGCTCTTTCTCTGCTGTCTGCAGGTAACAGGCTGAGCCTTTGACGAGACTCTGCATCCCTTGTGGCTGATATATGGTGGGCTTGAGGGTCTAGCTGTAGCAAGCTGAGGAGCAGAGGCTATATAGATCAACTCATCAGCACAGCTCTTGTCACCCGTCCATTTTTATGAGTTTATCTTTTTCTCTAGAGATTTATGGCAGTTTTTCTACTTCATGGGGGTTTGAGTGGAGATACTTAAGCCTAATTCAGTATGAAGACCTAATTAAGATACCCTCACAGTCCCAATAGTTAGAGGATGTGGGGGAGGATTGGATGCATGGAAAAGCACAGAAGGAAGGAAGGAGGGAGAGAGGAGGGAGGCCTGTAAAATAACTGACTGTCAGGCGAAGACGCCTGCCATGTCTGCATTGAGAACCCTTTAATAAAATGAGACAGTCCTGTAACTTTCTCCACAACTTTCAAATAGAGCTTCTCACACACATGCACTCACAGATAAACAACTGATAAATGGCCACAATATAGGCAATAATCATGAAAGAATACAAAGCTTATTTTTAATGACTGATTTTTAATTCCTACCTTTAAGTGCATGGGCAAGAATTAAAAAAATGTCAAATACACTTATGTATACAAATGATCTTCTAGTGTGTTTATGGTTTTCTTAGAGTATGAATGACGCACGGGATTGAGTTGTAGCAAATGGTGTAAATGTCACACTGACAGTTTTACTGTCTAGTCACACATTCCAAAAATATGAGCCATGCCCGAGTGTGACTTTGTGAAGAGAAAATTTGCATCAACTGTCTGAGTCTTAGTGAATGGTAGCGCTACCACTTAGTACTGTTCATGAACAACTATATAAATGTGAATAATATAATCCAACCCACCAATAAATAAAAAAAATAAATAAATAAACAAGATGAAAACATTCAGAATAATAACCGATAGTAAGCAGCCACACTATAAACAGTTACAACATGTCAGGTAAACCATTAGACCAAAGAGTAAAAAAGCATAGTTTATAATAATTTACCAATAATATCTTTGCTGAGCCATTTCTTGTACTATAAGGTTTAGCTGATTAGAAACCTATGAAACCTTTGATTTAAACCTAGCATCCTCTTAGTGCTCCATAATAAATAGTTGTGACCTTTAGTTAAATGGCATACCACTCTTGTCTTCCCTTTATTCATGATTATCAACATAATAGGCGTTATCTGAAGCCTTTTAGCACTGCTGATGGTTACGAGAGAATGCTTTAATAGATTTCAGGAGAACAAAGGTAGGCAATGTTTAGTTGGGCATGTCAGTCTTTTTGTGTGTGGAGAAGTCCTGCATTAAAAACCCCATTCACAGGCCTGGTTGATGTGTAATTAAATGTGATTACTGAGGCAGTTTGTGTGTGTCCTTTCCGAGGTCACAGATGCATGCTCACATACACTCACTTGAGGGTAGCAGCAGGTTTCATCCCCCTTCCTTCAGTTCCTGAGGGAGTCTGTGAGATTTGGTGGCTCATGGGAAATTTTGTGCATGCCTGAGTCCACAAAGACTCCCATTCAGTTGTACGCATGCTTGACCTCTCACAGTTCAGCACTCGGCTTTGTGCTTGCGTGACCCCGCACTGACCAGGGGCTTCCCCCGAGGTCAGCAGTTCAATCGGATGCCTGTGTCTAATTTCATCCTGGATAGAGTACCCCTCAAATCGACACAGAAATTTGCCCCACTGGTCCACAGACATGCCCCCTTTTCTCCTGTTCTGCTGGGACCTAATTCCAATTTTCAGGGATTATGTGTGGACTGACAAGACCCTCCAGCCAATAAACTGAATAGTCAGGTTGGTTCAGAGGCCAGTGGTATACAATAGCCAGACTTTTCCTGTCTTCGATCTAAACCCGCTCTGCAAAGCTGCAGTCTCCAGTCCTGTCCTTAGAGACTACATTAATGCTCGGTTGGTGTACACCGGACACAGCCTCCCTGCCCCAACTGGGCCACTAACACTGCAGGAGGTGCCTGTAACCTGGATTCCACAAAGCTCCCATTGCAGATCACCATCTCTCATTCCTGTTTCCCTTTCCTGCTCATATCTCTGTCTAAACGAAACAATATCATGTAGACTTAGGTGATAACTGACTAGAGGAATGATGTGACTTTGACAACGATTAGTTCTGTGTTTGTGTAAGAGTACTCGGGAATGAACTACCTCGCTTCTTATTAACACCATGTCCCATAGAAAAGCTACTGCCGGACGATGTTTGATCCTCCTCCTGGCCACAAGGGGCAGCACATAGCGCGAGCTCGATACGATGCTGCCGCGTCCACTTCCTGGTTACGCGTCGAGGAAGTGCCACCGTGAATTTCTCTTCAAAGTATTTGCCTTAGTTATAACAGAGGTAGTTTGTTTAAAAAAGTACCTTTTAACCCGAGGAGCAGGGTTGCTTGTTATTGCTAGACAGCGAAAATTAAAAAACCATTAATGACACCGATGGTAACATAGGATTTAATGTCGGAGGGGAAGTGAGGACGTGGTATGTAACGTTACCTGAATCTTGTCTGTGTAGTTAATTTGCTTTGCTTGTGTGTAACATTAGTGAAAATATAATATTATTTTCAATGCCTCTAAGTGTAAATATTTACGAATGGTTTACCACAAGGTTTATGTTTCTCTCTCTCTCTCTCTCTCTCTCTCTCTCTCTCTCTCTCTCTCTCTGTGTGTGTGTGTGTGTGTACATTACAGAGCGCCACGTCACTGACTCGCGCAGGGAACATCAGCGCCTGCCTGGATTACAGCGGAGCAAAAGCAAAGAGTACACCTCTCTTCTCTGTTCAGTGCTGTTTCTCTTCACACACTCAGCCAGAAAAGCCGTGCCCTTCAAGAAGGCTAAAATGACGTCGTCAAATTCGGGTTTAATCATGAACGTGGTGAACAGTATTGTGGGAGTCAGTGTGCTGACCATGCCCTTCTGCTTCAAACAGGTAAACACACTGTGGGTTTCTACACTACAGCCTCTGCCTCATATTGCAATCCGTCATATGCTTAGGACACTCATTTTCCTGTGCCACAGACAGAATATACACTCACTGAACACTTTATTAACAACACCTGTACACCTCATTCATGTACTCAGCCTATAGTCTGGCATCAGTGCAGATGTGTGCCAGTAGCTTCAGATAATAGCTTCAGATAACGTTCCATCAGAATGGAGAAAAAATATGATCTGTACCCAAAACGGCTGGTTTGAGTATCTCTATAACTGCTGATCTCACAGTCTCTAGAGTTTAGTCAGAATGGTGCAATAAAGAAAATAATCCAGTGAGTGGCAGTCCAGCAAAGGGAAAGTCCTTGTTTCTGAGAGAGGTCAAGACAGAATAGCCAGACTGATTCAAGCTGGCAGAAAGACTACAGTACAGAATTTGCAAGCAGCATGAATCCTTGTTTCTAGCCTGTCTTGTGTCAGCAGTCCAGCCTGGTGGGGGTGGTGTAATAGTGTGGGGAAAGTTTTCCTGACACATTTGGGCCTGTTAATACCAGTAATACTGCATTTGTTAATACAGTAATCACTTGAATGCCACAGTCTGTTTGAGTATTATTGCTGACCATGTACATCCGTTTATGGCCACTTCTAAGGGCTACTCCCAGCATGATAATGCACCATGTCACAAAGCAGAAGTCGTCTCAGACTGGTGAATGTGTGTGATGTCGATTGACATAATGCAGGCTGTACACACGAGCACATGATACATCTTGAAGTACGGTGCCACTGAACCGGTGATGTTTTACATGACCTGACATCTGAATCTTGCAGAGTCTCAGCTCATTTACTGTAATGTCAATATCAGAATCTGTCTCGGGTCTAAGTGTATTTATTTGTTTATTATTGAGACCTTATAGTTATTACCCAGTTTGAATGTTGCATGAATTGAAATGGTTTAATCCAAATCAACTAGTTAACAACTAGTAGTACTATAAATACTAGTGCATCTAAAAAAAATTGGAATATAGTGGAAAAATTGTTTTTTTTTTTTTTTATTTAATTTGAAAAAGGTAAATTGTCGTGTATTTTATATTCATTGCATGTCAAGAGACATATTTTAAGTATTTTTTGGTCATTATGACTTGTAGCTCATGAAAAGCAGAAATCCAGTATCTCAAATTATTAGCATATTTTTTTTTATTGAACAGCCAGCCTCTTCAGCAATGATCTTCTATGGCCTTGTTAGTATGGTTATTATTTTGAATTACCATAGTAATTCGTTTTAGTATTAGTATGGTGCAGGGCCTCTTTTTGTGGCCAATACAGCGTCAATTGGTCTTGGGAATGATATATACAAGTCCAGCACAGTGGTCAGAGGGATTTTAAGCCATTCTTCTTGCCTTGCAGGATAGTGGCCAGGTCACTACGTGATGCTGGTGGTAGAAAACGTTTCCTGGTATGGTGACGTTACCCTGGATACCGTGGCTCTTGATACATCACAAAGACTTGCTGTCTTGGTCACAGATACGCCAGCAAGACGTGCACCAACAATTTAATATATATATATATATACTCTCTGTGATACTGGATTTCTGTCATTTTCATGAGCTGTAAAGCATAATGATCAAAATGAACACAAAAAGGCTAGAGATGTTACTTCATATGTAATATGGCAGTTTAACTTTTTCAAATTAAATTATGAAAAAAAATGAACCTTTTCCACTATATTTTCTGAGATGCACTAGTATATGCTCAGAAACAATATCTTTATTCCTGTTATTCTGTCTAAAATATAAAATATGCCAAATCTGATCTGATATAGATCCAAAGATCAACCCTGGTATTGGTAGTGATTCCATTCACTGCAGCTTCTTCTGTGCTCTTCTGTTTTATATTAACAGGAAACAATCTTATGTCCACCATCTAGGCCTCATCTGTTGTTGATTTGTTTGTTTTCTGTCTTAGTGTGGTATAGTGCTAGGCACTCTGTTGCTGTTCTTCTGCTCATGGATGACCCATCAGTCCTGCATGTTTCTGGTCCATGCAGCCAGCAACACTAAACGCAGGACTTACGCTGGACTGGGTAAGAATGACAAACATACCACTGACCTTTTGAAAATGACATTTGGCATCAGGACTGTGTTGGTGGTTCTATCACAATGGTTGCCCTTCATATTTACTTTTAGGTTTTTTTTTGTTTATTCAGACTCAAATATCACAACAGCTGTTCCCAGATTAAATTTTTTTTTCTCTGCAGCTTTTCATGCTTTTGGTAAACCAGGAAAGGCGCTCGTGGAACTGAGGTCAGATATAGGATCATCACTGGAGTAATTTTTTCCTACCAAATCCATTCCAATCAGACTTTGACTTCTCTCTCTCTCTCTCTCTCTCTTTCTCTTTCTCTTTCTCTCTAGTATGATAGGCTTAATGCTTGGTACGTGTATTGCATTCTACGTTGTCATTGCAGACCTTGGATCAAACTTCTTTGCCCAACTTTTAGGCCTTCAGGTAAGCACTGCTTCCCTTTTATATAACAGTGGAACACTTGGTTAAATCTGAAACCACATTTGTTTTGCTTACCTTGGCTATCTTGATCTTTATACTTCCTCCTGAATGTATCTTGATTGTCTGATCATCTGAGGACATTTCTTTAAAATGTGCTATGCTATGTTCTAAAATAATGTTTCTTACCTGAGGGCACGTGGGGGTTGAAAAAATAGCAATTAAAAAATGGGAGGTGCAATGGTCCAAGACCAGTCTTTATTAAAATGTGTATTTTCTTTGATTTTGTAATGGATCATAACTTTGCTACAATATATTTGAAACACCTACAGAAGACATATTTAGAACATATATTATTGAGAATGTTTAGCAAACATAAAAGATGTGATATGTTTTAAATGCATATTGCTTATCATTACTGTAGAATTATCATCATAATTAACAGATGGTATATTAACTAGATGTATTAAATGTAACAGAGATCTGTGCCTGAGATGTGTGACACTAGTCCATGTTCCCTCTGCCTCCTCAGGTAACGCGCAGTTTCCGCGTCCTGTTGCTCATTGCTGTGTCCCTGTTCATTGTACTGCCTTTGAGTCTGCAGAGGAACATGCTGTCATCGATCCAGTCATTTTCAGCCATGGCACTAATCTTCTACACGCTCTTTATGTTCACGGTGAGTCGCTTGCATTAGTGTCTTCAATAAAGTGCCTGCACTTCGTTTTTATGGTATTAATATTTGTTAAGGGCTTACCTCTTTATATTGGGCCCTGCGGAAATGATATCAGACAAGACAACTTGGTTTATTTTAAACCGTTTAAAGAGGACCGAAGAAAGGAACTTCCTCTATCTAGTGAGTTATATGATTAGAAGACTATATGTGGCACATTTTGAGTTTGATTTCAGGTTTCATGCCTGTTGTCAGTTTGCTCTTTCTGCTTCTGTCCTGTGGTCCAGCATGTCTTGAGAAAAGTACTTTTAAAGTACATCACAGTGACATTTCAGGTTTTAGTTTCATTTTGTTATTTGTTCTTTACAGGAAAATTTTGCTTAACAGTATTCTGTAACCTTGTTTTTGCTGTGTAGCATTGTGTAGTGTACTGTATAGGGTTCTCTTTACAATCTACAAATCACTTCTGTGGGAGCAGAGCATCACTGGTTCATATTCATCCTTTCTGATCCAGTGTGTTTTTTCTTTAAGCTGACATGTTTAGTCATAACAGAATTCATTCGTAATTTTAAGGAGGCGTCATGCTTTGAGGGGCCTGATGCGACTTTTGTTCCCATTCCCTCTCAACAATACAAACTTATAGTACAAAACATTACGCATATATTAGCACATGTTACTGTAATATTAAGCTGAATCCATCACAAGCTAATGAACGTTTCTCAGTCACAGCTAATGCATCAGTTTCATTTCATGTAATGGCCTGGCCAGGCATAAATGACTCATAATTCAGTTTCAATAATGGTTTAAATCTGATATAATGTGTTCTGACTGTGCTACCAACTGCAATAACAGTGCTGTTACAATAGTTTCACAAGAGTTGTATTTGATGCTTAATGTCATAATATTTAGTGTAACTTTCTTCAGTAAAACTGTCATCGAATCATGTGACTGCTTTTTAGTGAATGTAGTTTTAATGTGTAGATTCAGGCCATGCCTGTAGTTGCTTCATAATGTGTTGAGACTTGAGCTAATTTGCTGGGCAGGAACCCTTCCAGGCCCATGTTGGTCTGGTCTTTAACCCTCTAACCTTAATGTGTCTTCCCTTTGCCCCCTTCTCTGAACCACTCTACTCCCCATGTGCCCTGCCTCTCTGATGGGCATTACTTCGGATGCTTCTAGATAGTGTTGTCTTCTCTGCGTTACGGCATTATCAGTGGGTCATGGGTGGAAAGAGTGCACCTGTGGCGCATCAAGGGGGTCGTGCAGTGTCTGCCAATTATCGCCACTACCTTCTGCTGCCACCCGTAAGTAGCCTGTGCCCTGGGCTGACGCATTCTACCATCATGGATTCAACCTGATCACTGCATTACCCCCAACTCCCCCTATTCTCTCCACCTGCACCCACTCACACATCTTCATGTGTTATATTCATCTGTTTGAGTGTTTCTATGGTTTGCTAAAAAAGGCTTACGAGATATTCGCGAGTCTTAAAGGAAAGTGGTTATCTCTTGCTACCTTCTTTCATTTCATTCTTTGTTTTTCCCCCATGATATATTGCGCTCTCCAAAGAATCACTGTTTTCTCTTTCTGGGAAAATTTGGTTTCTCGTTTTTGTTTTCATCAGGTGGTTGGCAGTATAGATAGAATGAGACTTAAAATATCAAGGCTTGGCAGGAGATGAAGACACAGCTGAAGATGAATCCATCACTCACGAGGCTGTAACGTTCTCCATTGCTTTATTAGTCAGACGTTTGTTTTAGTTCCTGTTTAACTATGGGTCTCCTCTCTTCCCAATGACCAATCCGATGGCCTGGTCAAAGTGTGTATCCTCTCGTCTCCCTCTCAACCTCTTTCATAACGGGACGTGCTGTAACCCTGCTGCTTTCCCCTTCACCACAGATGGTGCTCTCGTCCTTCAAACATGGCCTCCTCAGTGGCCTGTGGCTCAACAGGGTCATTTACGTACGCTGGGACGGCGTCTTTCGCTGCATCCCTATCTGTGGCATGGCGTTCGCCTGTCAGTCGTAAGTACTCCCATTTCCCTGTTCCATTTCCCTCTTCCTGTGTACATGATGGCCTGTAGTGACATTTTTTGTTGTCACTTTGTATGTAGGGAAGAAGTACCAAATACAGGCTATAACAGGGGTTCCATTTTCATTGTGCAAAACTGACCAGCTTCAGTGCAGGTGTTGAGCTTTTTTTTGTGTCAGAATTAGTCTGAGTGCGTGGTTGTGTTGTGCTGTAGGCAGCAAGAAGCTAGAAGAGGTTGGTGTGTCAGGTGTTCTGCACTGAGAAAATGGACCCCAACTGCTAGCAGCGATTGCAATGAACTCCTTCTGCAAAAGCAATCAGCAAAAATTGTTCCTTTTCTCCTCACTTTCTGTATGTGGAATACTGCAGTGTGGCACTAATGATACTAACTTTCACTGCCATAAACAATCTTTGCTATTGAAGTCACTATTAATCAAACCCTCCATTCTAACAGAGTTTATTTAGTGTCATAGGCTTTGCAGATCATGTTTTAAAGAAAACAAATGTTGGCATCTTTCTCAATTAATCAAAGACAGTGCACATTACTGCAGCTACTTCCAGAAGAACATGTTCGATGTCTAGTGATGTTTAGGTGATAGTTCAAGTGTGCAAGAAAAGCTCCGGTGTGCTCCAATGCCAAGTCGCATGTTTAGGTTGCCGGGAAACATAACTGGCTAGGTTAACTAGTAGTAACTCTGGTTTACTAGCTATGCAAACTAGTTAGCTATTTGAGTATGAATATTGACTCTTCTACAAAGAATTCTAATGTAGTGCATTACATATATGCCGAGGACAAAAAAAGGCAGCCAACATTTGAAATGCAGTGTTCTATCCTCACGTTGCACGTAGCAAATATTATTTTGCTTAATTTTCTCGACGGTTCTGAATGCACCTAGTAAAAAGTTTTTACCGCCAACCAAATAACACCTTGGCCAATGTGTGTAGTGCAATAGGTGGTCTGATTGTGATCAAGTCACTGTAAAACATACGTTTAAATATAGCGTATGCATTGAATAAACCTTTGCTCTAGTCCATAATATACTGAAAGCACATGTTTGGCATCGGCCATTTCGTAGTGACATGAAAACATAATGCAGAACATCTAGTGTGCTGTACTAATCCCATTAAGCCCTATAATAGGTAGTGATCAACAAAGAACCTTAACAGCCACAAAATACCTATAATGCACTGCATTGTTTGGTTTACTGAGTAAGACTGCGAGCTAAAATGGGAAAGTCTCTTCAGACATCTTGAATTGTTTACAAATGTAAGGAGCAGGTTACAGGTTTCTGTGTACAATTTATAGGAGGCTCAATTGCTTTGCTGTTTTTAGGTTTGGTAACTGACAAATAATAGCATGGATAACAAATTTGTAGTTTTCTATGCAGTGCAGTGTGAATAGAAATGATGAGTAGAAGATACAGGATAAATCTTTTTTTATGTGTTATGTTTTAAAGTTTTCTCTATACCTCCAGGCAAAGCAAATGCTGTAATCATTTTTTTTATAGTTAGCGTTGTTTTAGAGGAGACCATGGTAACTCCAGTTCGTGTTTCTCTGAGTCACCGTTTTAAAAGGGAGAACCCTGTGTTCTCTCTCTTCATTCACCACCCCTTCACTCACATTCTCCATGTGCTTGTTCTTTCACAGTCTCCTTTCTTCTGTGAACGTAAGTGCGTGAGAGGCGTGTCAGAGTTTCAGGATGGAGTGTGTGTGTGTGTGTGCGTGTGCGCATACGTGCGTACGTACGTGCGTGTGCATGTGTACGTGTGAAGGTGATTGAGTGAAGGAAGTATAAGGAGTGGGTTACAGTGTTAACGAGTGTGGTGATGTAATGCAGCCTTAGTGGCTAACTGTCAGTCTCTCTCACTACACATATATACACACACACACACACACACACACTCTTGTTAATGACTGATGCTTGGCTCAGGCTCTTTGGACAGTGGTCAGAAAGGGTGACACATGATGCCACGTTCGCCAGTCATTAGAGCAAAGAAGAGCCTCCCGTGTGTGAGGACACTTGACTCTTAATCTAACCACAAAATAGCCCTTTCAGCACCCTTGTGTATATTTCTAATTAGGTTTACTTCACACTAATATGCCCCATATCTGACATAAAATTTCAAATACAGCTTAATACATCATGTCCTAGTGGGGGGAGTGGGGGGGGCAACATTCTTTGTGAATCTGGAAGTTAGTAGATTGTATACAAAAAAAACGTGCAAAAGAATATTAGAATCAGTTTAATCCCAGTTTTACTGCTGTAAGGTGTTGACACTGTAATGTGTAAATACTGGTATTATTCCTGTCATAAAATGGTTATGACATGCCATATACAGACCCGACTAACACTTTCTAGCAGGTGCACTCTAATCACAGAATAATTACTGTCAACAATTTGCTTAGTTTAGTACTACGCAGTAATTGCTGAAAGCCCAGTGTAATTCGGTAAAGCGGGGGTTTACTAGTTCATTCGTCGTGTTTCTGATAATAAGAGGCTCAATGCTGTGTTTGTAGGATGGCTGTAAATGCAATTGATTGTCGGTACTACTCAGTGGAAGCGATTTTCTCTCTCCCGGCTCCTCCCGTCCCTGGGTTTTATTGCGAGCAGGTTCCAGCTACGAGATTGGCTGGCCTCTGGCACCAGGCCAGGCTTTGCGTAAAGAGCACATAACACAGTGCTGTATATTCCAATAAAACTGAGAAAGTGTTCTGACTGTGTCAGAGAGAGAGAGAGAGAGAGAGAGAGAGAGAGAGAGAGCAATAAGTGGGTGAGAGAAAAAGGACCCAAACAAAAGCCCGACCTGGCAGAAAACTTTATAACATTCTAAACATCTGACTCGCACTTTAGTCGTTAATATATAGCCATAGTAAATTCCCAATTTAATGTTTCATCGTCTCTAGTTTTATTAGTTGTCTTGGTGACACATGGATTTTTTTTCCCCTTCTTTTGCTGCTTTTTTCTCTTTTGCTTCCCAGAGATAGCCAGCCCTTCATCATTTGCTCATTTGTCTTTTCCCCGTTTATCCTTTTATAAGTATTGTCTTCTATTCAAATGCAGAGCTTTTCTATCAAAGTCTTGCTTTTCTTTTCTTGCACTTCTGTTACCTGACTGTTACCTGAGTGCTTGAGCTAACAACTTATAATGACACTCCACACTAGTGTAGTATGTTTTATTTTATAATCATATAAGAATGTTATGTAGAATGTATGTGACTAGCAATACTCTTATAGTGTTTTCACATTCATTTCTCATTAAAGTGCTTAAGTACATATGCTAAGAGATGTGCAGTTCTGTGGAGTTTGTGGGGGTGTAGAGGGGACATGATGTGTGCAGTGGGAAAAAAAAGCCCATCTGTTTCACAGGCAGGTGCTGCCAACCTACGACAGCCTGGACGAGCCGTCGGTCAAGAGAATGAGCACCATCTTCTCCTCTTCTCTTAATGTTGTGACCACCTTTTACATCACAGTAAGTATGTCTTCATGTATTTGTGTGTGTGTGTGTGTGTGTGTGTGTGTGTGTGTGTGTGTGTGTGTGTGTGTGTGTGAGACACC